>CM069907.1:86476754-86993411 GCA_036172215.1 Camellia granthamiana
AACTTTTAACTGGGAAAATCAGGACTAGCTCCCACTCTTGGCTTTCCCCAAATCACAAATCCCAATTGAAATCAGAAAGGTCAGAGAGAGGATCGTAAAGGCCTTACTCGAATGTTAATGGATGGTAGAGTTGAAAGTCTAATCAATCGTCGCTAACGATGGTAGCCATTTGTTTCCAAACAGTTGGTTTTCTTATCGACTTTTCTTAGATTATGATTGTTTTTCTATGTGGGAAGCGCCACCGGAGATTAGCGAAACAAATTGGTGAGCAAGTGGCTATTTTCAGAGGAAACGGTCGACAGTGACCGGTATTATGGTAGTGCTAGTGGTGGCGGCAATAATCGGCAACAACTAGCTATAGCAAGTTGGCGATTGACAAGGTTTTATGGAGGAGGTGATGATGATGATGGTTTTTTTAAACTGCCTGTTACTAAAAGAATTCGCTTACCTTTTTCTTCTCCATATCCTTTACCCATTATCATTTACTTCTTCTGGTCTGAAGTTTGCCTCTCTCTCTCTCATCTTCTCTCTCTCTCTCTCATCTCTCTCTCTCTTATATGAATCCACTCCAAACCTCTCTTTCTCTCACTTCTCACTAATCTTCTTTCCTAAAAACAAGAATTGATAAAAAATTTCCAGTCATTCGCACATGATACTAGGTATGTTTAAAGCATTAAAAACTAAAAGAAAAAATATTGTTATTTATTACCTCAACATTCTTGTTCATGTGCACCACAAAAGCATGCTACGCGTGTTTGCTCATTGTATTATTTTTAATTAGGTTTTGGTATTTGGACATAGGACCATCTTACTCTGATATACACATTTAACATTGTCTTGCTTAAATGTTTTAGCTCTTAGCAAATGGCATTATTTATTTCAACATAATTGGTTTGAAGATATACTAGTGAATCATTTGTTTCACCATCTCCGACTGCACCATAATCAACCACATTTAAAGTGTCTAATGTTCCAACATCTTCTACTTGAATGCCTAAGCCAAATGTAGCAATACAACATACCATAAGAGTGCCAATTAGCTCCTGCAAGAAAAAACATCAAATTGTATCCTCAGGCATACACAGTTGTGCACTAATGCATACACACATACATCAAGAGAAAGAAGAAAAACAAATTATTTGCAAGAATGGAAATCATGGTTTTTAGTTTGTAAGTGGTAGAAGCACTTCTCACCATTGTATACAAGCAACCAAATGAAGATTTATAAAAAAAAAAAAAAAAAAAAAAAAATTATGCTTAGTGAAAAATATAGATTTTTGAGACACATTATAATAGAGTAGGGATGATAGTAGAATGCCTTGGCCAAAATTTTGAAAATCAAACTTTTTGAAGTAACATGATATGATACATGAAATCTTAAGCTTATTCACTAGTGCAAAAAGAAATCTCAAGCTTATAACTCAGGCATTAGTGTTCTTACGCTTTATATTGCTCGAGTTTAGCTCGAGTTCATATTGTGACCATATGGTAGGAAATTGAACCTAACTAAAATGAGAAAGGAAAATGCCCTAAAATTTTTAAAACATGATCTCTAAATTTGATGTGAACAATTATATGTGTTAGTTGTTAATTATAGCACTATTCCTTTAACTATTAATGAATATCACTTGACCTTTTCAATTATGAAAATGCATCACTTTCATCCTTTTTAGACCACCTCTAAAAAATCGTGTAATTATAAGATTTTTAAAGTTGAGGTGATCAAAATGTACGAGTTTTATATATAAAGGAATAAAGTGATATTTGTTAACAGTGGAGGGGTGTTGGTGTAATTAACCCTTTTTTATTTAATTTTTCATGTGTTATGATGGATTTTATTACTTTTAAATATATACAAAATCCTAATACTTTTTCAAAATGAAATAATATTTGTATTTTATCATTTTATTTTTTTTCATTCATATATATTAATCAAATACATATATATATCATACTAAGGGAAACGCAACACCTAAGATCATTAAATTTTTTTTAGGTACATCAGAAGTTTAAAAATAAATTTTAAAAAAATAATTAATAAAAAAAAAACTAAGATTATTATGAAAAACATTCCACCGATCTGGTTATTGCCCACCATGCCAATCAGCCCCAAACACCTTTATGGGCCCACAGTTCACACCTTTTACAAAAAAATAAAAAAAATAAAAAAAATAATTAAATTAAAACAAAGAAATCGATCACATTAGAACTTGCAAAGAAAATGTTGATGGAATCTATGCATAATCACATTTATTACAGAGAAAAATGTTACAATTATAGAGAAATCAGACCCCTATTCTATATATGCCCGTAATTATTTTTACCTTTAAATTGGCTTGACTTTCTTACTTTTCTTGATTTTAACAATTTCTTACTCTTTGCAATTTTCAATATCTCAAAAGAGGTGAGAAAAATTGGTCATTGTCTGGTTGTAGTTTTGTTTTCATTTTTCAAATAATAATAATTATAATTAATAATAAATTGGCAAACTGTTTACAAAAAAATTTTAGAAATTCTTTTCTTTTCTTTTTTTTAATAGCTAAATTTTTGAAAAAAACACATAAACAAAAAAAAAAAAAATAAAAGCTTAACCAAATCATGCCTTTGGTGTTTAGCAACACTTATAATATGAAAATTATTGTAAACCAGACCATTACGTTCAAAATCCAACTAATAACAAAAATAATTAATTAATCACCCATTTGTTTTTGGAAGTGGGTAAGAATGGGAATTACCGAGTCAACACCATCTATGGTTTCTTTTCTTTAAAAAAGGAGATATATAATTTCGAGATAGGCTCCTCTTAAATTTGTAAATTTGGACAGTCTTTTTAGTTGGCTTATTTTTTTTTTTTTTACTTAAAATTCAATGATTTGAAACATTTACATTTTAAAATTAGTCGAGTAAATTATTCTTACAAAAAATTAAGTTGATCGGAAACAATAATTATATATTTTGATGAATTTTGTATGCAAAAAAATGGACGATGAGTGTAATTTTAAATATAATTGTTCATTTTCTTTAATAAACAATTAATTCAAACATGTAATTATCATTATTTGATCAGTTTAATTTTTAAATATGAATAATTTACTTGACGAACTCATGCGAACAGTTTAAATCATCGAACTAGAACCAAAATATAGGCCCACTAAAAAGAATGGATGGTCTAGTCCAAATTGGCAACCGAAGACTAGCCATCCTCATAATTTTCAGTCCTTCCATTATATTTGACCTTTGTTTTCCATATACTACCATGTAAATCCTTTGTGATTCCCTACAAAAACCTAAATTAAAACATAAGACAAGAAAATTTCTAATTTAGTTTTAAGTTTCCCGCATATAGAAAACCCATAAGAACTTACCTGAAAAAATAATAAAATAAAATCAAAATATTAAATAAAGTAAAACCATAAGAAGCAAAAGATATTTATAGAAGCTACCTTTCACATTAATAAAAATATAACACGTCTTTTTTTTAAGTGAACGAGTTTCTCTTTGCTCTTTAATTGGATCAGAGATGTTCAGCTGACATATTGTGAACCGATTTCGATGATCTGAACCATTTATCTTGTAAGATTTATTGAATAGATTTTTCATACAAAAAAATTAAATTGATAAGACATTGATACCCAAATGATCGAATCATATTGTTCTTTAAAATTTGACAATCTATTATCAAAATCATACTTATAGTTCATTATTTTTAAAACAAACATGGTTCGATTATATGACTATGTCTGATCGATTTAATTTTTTACATAAATGATCTACTTAATAGATTTTAGAAGATAAACAACTTGAATTATCGAAGTGGAAACAAGATTGGGTCACAATGTACAAACTAGACCTATCGAGTCGGAGTAAGGACAATAGAGAAACTTGATTCTTCCCTTAATAATTCCACGAAAACCCTAACCCCACATCAAACGCATCTGTTAGGACTAATCCTGGAAACCCTCAATAATTTAGTGTGAATACAGCTTTCTCTCTTTCTCTCCCCATCTCTCATTTTTTGCATTTCCTGCCAACCCAACACCATTGAAGCAATCTGGGACCTGCAGTACCAATTGCTGTCTTAATTTGGAACAACTTTGCTCCTCCTAAAGTACAATGCTTTAGGTGGCTGGCTTGGCTTGGTAGGGTTAAAACTTGTAGTTTCCTCTATAGAATTGAAATCCTAGCAGGGAGGTCAAATCTTGATTGTGTGTTCTGTCATAATGGGGTTGAAACAGTGGAACATATTTTACTTTACTGTCCTTTTGTTTGGTTGCTTTGGTCCAACATTGTACAATGGTGGGGATTGCAGAGGGTGTTACCAGGTTCAGTGCATGGATTGTTGCAATGGTGGTCTAGTTGTAGAATGAAGAAGTTGGAGAAGAAAATTTGGATGGTTATACCTTTGGCTACTCTCTGGTCTACATGGAAGCATAGAAATGATTGTGTTTTTAATGATTCTCAACCAAATTTGGAAGATCTATGTGAAATAGTGAAGGTTAGAGTTTCTATGTGGCTCAAAGCATCACCAATTTAGGTGGAGTTTTCTATAAATGACTTGGTCTTTAATCTGCAACCGGTGAAGTATTGTATCAAAAATGGAGGTTGAATGTTATGGATCAAGTCTGGTGTCCTGCAACAGAGGCTCTGTTAGTTGGTTCATTTGCCATCACCCGTTGGCTTTCTGTTCGAATGGTTGTTGTTTATTGCTTGGAAGTGTTTGTTGGGTGGAGTTGCTCACTGGTTTGGCACTGCTCACTAGTTTGTTGCTGCTGTAGAGATCTCTTACTGCAGCTGCTGCTGATGTTTTGTTGTTGTTGTCGATATAGGATTACTTTGCTGATTGTATAGCTGTTATTTTTTATTTATTTATTTTTTTGTGGGTATTTTTGATTGGTTTCTCACCAATCTTGGTTCAAGTGCTAGCATATGATTGTGCTTCCTTTGCAGTGCCAACCTAGTTGGGATTATTGAGGTTAGCTATGATGCTTTTTGCAATTCCCTGCTTTGTTGATGTAATGTTTGCATGTATTGTGCTTTTTCGTCAATAAAGCTTTTGTTTTGCTGATCAAAAAAATTGAAGTAGTTGATGAAGTTGACTAGCCCAATGTCAAAAGACAAGAGATTGATCCAAAAGCCTCATATATATTCCAAACCTGTCTAAATAGATAGTGTAACACTCCAAAATTTTCCCTCCGCTTGAGCGTAAAAGTTGATGCTCGAGCGGACCTGTGAGGCGTCCAGTACTTTTGCACTCTATCCGAGATTTTGAGAGTTGTGAATTTCTGCTCGAGCGCATGAGTGGTCGCTCGAGCGGTCGGCTTTGTTAGTCTGCTTGCTCGAGCGCAAAATTGGACGCTCGAGCGGTCTACTTGGCTGAGTTTGAATTTTTGGAAATTTCTGGGACTAGTGGGATTGCTCTTGACATTTTTATTATCGTGTTTGGAGCCCCCCCTATTTTATTTTGGGACATTGGTTGAAGTGGTAACATGATGGTAAAGTAAGATTGAACCAAAACCTTTAATTCAGATAATTTTTCTACGAATAGCTGTCACTCTTTTGCCTTTTTATTTTTCCATACTTTGAATTTGGGTGTGAGGATAAAACCATTGGAAATCTTGTTTCCGGGGCTTTGAGTTGGACACAAGAACGACCTAAAACGACGTCCGGCTGAGAGAGTTATGGCCATTTGAAGTTTTGGTATCTGTGCTGGAAGCAAGTATGCTCGAGCGCAGAAAGTGGAGCTTGAGTGGACCGTGCGAATTTAGCAACTTAAAAAGTGATTTTCTAGATCATTCTTTACACTTTCCTTTTCCCTCTTCCTTCCTCTGACCCTAGGTTCAAAAACCCTTGATTTGTTGACCCAAATAGCTTCCATTTCTCAAGGATTTGGCCAAAATCTCTTGCCAAAAAGTGAAGAATACATGAAGCTCAACATTTTCAACCGATTGGATTTTGGATTTGCGAAGGATTCTTCCAGAAGCCTTACTTTCTTGCTTGATCCTTGAGGTAGGGGTTCTAGTTCTCCTTCAATACTCCCATTTATAGATAGATTTGTGGTATTTTCTTATATAAATACAAAATTTGTAATTTTGAGCATATTATGATAAATCATGAGATTGGGGGTTTAGGGTTTGAAATGTTAGGGTTTAAATTTTGCGTTATGATTATGGACTTATGAAATTGGGGTTAAAATTAATAGAAGAATTGGAATAAAAAGTGATTGGGTGAAGAGCTTTAATTTCTCTTAAAACCCTAGCTTGGCACATGAAGACAATTAATGGTTTTGCCTAAAATGAAAGTAGAATCATGAAATTGAGGTATTGAATTGCACATATAAAAGTTTAATTGAATTTTGGAAGTGTTTGGAAATTCATGTAAAAGTTGCGATTGAACCCTTATTGTTGATATTTTAAATTATGTGATAATATGAAACAAAGTTTTGGGGGAAGAAATTGTTAATGGTATGGATGATATGGATTTTGTGATAAAATAACGAAGTTGAGGTTTAAGAGTTCATCTTGAGTTATGTTGAATTGCATTTAGTGGTGTTGAATTGAATTGTGTTGAATTATGTTGAATTGTGTTGAATCATGTTGAGTTGTGTTGAGTTTGGGTTGAGTTATGTTGGGTTGTGTTGAGTTTGGGTTGAGTTGTGTTGGGTGGTGTTGTGTTAGTACCCGCGCAGGGAGTTGAAAAAGGTTTTTGGGGGCCCACGTCCCACCTTATAATAGCCGGCAAATGTGGGGGTAGTTTTGAATTAAAGGTGCCCAAATGCCCTGTCTAGGCTTATCACTGGATGAATGTGGGAAAAATATTTTTGGGTGTCCACACAGTCTCGCCGTATAATAGCCGACAAAAGTTGAAAAACAGATGTTTTATTTTAAAGTTGAAAATGGTTTTTGGGAGTTCACTTCCCATCGTATAATAGCAGACAAAAGGTGGAAGGTGTTAAGAATTGTGTGCCCGCTATTCTGCCGTATCAAGTCGGCAAAAGGTGGAATGTGTTGAGAAATGTATTAAGTCAGTGATATTATGAAATTACAATTTGATGTGTACTTTGGTATGGAGGGGAGATACATATGGTAATTATTTGAAAAGAATGGATAATGAAATAGTAATTGGATAAGGGATTGGTGATAATGAACTCACCAGGTTGTTTGTACCTATGAGGAGAGATTAAAAGTTTTGTATTTATAATTAATAGAGAAATTGAATTAAATGGGTTTATCATTCTTATGTTATGTTGAATTATAATTAATAATGCAAATGTGGATGTGATGTAGTTGTTAGACAAGTAGGAGTTGAGTATAGGAGAATTGCTATTGAATAACAATAAGATTTGGATTTTTACGTTACGGAGTTTTAGTAATAATGGATGGACAAGCGAGAATGGTGTGTATGAGAGGTGTTTTTGAGTATTAAGGGAACTTGAACTTTGAGGTTGAGGTTGTGGAGATATAATAATTGTGAATTGTAGAAGGGAATTAAAAGAGGAACATTAAAATGGAAATGAAATGAAGAATATTTTGAAATTAGGTTAATAAATTTAAAATGATGTTGTTCCTTAGGCACACTGATGATGAGGAATAATTTTTAAAGATGAAAGGTTTCTTTAAAACGTTCAAATAAATTTTGAGAAAATGGTACTCTATGTATAATATTTTGGAAATTTAAAAATGTCATCTTACTATATGGTATCACCTTGCATGCATGATTATTTCTATCTATGTGTTAGCTATTGTTGTAGAACTATGAGATTCCTACTGAGCATAAAAGCTCACCCCTCGTTGTTTTATCTTTTTTTTTTCAGGAAGAGAAAGTCAGATTCATTAGTTGAAGAGTTATGGGATCCATGTATCTTTTATGTTTAATTTCACCATAGATGTAATATGAATGAATAATGTATCTTATCTATTTGTAGCTTTCCAGCAGAAGCTTGGCATGTATTATTTCCATTATTGTATTCATTGAGAGGGAGAACATGCATTATTGTGTTTCTATTACTCAAGAGTAATAGATATATATATATATATATAAGATTGGACATCAATTAAAGGCTTTTGGTAATATTTCTGAGTAATTAAAATTTGGGGTGTGACAGATAGATAGATACAACCAAAAGGAAATGGTACCACCTCTCTTTCCAATCAAGCAATGAAAGACTCATTTGTAAGAAAGTTTCAACACACAGAAAGACAGACTTCCTAGCACCAACAAGACTATAACCCCAAACTTTTCTCTCCTTTGTCTAATATCCCACAAGCTTTAATCCTCTCTCTATATTTTCCATATTCACCAATTCAAGACAAGTCTTGGCGCAATGGTAAAGCTATTTCATTGAGATTTGAGCTTCAAATTGATCCAATTTCAAATGACCATTTAAATCGTAAGCGGAATACTCATAAATTTCAACACAGTCCCTAAAGTATAAATTTTGTGTCATCAGTCCTTAAAGTTTCAATTTTATCCCTCAATATTGTAAGGTTGCGTTTAATCTTTTTCATCAATATTTGTAGGGCTAAATTAACAAAATAAAATTTTTGGAACCAAAATGACATAGAACCCATATCTTAGGAACTATATGTGTATTTTATTATCAGTATGTTAGTTCATTTGAAATATGACCAAATTGATTCAAATGAAAATTTTAACAACAAAATTGGCAAAATTAAAATTTAAAAGACCAAAGTGACAAGGCACACATACTTCTAATGACCACAAATGTACTTTTATCCTTTTTTTATACTTTGCAATTATTTTACGAATGTTGTGGTAGAATACATACACACACACATTTTTAAGGGTCCACACATTTGTAACTTTCATTATAAAATATCGTAATTTTCTTCATATTTACAATGTAATTATATGAAGATTCAAATTTACCAAGTGTTTGCAATTTAATAAGGCTATTGAATTTGAATATTGTCATAATCACGAGGATTCAATGCTTTATATTGCAAAGAGATGGAACCTAGAAGATACTCTTATTAATAATGACAGGCTAAACAATGCTATTGTTGTTGGAACAGTGCCAATTATTACAACAAACACTACTTTAACCCAATAAGCAAGTTACATTATCCAATTACCATTTCATTATCCATTCTTTTCAAATAATTTCCATAAACATGCCCCTTCCATATCAAATTACACATCAAATGGTAATTTCAGAAGTTTATCACAAACCACACATATCATCACCGACCTCAACACACGTCACAACACATTCCACCTTTTGTCGACTTAATATGGCAGGATAGCGGGCACCCAATTCATAGCACATTCCACCTTTTGCCATCTATTATAAGGCGGAAAGTGAACTCCCAAAAATCATTTTCTCAAAAACCATGTCTTTTTTCTGAAAACCATTTTCAACTTTTTAAAACCATGCCCCACATTTGCCGGCTATTATATGGCAGGACGTGGGCATCCAAAACATTTTCGAAAACCATCCATTTTTCCACTTTTGACGGCTACAGTACGGCAGGACTGTGTGGACACCCAAAAATCATTTTTCCACTTTCGCTGACTACAATACGGCAGGACTGTTTGGACACCCAAAAACACTTTTCCCACATTCGTCCAGCAATAAGCCTAGATAGGGCAATTAGGCACCTGGAATTCAAACCACCCCCACATTTACCGGCTATTATATGGACGGTTGTGGGCACCGAAAAACCATTTTTTTTCAATTTTTAAAACCATCCCCCACATTTACCGGCTGTGATACAGATGGTCGTGGGCACCGAAAAACCATTTTTCAACTCCCCGCGCGGGTATCAACCACAACACAACCCAACACAACTCAACTCAACGCAACACAACTCAATTCCACATAGCACAACTCAACCAACTCAGCACAACATAACCCAATACCATTCATATAACACACAACAAGATTCAACACAACCATTTCAACACAAAGTTCATATCATCCATACCGTTGGTAATTTCTTTTTCCCCAAGTTTGGTTCACATTATAACATAATTTAAAACATCAACATTGAGGGTTCAATCGCAACTTTTACCTAAATTTGCAAACTCTTTAAAATCTCAATTGAACTTGTACATGTGTAATTTAACACTTCAATTTCATGATTCTACTATTAATTGAAGCAAAACCATTAACCATTTTCATGAGCCAAACTAGAGTTTTTAAGAGAAGTTAAAACTTTTCACAAAACACATTTTATTCCAACACTTCTATTACTTTTACACCCAAACTCATGACCCAAGATCTTAACCCAACAAGTGAACCCAACTCCCTTCAAACCCTAACCCCCAATCTCATGATTCATCACAATATGCATAAAAATATAAACTCTTGTATTTATATAAAGAAAATACCACAAATCTATCCATAAACGAGGGTATTGAAAGAGAACTAGAAACTCCTACCTCTTGAAGCCAAGAGATGACAGCCTAAAAATCAATGGCGATGAAACCACGAACCAATCGGACCAAAAGGAAGCCCTCGACGAGATCTACACTTTTTCTCAAAGGACCATGGTGAAAAGAACACTCTAGGTGAGTAGATCTAGAGATCTTAGTGCCAAAAGCTTGAGTTTAGAGAGAGAGAGAGAGAGAGAGGAGAACTCACGGTTTGAGAGAGAGGAAAGAGAAGAAAAGTGAAATGAAACTATGTTTAGAGCCTATTTATAGTAGTAGAAAAGTAGTCCTAAGGTCAATAAAATAATAGGCCGAAAACCCCCCAAAGGTAGGGCCCATTCGGACCCACAAATTTGGAAAAAAACACGCAGGGGTCGACCCTTCGGGCAGGGGGGTCGACCCTTCAGGTAGAAAAGACAATCTGACACAAGCAAAGGGGTCAACCCTTAGACAAGAGGGGGTCGACCCTATTTTCCAGCAACTAACACACAAATTCTGCAACATAAGAGGGTCAACCCTCCCTAGACTGGTCTCTACCCTATTTTCCAGCAACACTTCCAGAAACTTCACCAACAAGTAAGGGTCGACCCTTAGGAAGGCTGGTGTCTACCCCAAAATGGAATTTCTAAGTGCCCAATGAACTTTTTGACAAGAACAAGCGCAAACAAAAAAATCCAACGAGTTTAAATCGGATCACACTCCTCCAAAACCAACATTCAACAACTCCAAAGACTTCCAAAAAGATAAAATAAGGGAATTAAATACGCACTCCAATGGATTAAAGGATGCTGGTGTTACATTAGGTATAGTTAAAATGGAAGTTCCATGGGCGTTTTGGCAGAAGGAAGTGATTTTCCTTCCAGGAATGGAAGAAAATAAGTTAATTTGACCCATTACAATATTTGTGCAAGGTTTGCTCACACTGCAATTCAAAGTAATTGCTTGGTCACTGACAGACGATCCATTGATATTCGTATAAGTCACATCACTTATTTGCACCGTCGATTCCTTCAATATGAATCACATTACCATCAAAATAGTATGTTAGTTCTTTTGGCATGTACAAGCATGTGGAAAAACTCAAAATTCTTCTTAAGAAATGAAGATTCAATGTTTTTACCAGTTAGCCGTTTTTGTGATTGTCCTTATAAGATTGGTTGATGATGATGGGATTTCCAACTCTAAAAAATGTGATGTGTTCAAATGTGATATTCTTTGCATACCCGAATCCCCCCTAGATAGCACATGCGATAATTTCAAAATTAGAAAATTAATGTCTCCAAAATTTCAAAATATGTAGATGACAAAACATTTGTCCATGTGTGTACACATGTGTGTGTGTTGATATATGTTTGCGTACCTGCCATGTCTTGATCCTTACTCCATTTGTAGTTCCCCGTCAATGTAGAATTCCCCACATATACTTGCTCTACTGTTTCACAAATTTGTAACGCCCTCAAATTAAGACATAAATCATTCATTCACAAGATCCATGAACATAAAAGAAACGTTATATTTTCATTCATCAGAGTCTTCTTTACAAAAGATATTAAATGTTAGCAACAAAGTAAATACCCTACGGGCTTACAGCTTTCCAAGTCATCACTTGGTTCTAACAAAAGAAGAGTCCTAGCTCTACACATAGAAAGCCCTTGGCTTGGATTTACATTTAACACAAATTACAAATAACAAAACCGAGTCTTCAACTCCTAAACCTCCCAAGCTAAGACCTTGGAGGTAGCATGTCCCCTGTAGCTGAAAAATGGTGTCCCAAGTAGAGTGAGCCAAAGCCCAGTAGAGATATGCTAAACAGTATATGAGAATTAACTAAAACATTAGCATCCGATAAATGTTTAACACTAGTAAACCAACTTACACCATTTCCATGGTCAATCAACATTTATATCATAATAAACCTACTTCCCTTTAAGTACCCAAATCAATTCATTGACATAGTGCAATATTATTCAAACAATTCAAAATGAGACTACAACTCATATCATCAACACTTTACATATAAACATCAATCATATACTTCCATTATCTTGCCATTCTACGGAACTACATTCGAGGGAACCGGCACCCAAATATAAATAAGATTCCGGGACTTTCACCCTAGACACTCCGGCCAACTTAATTATCAATGGAGTACATCCCCTATCTCCTCCCAAACAAAGATACATATACAATGTATTTAAACCAGTTGTCATATACAATGACCAATTCAATCATATATACAATGTTTACTTCCAACCGTCATATTCAATGATATATTCCAATTGATTAATTTCAATTTACCTAATCATCGTACAGTTTCTACAAGAATTATGGCTATCCTCCACCAATATCTCAAAACAGTTATTTCTAAACAGATAAATAAATCTATCAACAGATAATTTATCAACTTTTCCATAGGTGAGTGACTTATTAATCCAACTACACCATTTAATCACATGTTCCTTCAATTCCATAATTTCCAAGCCAATTTCATTAATTACACAACGACTCCACTATTTATACAAAATAGTTATTTAATTCCAAACTAGGGCATTTTCCTCCAAATTCCAAAAACATTAACTCAAGGTCCAAATCTCACCATTTCAACAATTATACACCGTTAACCCCATTCTTTTTTTAGATCCCTCTTACACATAAGGAGTTTAAATTTAAAAACCCCTCTTTCTCAAATAAACACCCAAACCCTAACTTCACCCAAACCACCCATTTATACAAAATGACCAATATTTATGTTAAAGCTCATAGAAATGAGCAGATTATCCCTACCTCAAGAAGGGAAGATGAGCCAAGCAAGAGATTAGCTCCAAAAATGGCGAATCCAACTTCTACTAGGATGAAAATGGAGATCTTGAAGAGCTCAAACTTTTTATCAAAGGAAAGAGGGTGAGGAGATTGCTAGATCTAGGTCAAAATGTAGAGAGAGAGAGTATCTTAGAGAGAGAGGCTCTCAACTTAAGGTTTTGGAAAGTTTTAGAGAGAGAAAGAACAAAAAAAGTGATTTAAAAAGTCACTTTCGCAATCTGATATACATACAATCGCTCGAGCGGAGAGTTTGACGCTCAAGCGTCAGACACAAAAATTAGACCTGCTCGAGCGCAATAAAGGCCGCTCAAGCTCCAAGACACTACAACAAGGCACTACCTGCTCGAGCGCAATGAGACCCGCTCGAGCGTAGAATACACTCGCCCAGTATTTTACAGACTTCAGACAGTCGCTTGAGTGCTAAAGGGGCCGCTCGAGCTCAGACTCGCTCGAGCGTAGGCAACTCCGCTTGAGCATGAAAAACACTTCTACAGTATTTTGGAGACGCACAAAGTATTGAAAGATTGCAAACCCCGCTCGAGCGTAATAAGACTCGCTCAAGCGGAAGACCAAAATTCTGGGCAACAAGGTTCTAGACCAATAACCAACCAACCTGTTCTAAACATGCCCAAGACATTCCAAAACTCAAATTCAAAGGGTAAGAAGAGGAAAAGACATAAACAACAACATTAAACCACAAGACCCGAGTCTGAAACACCATAAAGGTCGAGTTAGAAACCGGGATCACTATAAATCTACATGTTTTATCCTAAGCTTCCCACACTGGAGTGATAGAGACAGGAAAAGAGAGTTGAATTTGTTTGTTTATGTTGAGAAAACAATACAAACACATGTACCAAATGCAGTGTTGACAGTATTGCATTCATCTTATATAGGAGTTAACATTTCACCAATTTAAATGTCAACAATGTATTACTCTTATGTACAACTTTTTGTGAAATTTTTTATTGTTTGTAAAATTACTAATTTTATCAATAGAAAGATGTAACTATAATGTGAAGAGCCCAGGTAATTAACATGAAAGTTTTTATTTTAAATTTTCTTTCATAGAAGATCGTGCAATATCTAAACTCAATTATATAAAACTAGCGTTAAACCCATGCTATGCACAGTTAATGTATATATATTTTTGGTATATTAATTTTATTTTAATAAATATAAATAAAAAAATCACTATGTAGTGCATAATAAACAAAAAAGATTGAAAATTATATGAAACATTGACAATGTAATAATAAATTGTAAGTCAATTAAACAAATTAAATTATTCAAAATTAAATGCAAATCAATCCAAATAATAATGCAATTAAATGTGCACTAATTTTTCATCCATTTAAACCAAAAGTAATAATAAAAATTATTTGCTGATGAAATACGTTCAAAGTTTTGCAATAGTTGCCAAATATAAAGGTTACTAAATAAAAGGGAAAAAAAACTAAAAACAAGTTAAATTACGAGTAAGAAATTAATAAAACAGGAACAAATTACATTAATAATCCTTACATTTTGCCCCTTATGTCATTTTGTTCCCTACAATTTCAATTTAATCAATTTGGACTTTTAATTTAAATTTTATAACTCTTAATCAATTACTCCTTCCACTGTTTTGAAATTTATATAGACATAAAGTTACAAAAATTTCACATCTGTTCCAATTCTTTTTTTTATTATTTTTTGTGACGACCGGGTCTCCTTTTTCCTCCCTTTCTTCTCCTCTCTTTCCTTCTTCACTCTACTTTTTTTTATTCTCGTTGAGCTTGAAACGCCCGGAATTTAGTTCTTAAAATAAAATCCTTACACTTGTTGCGTTTTGGTTTTAGACCTCGTTTGTTCTGGAGAGCGCGAGGATAAGTCCGAAGTGTCCGAGAGCTGAATCAGAAGATTCTGGGCTGCTGGCCACGTGTCGCATGTGCGGGGGCCTAGGGCTGCACATGCGGGGTTGGGCCGCACGTGCGGGAGGCCAAGCCGCATGTGCGGGGAAAGGAGAGGCAGTGTGTGCTGCATTCTGCTTAAAAAGCAGGTGAGGAGGGCTGGTGCGGGACCAGCCGCACGTGCAGGGATCAGTGCCGCATGTGCGGGGGAGGGCAGCCACACGTACGGGGGCAAGTGCTGCACGTGCAAGGCGGGGTAGATCTGAAAACTCTATTTTTTTTTTTTAGTCTTTTGGCCGAACCTATATGTCATTTTGAGCCTCTTTCTTTTACTCTAAACCTCATTTCTCTCCTCCTTCTCTCTAGAAAACATCATCAAAACCCTAAAACTCTGTCATTCTTGCAAATCTTGGAGTCTAGATTCAACATCATCTCTCTCTATTTTGGTGAGTAAGCAAGAACAATATTGTGTGGTGGGGATTAAGCTTTGACAACTTTGATTTCTAGGGTTCTTCCCTCTCATCATCTCCATCTCTCCATCAAGATCTTGAGGTAGGGAAATTTCCTTGAGTTATATATGTGTTTATGGTAGATTTGGTTGGTTTTGAAGGATTCATTAATGATTTTGAAGTTTTAATCTTGTCTCATAAATGTTAGGGTTTCAAAATGGGTTTTTGATCTCTCTCTTTCTTTCTCAACTATCCCCTTAAAGATTTTAACTCATGTATGGTAAGTGTGGCATTTTGAAAGAAAAACCCCTTTCAAAAGAAGGGAAAGACGTTTATTTTGATTCTTGTCAAAATACCCTAGAATGTATATATTTTGTTTTGAAATTTGAAAGGTGAAATCATGTTTAGAGATATCTTGTGGTTTCAAAGACTAGAGAGTGAGACTCTCATCTCGTTGTGTAGCATAGCGATAATTTACCTAATGTATGAAAAAAGAGCTATTATCCTAACATTATTGTTGAATATTTGAAGTGTATTGTTGTAAAATAACAAATGGTTGTGCATCTTGGTGAGAGAAAATTGTAAACATTAGAATTGATAATTGGAAAGGCATCTCATGTAATCTTGAAGAGGGCCAATTGTTGTGAATTGAGCATGAAAGATATTGTTAGTGCTATGATTTGATGGCATGGTAAATTGTGGAGTATTATTGAGAAGAAGAAATGGATAATGTAGTGAATTGATGTTGGTGTAGAGATATTTGAAATAGAGGAATGTTATGAGCTATTATGCATTGCATCATATTCCCATTTAATTTATCTCCAATGCTCATCTTGAAATGAATTGAAAAACATTTTCTTTGGACAAGATTATACTGTAATGAGAACTAGGAACTGTGTATAGGGTAAATACGGTGGTAAGTTCGGTTAGGGGGTGTAGATGAATTTGATAAGTTGGCCTGAGTGTCCATGGTGAAAGACTAGAAAACCGTGTAGATAGGTGTCGAGCCTTCCGGTTAATACTGGTAAAAATGACAGTTTGGTAGTACTCGTAGAGTCTACTTGCAGACACCAGCCTAGGGATTACCAGTGTCGTATTTACCGCCCCTTATGATTAAAAGTTTAAACTTGGAAATTTATGAGATTGTAATTCTAATTGAAATGCATGGTGTTTCTCAAGAAAGACATGAGTAATATTTTGAAAAAGTATTACATCGCATTTGCACTTGCATTCAATTTTGGCCATCTAACATAAACGTATATACTTTGTTTGGTATTTCTCTACTTGGCTTTATGCTCACCCCTATGGGTTTTGGTGCAGGTAAAGATGTGGTGATCCCGCCAAGTTGAGGGCGTGAATAATTGTAAAGAGCACATGGCTCTTCTTTTGTTGTGAATTCTTTTGTAAAGCCAAGGGCTAATATGTATGGGTTCAAAGACCCTTTTTGTGTAACCGGGCTATTGCCTTGGAAGATGTAAGCCCGCAAGGGCACTTTATTATTTTGATGATAGGTGCTTCACATGCTATAGATTCATATATCCTTCTGTTTAGTGAATGTATACTGCATGTGGAACTTTTGTATTAAATCCAGATATTATATGAATGAATATGGAAGAGTTATTGTCCATGTATAGAGAATGTTGTTCGTTTGGGGTTTCATGTTGAATTATTTTCGGGGCGTGACAACTTGGTATTAGAGCTACCAGGTTTAAATACTTAGGACTCGCGGGAAGTGGTTGTTATACCACAATGGGTTCATTTCGCATAACTAGGAAATGTTTTGCTTTTATGATTATGTGACAGCATGTTTATGTGACTATGTGGGTATGGGATTAGACTTTTAGGATGTTATTTGCGCCTATTAGATTCCTTGAGGTCTTAATAGAAGGGTACCTGATCAATACTCATTCTACTAAGAATTCTTGGTTTCTCATGGGACGAATCTCATCACTAAAGGATAATTCGTATGTGTTTATGTGACTACGTGCTTATATGGAGTGAATTAAATTGTTTCTGAGGTAGGATATGTGTAGTTGTTTAGTTTAACATGTGAGGCAAGTTGCTCGCACATTTTGAATTATGTGCTAAGTTTGTTTATTTTGTTTCTCAATTAGGATGTCTAAAAGGATCCGAACACGAGGTGGTAGGGGTGGAAGGCGTGGTAGGGGACGCCGAGGTGTACATGGAGTACCGGTCCATGAGGCATCGGTGCAAGAAGAAGGTGTAGGCCAAGCTAACATGGCCGAACAAGTGGGGCAAGCGGAGGTGCCGGGGCAAGCTGGCCAAGCCACAATGAGGGCTCTGGCCCTGGAGATGGCTGGGGCATTGAGGGAGTCTATGAACATTTTGAGGGCGGAAACCCAAGCAAGGGAGAACGTTGCAAAGACTAGATCTAGCTTCCTCACGAGGGAGTTTTTAAGGGCCAAGCCGGATGAATTCCATGGTGGCCCCGATCCGAAGAAGGCAGATGAATGGTTAAAACAAATGATAAAGGCTTTTGAGATGCTCCATATAGAGGATAGCGAGTTGAGGGTGACCTTTGCAAGTTACTATCTGAAGGGTGATGCGGGCCAATGTTGGAAGTATGCCAAAGGCTGGACAACACCGACATGGGAGGCTTTTGTAGTGGCTTTCCAAGACAAGTACCTTCCTCTCACGGCTAGAGAGAGGTTGAGGTAGGAGTTCAAGGACCTTAAGCAGCTAAACATGTTTGTGGCCGAATTTGAAGCGGCCTTTTCTAGTTTGTCCCGGTTTTCACTGGAGTTGGTAGCGACGGAAGAGCGCCGCTGTTATGAGTTTGAGCAGAGGTTGAGGATGAAGATCTTGTTCAAGGTTGCCAGGAATATGATCCGAGAGTATGATCGCCTTGTGGAGGCGGCTGCACATGTGGAGATTATTGTGGAGGCCGAGGAGAAGAGACTTCGGAATTCGAGGTCTAGGGGCCAAGGGTCACAGGGGGACTTTAGGCCTAACAAGATGAGTAAGAGCACCTTTTCATCTCAGTCTCAGTCGCAACAGTCTAGATCTACTTATCCCTTGCCTAGTGCGGGCCCTGGAAAGAGTGCACCGAGTGGGTTTTCTTGCTTCAAGTGTGGCTAGCCGGGTCACAAGGCCTTTACTTGTCCACAGAAGGGAGAAGGACAGCAGATGTTGCCATCACCACCGCCTAACCGATCTCAGAATCCGTCTCAGAGTAGGGGTCAAGGGCCCACTTGCTTTCAGTACGGGCAGTCGGGGCGTATAAAGAGAGCTTGCCCTCAATTGGGAGGCGCGTCTGGCGCTTCAGGGTCTAGGTAGACACAGAGGCACCAGCAGGCCCACCCAGCTCAGGCTTCACGAGTGCACCAGGGAGCTGCTTCAGCTCAGTCAGTACAGCAGGCCTATGCTCTGAGAGACAAGCAGGTAGAGCAAAGGCCACAGGGGCGCGTGTATGAATTTCACCCGTTTCGGAGAGGGCGCAGTCGAGTCCAGGGTGCCCGGGGACCGAACCAGAGAATTTTGGTCTGCTAAGCCAAGGCCGCACGTGCGGAGCACTAGGCCGCACGTGCGGGATGGGGGCCGCACGTGCTGAAGGCCAAGCCGCACGTGCGGGGAGAGGGGATTTTCAATGGGTTGCACACTGCTAAAAATGCACATGCGTGAGGAGGTGCGGGGAGGTGCCGCACGTGCGGGAGGGGGAAGTCGCATGTGCGGCATGGGCTCTGCACGTGCGGGAAAAGCCCAGATCCAAAAACTCTATTTTTTTTCCCTTTTAGTCCGAAAGTGTATCTCATTTTTGGCATTTCTCTCTCACTCTAAACCATATTTTTGTCATGACCCGAACCCGCCCCCGTGGGTTAAGGACATAACCGGCCAGTAATCGTGAGATTATCTACGGCCTCAAACCAAACCAAACCAAACGTATTTTAACAGAGTTAATGGGGGCTAAACGGAAGCAATATAAAAACTTTGTCCTTAGAGCTGTGCTTACATGGCACGTCAAACAAGTCATACATATAAACATTAATAACGCACTACAGAATTAAAGTATCAAAAAGTTCTATACAGACAGGATCATCCAAAACAAAGTCAACCCATGAACTATATACAGACATATACAAAACTCCGCCCACATGACAAAATATAAATACATAACAAAAGGGCGAAGATGGGTCTCATGCGTGAGACACGAGGGCTGACTCTCCAAAACCTATGTTGATCCACTTAGGCTTTACTGGGGCTGGGTCTGGACCTCTCTTGGCTCACCTACAAACACATGAATGAGCGTGAGCGAAAACCCAGTGAATAATATCAAGTAAGGGAAATGCGTTGAAACATTATACAATAGACGGCCTTAGGCCCAATTCATTCATGTCAACTGGCCTTTGGCCTTTTCAAACTTTCATATCAGACTGGCTCTTAGGCCTGTATATCAGACTGGCTCTTAGGCCTTTATATCAGACTGGCTCTTAGGCCCTTCAAACTTTTCAGATCAGACTGGCTCATAGGCCTTTCAAACTTTCATATCAAACTGGCACATAGGCCTTTCAGACGTTCAGATCAAACTGGCTCATAGGCCTTTCAGACTTCCATATCAAACTGGCATATAGGCCTTTTAAACATTCAGATCAAACTAGCTCATAGGCCTTTCAGGCTTTCATATCAAACTGGCACATAGGCCTTTCAAACTTTCATATCAAACTGGCACATAGGCCTTTCAGACGTTCAGATCAAACTGGCTCATAGGCCTTTCAGACTTCCATATCAAACTGGCACATAGGCCTTTTAAACATTCAAATCAAACTGGCTCATAGGCCTTTCAGGCTTTCATATCAAATTGGCACATAGGCCTTTCAAACATTCAGATCAAACTATGTCCATCATTCAAATTAATGAATTTTACAAAACTTACATAGAAGTAGCAATTGGACAATAACATATGTCAGATATTACTCATAGTGATCGGCCTGTGGATTTGCCCTGGAGCTTGACCCTACACATCACATAACACATATGGGTCACAATTAATTTAATCTGTTCTTTAATTCACATTTTCCTCTTTAGGCTTCATTCTTATCTCTTTAATTCAATTACAATGCTCAACACATGCCTAAGGGTGCTTGCAAGTGAAAGAGAACAAAAAACGAAACACAGAATGTGAAAACAAAATTTCAGAAAATAAGGTCCCCGCTCGAGCGTGGACTTCCCCGCTCGAGTGGACCCTTGAGGCCTACAATGCTCAACACATGCCTAAGGGTGCTTGCAAGTGAAAGAGAACAAAAAACGAAACACAGAATGTGAAAACAAAATTTCAGAAAACAGGGTCCCCGCTCGAGCGTGGACTTCCCCGCTCGAGTGGACCCTTGAGGCCTACAAAAGTACTGGATAGGTGAAATTTACGCTTGAGCGTTCATTCTGGCGCTCGAGCGGAAGGCCTCTCAACAAAGCTCCCCGCTCGAGTGTGAACTTCCCAGCTCGAGCAGACGCTATGCCTGCAAAAAGTATTGAGAGCACGAAATTTACGCTCGAGCGGAGGTTATCCCACTCGAGCGGACCTCAAAATTCTGGAAAATCCAGATTGTGTTCTTGAGCTCCATTTCGACTTTCAACTAACAATTCATGCATTTTATAGCTCCAATTCCACACATACTTGTACTAACATGGTATAAACACCAAAACACATCATTATGGAGCTCAATTTCAAAGATTTAACACACGCATGGCTCAAATTGACACCAAACTCAATTCTAACATACACATTCATGCATTCAAGGCTCTTATCTTCATAGATTGTACATGCATGTGATGTCTAGCTCCCATTCTCAACTTAGATGATACCAATGGTGATTATACATGAGCTTTAACTACAAATTCACATGGATTTCAAGCTCAATTATGCAGATTCCAAACAATTACATACATGCATGCATATATGGTCTTCCAATTCAACAAAATAAATTCAAAACATGCTCTTGACCATTAATTAGCTTTGAACACACAAGATTACACCTTAAACTCATGAATTCAAGAATCAATGCTTACCTAGAAGCTTAATCTATGGTTAATTCTTGAACTAGACTTCAAATTCCCAAGCTTGAGTCAAAAATTACACAATTCTCTCCCTCTCTCTCTCTAACAGCTGGCCCCTCTCTCTTTCCTAGAGTTTGATTAGCCCAAGTGAAGATACAAGAGGGAATGGAAGGTGTAGTGCTCTTACCCAACAAATCCCACTAACCAAAATTACAAATATTAATAATTTGAGCACAAGGCCATTAAATAAATCAATTTAATCTGACCCGAATCAATTTTCAATTAAATTTCACCGTAGTCTCTAAAAATTACGCTAATCATAATGGCGCAACCAATTTTGGTTTCGGTGGCCGATAAGGCCTTCAATTTAATTCCCAAAGCAGATAATCAAACAGATATTCCTACGGTGGACATATAGAAATTCAAAACCACATATTTTCACATAATGGCACACAAAATCATATTAGACACATAATCATACTCATATTAAGGACCAATTAACAAATTACGGAACAGTGGTATCACAATTTTCCGCCTCCTTCTCTCTAGAAAACCTTTCTAACACCCTAAAATACTTTGATTCTTATAACCTTTGGGTCCAGATCATCAACATTTCACACCAACTTTGAAGATCCAAGCTAGGGCTCCTTTGGGTGTTGTGGAAAAATTGAAGAAGTTCCCAATCAAGTATGGTTTCACTCTCTCTCTTCATCAAGCTTGAGGTAGGGACATTCTTGAGTTATATATACAAGTTATGCTATTTTGATGATGGTTTTAAGAGTTTCTTCTAGTTCCTTGTTGATTTTAATCTTGTGTTTCAAAAATGTAGAAAGTTTTAAATGTGGGCTGTATCACTACTCTTTTATAATCCTAGAGGGTTTTCTTTTGTGTTATTTATATATTTATGTAAGTTTTTAGTTGATTTTGTAACTCTCCTTGAAAATTTTGAGAATGGGTTTGGTGGCTCAAGGGATTGATGATTTTTGTGAAACAAACTCTATTTTGTGTTCATTTAGAGATTTTCTTGAAATTTTGGACAACATGAGTTGAGATTGAAGTGTTTGATAAGATTTTATAAAAGAGATGAACAATGTTAGTGTTTTTGTGAAAACCTAAAAAAATGGGGCTTTTTGAAAACATAGAAAATTATGGAATAAACTTCTTTTCTTGTGCAAAAATGGGTGAGTGAGTGTAGAATTCACATCTTGGTAAGAGAAGTGGTAATCTCCTTGATATAAGAAAATGGAGGATTTATTTTTAAGTTGTTGTTAGATGCATGAAAAATATTTAATTGTGAGATGGTGATTGTTGTGCATTATGAATTGCGAGAATTATGGATGGTGGAGGTTAGTATTTGAAAACCTCACATATGGCTTCGAAAGGATTAAATTGATGAGAGATTGATGTTGTGTGTTGAAGACACAAGGTTATCTTGAAAAAGAGGTAAAGGAAATGTGATTGTTGGCATTGTTGTAGAGACTTTGAACATGGGAAATGTTATGAGTTATGGAAAATCATTACATTGCATATTCATTCAATTATTATTTATGCATTGTAAATTTTGATGGAAGATATTTATTTCATGAAAGAAAATAATGTTGTGTTATGAATTATGGAAATGTGTATAGGGTAAATACGGTGGTAAGTCTGGTTAGGGAGTGTAGATGAATTTGATAAGTTGGCCTGAGTATCCATGGTGAAAGACCAGAAAACCGCGCGGATAGGTGTCGAGCCTTCCGGTTAATACCGGTAAAAATGACAGTTTGGTAGTACTCGCAAAGTCTACATGTAGACACCAGCCTAGGGATTACCAGTGTCGTATTTACCACCCCTCTATTGATTAAAATTGGAAGTTTTGAAATGTGTTGAGATTGCAAACTTTTATTGAAAAATGGAAATCTTCAAGAAAAGCATGAAATGAAATTTCTTTAAAGGAGCATGGCATAGCATTGACATTTGCATTTTTATCGAGAATTGCATAACTGTATATACTTTGTTAGAATTCTCTACTGGGCTTTATGCTCACCCCTATGGGACTTTGGTGTAGGTAAAGACGAGGTGATCCCGCCAAGTTGAGGGCGCAGATAATTGTAAAGAGTACATAGCTCTTATTTTGTTGTGATCTTTCTGTGAGCCAAGGGCTAATGTGTTTGGGTCCGAGAGACCATTTTGTGTAACCGGGCTATTGCCCTGGAAGATGTACGCCCATAAGGGCATTTTATTGTTTTGAGATTTAGATGTTTCATGTGCCATAGATTCATGTGCTCTTTTAATTCGTTGAATGTATATCGCAAGTGGACTTTTGTATCTAATCTATTTATTATATATGAGATGATAGGAGGATTATTGTCATAGATTGGTCAATGTTTTAGTGAGTGTATTATTGTGGTTAGTTCGTGTTGAATTATTTTCGGGGCGTTACAAAGAAAATCAGTATGAGATATTGAAACCCTCACAAAACTCCTCACTAAAAACCTCTTTTTCCTTAATACATAGTATAGCTAATATAATTTGATAAAGTAAAAAAAATTAAAATTAAAAGCAAATCAAGATTGAGATTATGACAAGTTACCTTATGCCATGGCATAGACCACTTGTAATGCTAGTAATGTTTATAAGGGAGGAATTACCACGAATAGAAATGCAGTTGTCACCTATTTATGTAGTAGTTCACTAAAATTAGCCCATTACAATTTAATAACAATAACAACAATAATAACAATGCAAAAATGGTTAAGACAAGTTATTTACCGGTTGCGATGTTTGAGTCATGGATTTGAATTTGGCTAGACCTCGAAATGTCAATTCCATATGTGTTAGGACTATTCCCCGGTGCATTTAAATTAATATGAGAGATGATTACATTTTTACAATTATTTATTGTAATATGATTTCTTGGGGGGTTAACAGAGTGCAATCCACTAAGTTGAAGATTGTTACATCCGCTGAAGTGTACAGCCTGCACTGTAACGTCCTAGATTTTATTACTTGAATATCATTATCCAATCCCTGATTATAGTCCATTTCCATAATCATAAAAGCGGATGCAAGAATAAATAGCTACGCAATAAATGTTTTCTCTCGTATGCACGGTGATGAACTGTTCAATTACAATAATTTATAACATGTGCCCTTAGGCTTACATAGAAAAAAAAAATAAAACAAAACAAATAAATAAAAAGGGATCAACCATTACTACAATAGGATGGCATTCCACCTACAAGTAATAGACCCCGTGGTCAACAAATAAGGAGACTCCATGGTCTTGAATAATATTCCAGACTTCTCACCTGAAAAATGGTTAACAACGTTGGATGAACACTAATGTCCAGTAGAGATTCCAGTGATTCTAAACAATAGCATAATATAGATATATATGATCATGAATGCTCCAGCTCAATAAATATACATAGATAGTGTTGCTTTGCATATCCAAAATATACTTACATACGTATACTTTTCTCAAAAGAATCATTATTTATCATTTCAAGAAAAATCCATTTTTCAGACCTTCGTAATTCATTATTTTCAATTCAAAAGGTTTCCAAACCGAAGTCACATCGCGAATATCACACACAATAACCATTTCGGCAACTCTACGACTCATCTTTTATAATCCAAATGATTGTATCAAGACGTTTATTTTCAAAATCAAATCCACAATTAATCCTTTATACCCCCATGCTACTCATTTACACCAAACAACATTAATGAACATAACAATGATATTCTCAATAGAATCAATCCACCTCATAACACAATTTCAACTATATTCTCAATACATATTTTCGTCAATAATAATCTCTACAAATATACACACATTACCAATAAAATCTCGTAATAAAATAAACAACTTGTGACCTCGCCAAGCCCCATTATCATCGTGGTCTCGCCAAGAACCATGTCTGCCTGCTTTACCGGTTGCTAGCCGGAAGGAATGCATTACCTCTATATAGCACAACCTGCTTTACCGGGTGCTCATTGGAAGGAACACATTACCTCTATATAGCACATCAGCCTGCTTTACCAGTTGCTAGCCGGAAGGATCGTGTTACCTCTATATAGCATAACCATATTCCATAACACGTGCACCTTAATTTCCTTCCATTCATTCACATATA
This sequence comes from Camellia granthamiana, assembly GCA_036172215.1. Taxonomy (NCBI): domain Eukaryota; kingdom Viridiplantae; phylum Streptophyta; class Magnoliopsida; order Ericales; family Theaceae; genus Camellia; species Camellia granthamiana. Next base: position 86,502,438 of record CM069907.1, read on the forward strand.
ATTATGTAGTTATGCAGTTAATCAACAACACATAAGGTTTCAGATCAACCTATTTCACATCAACTCTACAAGTAATATCGTTCTCCACCGATGGCCGAGGACAAAACCTCTGAACATTTAATAGTAATAATATAAATTCTTATAAACAAGATGGTGTGATTCTCATAACATTTCCATACCTCAATATTACCAATATTGTCTAGAGTTAGATTAACAATTATACCATCTCATAATGTCCACTATTGATTCCACTATTTTTGATCACCAACATTTATAGCATAGGCCAATTTCATGATAATCATTTACTTCATTCTCTCTCTACTTTCCATTTCTAGTTCACAATAATTATTACAATCATCTATTAATTACTTTTCAACTATCACTTTTTTTCAATTTACCAATGACAATACCTAGCTCAACCATTCATAAACATTAACCCTTTTTCATAGTACATAACCATCAAATAAAAATTAGGGTTTTTCATTTTAAACTTCACAACTAACTTTTAATAGCATCTATTCATCATATTAACCAAGACATCACAAGATCAACCATTTAAATTTCCTTCTCTTCCCATTTCACATTCCTTGTAAGGACCCACATTTCATGCCTTAGTCATGCTTGCATGCACTTATATGATTTTGCCATGTTAAGATTTGCATCCATGGATTCTTGCCTTGTTTTGTGCTTATGTGATTTGCTTAAGTGTATATGTATGCTTTGTACCTCCCTTGTATTGTTAAGCCTAAGTTATGTTAAGACTAAGTCATGCCAAGCCTAAGTTATGTGAAGCCTAGGTTGATCCAAGCCGAGGTCATCTTAAGCCTTCAACTGTTTTGGAATCCCTTTGTTTGATCTCTGCCTTTGTTCTGGCATACTGGCCGAGATGATTATCATCTGGGCCGAGGTGTGTATCGCCGAGGCCGAGGTGTGTATTATCTGGGCCGAGATGTTATCTTGAACCCAAGTGATCTTGACCTGGAAGTGGTATGACCTAGACCGAGGTGTGGCACATCTTGGCCGAGGTGTGGCACAGTTCAGTCAAGAGTTGTCCTTCTTAGCCGAGATCATTGTCCTTTGTTTTGCCGATGTCTTGCCCTCGCCGATGCCTTGTCTTTGCCGATGTCATCACTTGCCGGAGTGTTTGCTGTGTAGCTTGTTGAGTACGCTTTGTCAGAACCTTGTCTTGTCCATCAGTCACCTTTTTGAAGAGAACCAACCCGGTAGTGCCACGTGGCCGAGCTGAGTGTTAAATCAGCCGGCAGAGAGAGAAACCCATCATTTGTTACATCTTTGTTTTGAAGAGGAGAGAGAAGCTCTAAGGAAGAGGGAGAGGAGTCCTAGAGAGAGAGTAGAGATCCAAGCTTGATTCCGAGAGATCCAACCGTTAGATTCGTGTTCTAAGGTTAGATTCTTGATCCTCTCGTCTTGTTCTTTATGTTTATGATGTTACATTGCATGATTGAATATGTTTTGAAAGCCATGCATCGTTTTGAAGCTCGGTTTTGGAAAGAGAAGATGATATTCATGTGTTCTTGAGGAAAAGTCATGTTTTGATCCGAAAGCTCATGCCCAGATTCATGTTTTCATGTTTGTTTTTGTACGATCTTCAAGTATGGGTACCCAGGTCCATGTTTTCGAACTCATGGCATGAAACCCAGATTTTGTAATGAGCAAGTTATGATTTTGGCATTCATCTCATACTCATGTTCTTCATGTTCATGTTCTTCATGTTCTTCACGGGTGGAAACCCAGGTTTCCAGACTTCACTTCCCGAAGTGTAGTCGCCGAGATCATTCTCACTTAGGCCAAGCATCGTATCTCACCTTGGCCTACATTGCATGATCACTTGCACCTTTGGTTTGTCTTGTATGAACCTCGGCATGCAGTTGCACGCCGAAGCCGTGGCAACCACCCCTCGGCCAGGAGGTGTGGGACCTCGGCAAAGGCCTGGTTGGTACCCAGCATGTCTCCTTGACATGTAAAACAGTGTTTTGACTCCCAGCATGTTTTCCGAGATCATTTGCATGCATGTAAGACTTGTTCTGAGAAGTATGTTCAGTAGACTTGTTATGTGTTTGTAGGACTTGGACCTTTGCTGTGAATCCGACGTCCCAAGAACTATGTGAGTGGTACTTTTAATAAAGATATGTTATAAGGTTTTGATAAGCTTTGTTTGCCTTGTTTTGAAAAGTATTTGTAAGCATGAATGATTACTCGTATTTTTATGTATTAAGAATAAGTTTTGATTGCTAAGTATGAGTTTTGTTTTGGAGTCCTTCCGTGCTAGGGGACTTAAAGCCTAAGTAGCACAACGTTTTGGAGTCCGTACGTGCTAGGGGACTTAAAGCAATTGTAGCACAACGTTTTGGAGTCCTTCCGTGCTAGGGGACTTAAAGCCTAAGTAGCACAACGTTTTGGAGTCCGTACGTGCTAGGGGACTTAAAGCAATTGTAGCACAAACTTTTGGAGTCCGTACGTGCTAGGGGACTTAAAGCAATTGTAGCACAAACTTTTGGAGTCCGTACGTGCTAGGGGACTTAAAGCAATTGTAGCACAACCTTTTGGAGTCCGTACGTGCCAGGGGACTTAAAGCATAAGTGGCACAAGTCCGTACGTGCTAGGGGACTTAAAGCATTGGTAGCACATAAGATTTGTAAGACTAAGATTGAAGTACATGCTATGATATGTTTTGGTTTGGAATGTGATGACCCCAAGTATATGTTTTGATACAAGTTATGCCAAGTATGTTTTGTACAAGTTTTGCTAAGCCTATGTTTTGATGCAAGCCATATTATAAGTACATGTTTTGAACTAGTTGTGATATATGTATTGCTTTGACAGGACCTCGGGATCATTCATGTAAACCCTTTATTTCTTGTACCATTCACTGAGTTTCATACTCACCCTCTCTATATATATGTAGGTTCCAAGTTAGAAGTCGGCTTCGCCGAGGTGTTTATCTCTGCGCCGAGGTTTTGTGTGCATGTTTAGGCCGGCTTTGAGGATGTCGGCATTTTGTGTTTAGGTCGGCAACCTTGTGTTTACGTCGGCAGTGCTGAAGATCTTGCTTCTGGACTTGTATTCGTTATGCTTTGTATATGTCGGCTGTGAAGCCCTTTTGTTAAGATGTTATGTATAATTTAATTTGCTTATCCAATTGTAAAGTTACGTAATGATGTATGCCATTTCATTTGACTTATGCACAGCTCTTATGGACCACTTGTATTTTGTTATTGCTTCCGCTCTTGTTAGCCCCATATATTATACTCTGATTGTGTGTGATTTTTGAAAGTTGGCCTTTGGTAATCTCGGATTACTGGCCATCACGGCACCATCCTACTAGGGGCAGGTTGGGGTCGTGACAGAATGGTATCAGAGCACAAGTTCCTCATAGTACGTTGTTCACACACTTTGAGTCCTAAAGAGCATAGGTTTTCCCTTAGGCTTGATGTTAAGATTGCATCATATTGCTTGCTACTTGACAAGGTGTACATCATCTCGGCATGATCATTTGTTATTTGCACACATGTTTGTTGTCCATTTTGTTTTAAGGATTGCATTTTTGCATACCTCTAGCATCATGAGGAGAGGTAGACCCCCAGTTAGCCGAGATCAGTCTGAAGACAGGTTGGACAGACTAGAAAGGATTGTCGAAGGTTTGGTTGGTGAGTTGAGGCAAGCAAGGCAACAGAACATTGGTACTGCATCTACTCAGGCCGAGCAGACTGATGGCCGACGTGCGAATCCGCCTCCACCCCCTCTAGTGCAGCAAGTGCCTCCACAGCCAGCTTTGTATGGAGACGACACCTTGACCTTGATTAAAGAATTCAAGAAGATGAAGCCGCCGAAATTCCAAGGAGGTATAGAGCCGATGAAGGCAGAAGCATGGGTTCTTGAGATGGAGAAGTTGTTTGAGGTTTTTCCCAGCACCGACGCCCAGAAGGTGGCATTGGCAGCATTTACCTTGGAAGATGATGCTCGCAGATGGTGGATGATGATCCGAGAAGGTAATCCAGACTTGACTTGGGCCAGATTTTTAGAGTTGTTCTACAACAAACATTTCCCCCTAAGTGTTCGGAACCAGAAGGCCACCGAATTTCAGACTTTGATGCAAGGCAACCGAACAGTGGCGGAGTATGATCGTGTTTTTACTGAATTGGCGAGGTTTGCACCTCACATGGTCAACGATGAATATATGAAGGCTAGAAAGTTTGAGAGTGGACTTCGTGGACCAATACAAGACAGAGTTAATCTGCTCAACATGCCGACGTATGCCGGAGTATTAGATAAAGCCATCTTAGCAGAAGCCAACCTGAACAGGAGTCAGAGTTTGGTGGAAAAGCAGAAAAAGAGGAAGACCTATGAGGATCGCCCAGACCCGTGTGATACCGAGGAGAAGACAAAGGAGGATCGTCCCAACAACGCGAATCCGGAAGGTGACATCAGGCCGAAGTGTGCAAGATGTGGGAAACAACATTTTGGAGTTTGTCATTGGGTAACTGGGGCATGTTTTGAATGCGGTGAGATGGGCCACCGTGTGAAGGATTGTCCGAAGGCAAAGGCCAGAAAAGATATGAGGAGATGAGGATCCGACGTTTCAGACTTGTTTTGGGAGAACATGGTAAGTTAAGTTTGGGGACCAAACTTCTTTAAGGGGGGAAGGATGTAAGGACCCACATTTCATGCCTTAGTCATGCTTGCATGCACTTATATGATTTTGCCATGTTAAGATTTGCATCCATGGATTCTTGCCTTGTTTTGTGCTTATGTGATTTGCTTAAGTGTATATGTATGCTTTGTACCTCCCTTGTATTGTTAAGCCTAAGTTATGTTAAGACTAAGTCATGCCAAGCCTAAGTTATGTGAAGCCTAGGTTGATCCAAGCCGAGGTCATCTTAAGCCTTCAACTGTTTTGGAATCCCTTTGTTTGATCTCTGCCTTTGTTCTGGCATACTGGCCGAGATGATTATCATCTGGGCCGAGGTGTGTATCGCCGAGGCCGAGGTGTGTATTATCTGGGCCGAGATGTTATCTTGAACCCAAGTGATCTTGACCTGGAAGTGGTATGACCTAGACCGAGGTGTGGCACATCTTGGCCGAGGTGTGGCACAGTTCAGTCAAGAGTTGTCCTTCTTAGCCGAGATCATTGTCCTTTGTTTTGCCGATGTCTTGCCCTCGCCGATGCCTTGTCTTTGCCGATGTCATCACTTGCCGGAGTGTTTGCTGTGTAGCTTGTTGAGTACGCTTTGTCAGAACCTTGTCTTGTCCATCAGTCACCTTTTTGAAGAGAACCAACCCGGTAGTGCCACGTGGCCGAGCTGAGTGTTAAATCAGCCGGCAGAGAGAGAAACCCATCATTTGTTACATCTTTGTTTTGAAGAGGAGAGAGAAGCTCTAAGGAAGAGGGAGAGGAGTCCTAGAGAGAGAGTAGAGATCCAAGCTTGATTCCGAGAGATCCAACCGTTAGATTCGTGTTCTAAGGTTAGATTCTTGATCCTCTCGTCTTGTTCTTTATGTTTATGATGTTACATTGCATGATTGAATATGTTTTGAAAGCCATGCATCGTTTTGAAGCTCGGTTTTGGAAAGAGAAGATGATATTCATGTGTTCTTGAGGAAAAGTCATGTTTTGATCCGAAAGCTCATGCCCAGATTCATGTTTTCATGTTTGTTTTTGTACGATCTTCAAGTATGGGTACCCAGGTCCATGTTTTCGAACTCATGGCATGAAACCCAGATTTTGTAATGAGCAAGTTATGATTTTGGCATTCATCTCATACTCATGTTCTTCATGTTCATGTTCTTCATGTTCTTCACGGGTGGAAACCCAGGTTTCCAGACTTCACTTCCCGAAGTGTAGTCGCCGAGATCATTCTCACTTAGGCCAAGCATCGTATCTCACCTTGGCCTACATTGCATGATCACTTGCACCTTTGGTTTGTCTTGTATGAACCTCGGCATGCAGTTGCACGCCGAAGCCGTGGCAACCACCCCTCGGCCAGGAGGTGTGGGACCTCGGCAAAGGCCTGGTTGGTACCCAGCATGTCTCCTTGACATGTAAAACAGTGTTTTGACTCCCAGCATGTTTTCCGAGATCATTTGCATGCATGTAAGACTTGTTCTGAGAAGTATGTTCAGTAGACTTGTTATGTGTTTGTAGGACTTGGACCTTTGCTGTGAATCCGACGTCCCAAGAACTATGTGAGTGGTACTTTTAATAAAGATATGTTATAAGGTTTTGATAAGCTTTGTTTGCCTTGTTTTGAAAAGTATTTGTAAGCATGAATGATTACTCGTATTTTTATGTATTAAGAATAAGTTTTGATTGCTAAGTATGAGTTTTGTTTTGGAGTCCTTCCGTGCTAGGGGACTTAAAGCCTAAGTAGCACAACGTTTTGGAGTCCGTACGTGCTAGGGGACTTAAAGCAATTGTAGCACAACGTTTTGGAGTCCTTCCGTGCTAGGGGACTTAAAGCCTAAGTAGCACAACGTTTTGGAGTCCGTACGTGCTAGGGGACTTAAAGCAATTGTAGCACAAACTTTTGGAGTCCGTACGTGCTAGGGGACTTAAAGCAATTGTAGCACAAACTTTTGGAGTCCGTACGTGCTAGGGGACTTAAAGCAATTGTAGCACAACCTTTTGGAGTCCGTACGTGCCAGGGGACTTAAAGCATAAGTGGCACAAGTCCGTACGTGCTAGGGGACTTAAAGCATTGGTAGCACATAAGATTTGTAAGACTAAGATTGAAGTACATGCTATGATATGTTTTGGTTTGGAATGTGATGACCCCAAGTATATGTTTTGATACAAGTTATGCCAAGTATGTTTTGTACAAGTTTTGCTAAGCCTATGTTTTGATGCAAGCCATATTATAAGTACATGTTTTGAACTAGTTGTGATATATGTATTGCTTTGACAGGACCTCGGGATCATTCATGTAAACCCTTTATTTCTTGTACCATTCACTGAGTTTCATACTCACCCTCTCTATATATATGTAGGTTCCAAGTTAGAAGTCGGCTTCGCCGAGGTGTTTATCTCTGCGCCGAGGTTTTGTGTGCATGTTTAGGCCGGCTTTGAGGATGTCGGCATTTTGTGTTTAGGTCGGCAACCTTGTGTTTACGTCGGCAGTGCTGAAGATCTTGCTTCTGGACTTGTATTCGTTATGCTTTGTATATGTCGGCTGTGAAGCCCTTTTGTTAAGATGTTATGCATAATTTAATTTGCTTATCCAATTGTAAAGTTACGTAATGATGTATGCCATTTCATTTGACTTATGCACAGCTCTTATGGACCACTTGTATTTTGTTATTGCTTCCGCTCTTGTTAGCCCCATATATTATACTCTGATTGTGTGTGATTTTTGAAAGTTGGCCTTTGGTAATCTCGGATTACTGGCCATCACGGCACCATCCTACTAGGGGCAGGTTGGGGTCGTGACATTCCTTATTCACAAAAAAAAAAAAAAAAAAAAAAAAAAAAAAAAAATTCAACATGAATCAATATTTATATATATAATAATAATAAAAAAATCATCTTTTCTTTACATTCTCATAAACATTAAACTAAAAATTAGGGCATTTTATTTCGACCATCATAAACATGTTCTATTAGCTTAAAATTTCCATAATCAACAACAAAAGATAAGATTAAACTATTTGATTCAAAACCCTAAATCTCATGTACATGTATTTAAGAAAAAATCACTTATAAACTCATGTTTTTTGTAACGCCCTCAAATTTAAACGCATAAATTGACCGTTCATGATATCCATAGACATAGGGAAAATAAAATATATTCATCCATCAGAGTATTCTTTACAAAAAAGTATTACATGTTGACAACAAAAGTAAATGCCCTGCAGGCTTACAACTTTCCAAGTCAACACTTGGATACAACCAAAAGAGGGTCAAAAGCCCTTTACAAGTTTAAGCCCTTGGCTTTGAAACGAAAACATATAACATATACAAAATAACCAAAGCAGAGACTTCAGTCTCGAGACCTCCCAAGCTATGACCTTGGAGGCGGCATGTCACCTGCACCTAAAAATGGTGTCCCAAATAGGGTGAGTCAAAACCCAATAGAGATATGCTAAACCAAATACGAGAAATAACTAAAACATTAGCAATCGACAGATGGTTAATCACTTATAAAACCAACTCACATCCACATTTCCATCCTCTTTCATTTATTTAGCCAAATCCATTCATAGGTACGACTCATCATTTATCCAAACAATTTCAAATGAGACTACAACTCATATCATTAACAATTCAGTCATCAACGTTATTCAAAATGAGACTACAACTCATATCAACAACACTTCATATATTCAACATCATTCAGATGTACATAAGGTTTCGGGACTTTCATCCTGGACACTCTGGCCAACTTGATTATCAATGGAGTCCATCCCTTATCTCCTCCCAAACCATATACATATATAATATATTTAAACACTTTATCATATACAATGATCAATTTAAGCACATATTCAACGTGTTAATCCAACCATCATATTCAATGACTTATTTCAATTGATTAGTTTCAATTTACCTAATCATCATGCAATTCTACAACAATCGTGGCTATCCTCCACCGATAGCCCCAAACAGTTATTTCTAAACAGATGATTAAACTTATCAATAGATAATTTATCACATTTACCATATGTGAGTGATTTATCAATCCAACTACACCATTATATCACCAACTTTTCCAATTTCATAATTACCAAACACATTTAATTCCAATTAGGGCAAATCTTTCCATTTTCTCAAATATTGCAATCAATGCCAAATTTCACCCTTAATATACTATTATCCCACTATCAAGGTCTCATATACACACATGAAGCCCAAATAGGAAAAACCCCTATTTTATAATTTTCATACAAAATGCCCAACATTTATGTCAAAACTCATAAAAAGGAGTAGATTATCCCTACCGCAAATGGAGAAGCCCAAAGGAGAAGATGAAGAAACTCGAAAGTGCTCCAAATCAACACTTTTTTCGGATCCAAAGATAGCCCAAGCCAAACTCTAACTTTTATAAAAAGGAGCTAGGGTAAAGGACCACTAAAACAAGGTGTATTTGTAGAGAGAAAGAGTGTGCAGAGAGAGAGAGTGACGGATCTAGGGTTTGAAGATAAAAAGAGATCAAAAAGTGAAGAAGAGAGCTGCTGCTGCGATCTGATATAGTCGAAGCTCGCTCGAGCGAAGAAGTGGTCGCTCGAGCGACCAGACACAGAAGAACCTTGCTCGAGTGCAAGAAGCGTCGCTCGAGCGAACAATGCGAAGCTTTAGGCCTGCAACCCAGAAGCATGCTCGAGCGCAAGAGTTCTCGCTCGAGCGAAGAAACACAAAACATAGAGCTCGCTCGCTCGAGTTAAGGAAAGTTCGCTCGAGCGTAGAAACACAACCTTCAGGTCAAAAAGAGACGCAGACGCACGCTCGAGCGCAAGAGTCCTCGCTCGAGCGAAGAGACACAACAGACTAGGCTCGCTCAAGCGCAAGAAAGCTCGCTCAAGCAGAAGCTATGTTTGAAAACGAACCTGAAGACTCTCAATTCTCGCTCGAGCGAAGAAGCAAATACCCAGGCCTCGCTCGAGTGAAGAAGCCAAATTCTGGGCAGCAACTATTTGTTCCAATTCACAACCAACCTGTTACAAACCTGCCCAACGCATACTAAAACTCGAATACAAGGAATTTAAGGACGGAAACAAGATATAAACAACAATAACAACCAATCACGGAACCGAGTCCGGAATACAATGGACAAAGGAGGGAAAATCGGGGCCACTATACCTTCAGTTATGAGGGGCAATTGTACAACCAATGTTGAACACCCTAAAATTTTATTACTATTATTATTATTATTATTATTATTATTATTATTATTATTATTATTATTATTATTATTATTGTTATGTAATTCATCTCAATGCTTTATATTAAGCACCTTAACTGACTTTTCTGAAAACTCACCACAATTGAACACCACCAAACCCACTTTCTTGAACACCCAACCCAACCCATAACCCTTTTTTTTTCATCAACAAAAAATGAAACTTTATTGGTGAAGAAGTTATATACAAGCGAAGAACTTACATCAATAAAGCAGGGGAGTATATCAAGCATCATAGCTAAACTCAACAATTCCAACTAGGTTGGCACCAAAGAGTTAGCACAATCATATGCTAGCACTTAGCCTAAGATTGGAGAGAGTCCAATCAAACAACCAAGAAAGTAAAAGAAAACAGGGAAAAAAAAAAAAAAAAAAAACACCAATCAAATAGCCAAGACAATTCTACAGTAGCAACAACAACTAGAAGCAGCTTTGCATCAGTAAGAACTAAAAAATATTGGGGAAAATTACCACGAAAAAGGGGGAAAAAAAAAAGTTTGAGTTTTGCAACAAAATAAACTCTAAATTTTTAATTTTATCAATTTAAATCCTAATTTTTAAATTTATTTTCAATGTAAACCATTTGTTAATGTAGATGTATAAATCATGTCTAAAATATTATTTTCATTGAGTTTTATGACTAGAATATTTATTTCATCAGTTTTAATTAACAAAAATAGGCAAATGGTGCAGATTGAAAACAAATCAAAAGATTATGGTTTAAATTGACAAAATTAAAAACTTAAGATTTATTTTGTTACAAAACTCAAAGTTGTGGATTTTTTTGTATATAATTTTTCCAAAATATTGTTATTTCATTATATATTTTTAATTAGAATGCTTTGAAGATTTACTTGTGTATCATTAGTTACACCATTTCCAACTGCACTGTAATCAATCGCATTAAAAGTTACTGCCCCAACATCCTCTATTCCGACACCTAAACCAAATGCAGCAATACAACATACTATAACAATGTGAAATATCTCCTGCAAGAAAAACATCAAACTGTATCCTTAGACACACGTGTGCACACAAATGCATGCACGCACACAAAAGAAGAAGAAAGAAAACTTTTTTTTGTAAGAATTGTCACAGCCCAAACCCGGCCCTATGGGTTTAGCACCGTAACCGGCCAGTAATCCGAGATTACCGAAGGCCTGCTTAACAGTAGTACAGTAAAACAGAGTTTAGGGCCTGGCGGAAGCCAATACAGTAAATAAACTATGTCCATTGAGCTGTGACAGTCTGTATGCCAAAAAGATTTTTCATGCATTCACACATGTAGAACAGTACAGTCTATACAAAAGTTACAGTCACACAGTACAGGGACTTAATCCCTTGATAGCAGTACAGTTAGTAGCTGACAGTCTATACAGTAATCCAAAACAGTACGGAGACAGACGGGGGAAAAACAAAACACTCCAAAGCCATAGCATGGCAACTCGGAACCTCGCAGTGAGGCACAAAGGCTGGCTTGACAAAACTGGAGTCTAACCCACGCTCCTAGCTCCGATCTGGTGGCTGAGCACCTACATATATATATGAGCAGTGAGCTAAAACCCAGTGAATAACACAATGCATAAAGGGGTTAAGAATAAATGTCCTTTCAGTATTGAAAACAGTCATTTCAGTTAGTTTATCAGTCATTCAGTTTGTGGCTCATATTTCAGGTCATAACAGTCATTTAGTTAAAGTAGTGATATGTGGTACATCCATTGGCATAACAGTACAGTAAACATTAGGTCTTAAAAGACCGGGTCTTAACAGACCAAATAGTAAATGATGGCCATCAGTAGCAGTACAGTAACAGTAACAGTAACAGTACTATTTCAGAGAACAGTACAGTACTTGTGGATTCAAGAGGTGTCTCGTACAGATTCTAGAGGTGGCCCACACTGTAGCACTTAGTTCCGTAGATTCTAGAGGTGGCTCACAGTGTAGCACTTAGTTCCGTACAGCACTTTGTTCCATATCAGAAATACAGAATGGCCATCATAACAGTAAACAGTAGTGGTTCCAAACTTGGGAACCGACAGAGATCTCTCTGTCACAGTAACAGTAACCAGTAAGTGCCAAGGATGCCACAGTACAGTTCAGAATATAAGACATGCGTTTATTCAGTACATAGTGTCAGTTCAGTGAACAGTTCAATTCCGTAAACAGTATCAGTTCAGTAAACAATATCAATTCAGTAAACAGTTCAGTTCGGTAAACAGTTCAGTAACCAGTTCAATTTAGTAAGCAGTTTCGTAAACAGTTCAATTTAGTAAACATTTCAGTTCAGTGAACGGTTCAGCAAAGGGTTCAATAAAGTAGACAGCTCAATAGGGTAAACAATTCAATAAAGTAAACAGTTCAGAAGATAATCATTTTTGAACATATCTTTACACAGTTGTTACTCACAGAGTTCTGGGCTACAGTAAGCTAGAGCGTCCCCTCGGTAAGCCAACCCTACACAGTATACAGGATGAACACACACTAAGCTATACAGTTGGGGAAGATCAATAACTTAATCCCTAATTTGCCTCGGTGTGTTCTACATCTGTATCCTCATTAAGATGCCTTAAACTAGGCCTAAGAATGCCTAGAATGGGATGAGGATGCAAAAATACACTTAGAAAACATTTTGCAAAGTTTGCTGAAAACAGAAGCCTCGCTCGAGCGAGCCTTCCTTCGCTCGAGCGAGCTTGCAAAATCAAAGGGCTCGCTCGAGCGAGGAATCCTTCGCTCGAGCGGTCTGTCGAAAATGCAAAAGTACTGGATGCTGCAATTTTATGCTCGAGCCACCAATTCTTCGCTCGAGCGTGTCTCAGAGTAAAGGTTGGTCGCTCGAGCGAGGAATCCTTCGCTCGAGCGAAGGAGCCAAATTCTGGAATTTCCAGATTTGCCTCCCAAGCTCAAACCAAGCATTCTACCACTCCAAACTCGACCTCTTGGGCCCAAATTCTGGAAAACATATCTCAATTCAATATATAACAAGTTTCAAAGCTCAATTTGTGAATTCAAAGCCCAAGGGTAAGTCAATTAAAGCCATTTTTCAAACCCATTTTCATGAATACCATTTCAACATGACATGCATGAGTCCAATTCACTTCAAAGCTCCCATTTCATGCTCTAATGAGCCTCATCTTACAAAAACAAGATGAAATCATGGTCTACTCTCAAAATGTGAACATGCATGTAACATTTGCCATGAAATCATCCCAAAACTCTTCAATATAGACATGCATGCAACAATTACGCTCTATTTCAACATTAATGAACTAATTCATGCTCCAACTCTATAATTTGACTTGAATCATGCAAGATACAACAATGAGAGGTTCAATTACCTTACTTAGGTCTTGTATTCAAGGTTTAGGAGCTCAATTAGCAACTACACTCCAATTTCCTTCAAGTTCCAAGCCAAAACACAAGATGAATTCAAGTCTCTCCCTTCCCCTCTCTCTAAATTCGGTGGGAACAAAAGAAAGGAGCTAATGAAATGTTTAATCTACATGTATATGGCTCAATATAATATTCTAAGTGGTCCACTAAGGGTGGCAATTTCGTAAATAAGTCAAACTTTGCAATTTATCAATATTTAATCTAATTTAATCATACCTAATCACATTTTAGATAAGTATACCATTAAATCACATAAATTCCAATGATTCCAAAACATCAATTTATTTTCGATTCGGCCGCCGATAAGGCCTTCAATTTGCAGTTTAATGCATAAGACGAGAACAGATAATTTGGCAGTCAAACAAATAGATTATGCATTTAAACGGTTACAGTCAATCGATTCAGTTTCGGATCTCAGTCAGTCAGTTCGGTACTTTAATCAATTCAATTATCAATCATGTTCAGTCTCAGTAAACAGTAATCAGTAGGTAATCAGTAAACAGTGACGAGGGTTGTTACAAGAATGTAATGATTTTTTTCACTAAAAATATAGATAGAAACTAAATGGTGGAAGCACTTCTCACCATTGTATATGTTACAATGTGGATGAGAATGAGAAGCAGATAAAGAGAAAGCTATATTAGAGAAAGAGTTTGCATTGTTTAGTACTATTCTACAATCATACATGAGAGGTATATATATTACAAGGATGAGTGCTTTCAAATAGATAAAAGGAAAGGAAATAAAATCCTATCAAATCTATTGATGCATACATGTACTGTAATGCCCTCAAATTTTCCCACAAGAATATGCCAAAACAGATACAACAATATACCCAAAAAGTCCACCTTCTCATTGAACTAAGAGATAAGATGTTACAATTCACCATATACATTCCCATAATGTTTAGAATTCGGATTCCAATTCAATGAACTAGGTGGCCTTACAAAATATAAATCTCTAGGGTGTACAATTGCAACAAAATAAATTAATAGTCTTGTCACAAAAATTCCAATTCAAAATAACAAAATACACATGGATCAACTTTTCCAAAAAAGGAGCTATTGCTTGACCAACCCTTCAGGGAGGTGGACTTTCATCATTTCCTGAAAAATATAAGATAGGGTTGAGCTATATGCCCAGTAGGAACACATTTAACCAAATATTTAATCCTTTGAATAAGATTATAGTATCTTTGTGACCAAATATTACATGGAAATTTATCTTTACAAGTAATCCTTAACAAACATACAGATCCATGACAACCAAATAATAACAGTGGTTATTCATGTCATCAAGCACAACAATCAAACATTCACAACCATAGAACACAAACCATGAGACCACTTGTAAGAGTCCAATTAAAAACACCCTTTACTTTTTGTTTTTAAAACCACCCCCCCATTTGCCAGCTATTATACGGCAGGGAGTGGGCACCCCAAAGAAAACCATCTATTTTTCCACTTTTGCTGGCTATCATACGGCAGGACTGTGTAGACACCCAAAAACATTTTTCTCACATTCGTCCAACGATAAGCCTAGATAGGGCATTTGGGCACCTTTTTAAACTCCCCGCGCGGGTACCAATACAACACCCCACTTGGAAAACCGACTCTTACCCGGACTCATGCATTGTAACGCCCCGAAATAATCAAACACAACCCAACCACATTAACCAACATTCACCGAATAATAATGACATAACTCCAGCCTTTACATCCTATATCAGCAACGTTTATACAAAGTTTCACATGCAAGTTATACATTCATTGGTAAGAAAAACACATGAATTTATAGCATGTGAAGCATATGGTTCTCAAAACAAATAAATGCGCTTATGGGCTATAACTTCCAAGGCTTAAGCCCGGTTATGCAAAAGTGGTCTCTCGGACCCAACAAAAATAGCCCTTGGCTTTACAAAAAAAAAAAAAAAAAAAAATTCTCAACAAAATAAAGAGTAATCTACTCTTCACAAGAACATATCCACACCCTCAATTTGGCGGGATCACCACATTTTTACCTGCACCAAAATCCCATAGGGGTGAGCATAAAGCCCGGTAGAGAATTCTCACAAAGTATATTTAGTTATGCAATTTCCCCCAACAATCACAAATGCAAAGGTAATGACATGCAAATGCCAATAATAAAGAGGAATTTCATTTCAATGCACAATTTGAAAATTGCCATGTTCTCAATAATATTTTTCAATATCATCAATTTCAAAACTTCCAATATTTAAACCAATAGAGGCGGTAAATACGACACTGGTAATCCCTAGGTTTGTGCCTACAAGTAGGCTCTTCGAGCTCTACCAATACCCCACTTTACCGATTACTAACTGGAAGGGAAGTGGTACCTCCTCCGCACGTGTTTTCGGTCTTTCAACCCGGACACTCAGGCCAACTTATCAATCTCATCTACACCGCCTAACCGGACTTACCAATGTATTTACCCCTTTAACATAACCGTATAGTTCATTTCAATATAATCTTTCTCAATGTGAATGTTTTTCAACACATGTCAAGATGTACAACAATGATAATAAATCAATTGAAAACATGATGCAATATTTACTATTTTGTAGCATTTTTCTATTCTCAAGATATCTCTACAACAATATCAATTACTCTCATTTCTCATTACTTCTTTTCAAAGCTATTTCACAAAATACCCATGTGCCATCAATTTCTAGTAACAACAAACTCTCACCATGCACAAATCATTACAAGTTAGCCTCTTCAAGGAAATATGTGATGTTTTCCAACATTATCTCCAAGGTTTCACAACTTCCACTATAGCGATCCCGGTTTTCCCTTTACTGTTTAATAGTATCCCGGACTCGGTTCCGTGGTTAATGGTTGTTGTCTGTGTTGCATTTCCATCCTTTAACTCTTGGTAATTGAGTTTAGAAATGTTTTGGGCGTGTTTCGAATAGGTTGGTTGAGTTCTGGTCTCTAGTGTTGTTGCCCAGGTTTTAGGTGATCCGCTTGAGCGGGTCCCTTTGCGCTCTAGCGGAGTCTGCATACTTTCAGTATCTTGTGCGTCTGCAAAACTACTGCAGATGTGTTTTTCACACTCGAGCGAATTTCCTTACGCTCGAGCGGGTCGCGCTCGAGCGGGTGTCTTGGCGCTTGAGCGGGTGTTCGAACTCTGTAAAAATACTGGATGAGTGTAATCTATGCTCGAGTGGGTTTTCATTTGCGCTTGAGCGGGTGTGTTTTGCAGTTGTGTCTTGGCGCTCGAGCTGGTATTCTTGCGCTCGAGTGGGTCCAGTTTTTGTGCTTGACGCTCGAGCGTCCTATTCTCTGCTCGAGCGGACTAGTCGTATATCAGATGGCAGCTGGGTGATTTTAAATCACTTTTCACACTTTCTTTCTCTCTCTTACTTTTCAAAACCTCCATTGGAGAGCACCTCACTCTAAAACTCCAACTTCTCTCTAGGGTTTGATCTAGTATGAGTGATCTTCTATCCTTGGGCCTTTGTAAAAAGTGTGGAGCTTGTTGAGGGCTTCGTTTTGATCCGAAAAACTTTGGGATTGGAGCACTTCTGAGTTCGGCTCTTTTTCCCCTTGGGTTCTCCATTTGAGGTAGGGATTTCCTTGTTCTTTTTCAATACTCCGTCTATAGATAGTCATGTGGTAGTTTTGTATTGCATGAAAATCATATTCATGTTGGATTTGTTTGAAAATCATGAGAAGGAACCTAGGGTTGGTTGTTTGAAAATGGGTTTGTTATCATTGATTGTGGTTTGGACTAATTGGGGAGTAAATTAGCATGTTATTGTTGAAAGAAGAAAAAAGCCTGAATTTATATTTTGATTTGGTAAATTAAAATGGAGGGTAGTTGATCAATGTTTGTAAATCTCTATTGTTAATATGAGTTGTGTGAAAATGGTGATGGCTAGGGGTTTAATTATGGCATTGGGGTTATGTCGAAATGAATGTAGTGGACTAATATGAGTTATGACTTTATTATCCATGAAATTGGTTTTGTGAAAACGAAAAGAATGGAATTTATTTTGTGAAATGGGAAAAGTATTTTTGAAATAAGTGGTGGAACATGCTGACTTGGAAAGTTATGGAAGTTGATCTTAAAAATGGGAAATGAAATGATAACTCAATGTGAGTCTCGGAAAATAGATATGAGAATTGAACTGTTGCATCATAAGTGTTGAATACACACATTTGGGGTTTTACCTTTACCTATTGTACTAGTGTCGTTGTCGGGTTTAAGATCTCATGAGAGTTGAGTCTTTATAATAGGTGTATTAAAATCATGCATCTAGAGGTTTTGTCCTTGGTCATCGGTGGATGATGACATTGTTGTATTGGATTGTTGTGTTTGCATTACACCGGCGTCGATTGAATACTGTATGTGGTGAAGTGCTATGATACATTATATATGTATAATTGTTAGGGAGGAGATAGGTGATGTACTCCAGTGTGTGGGAGGAGATAGGGGATGTACTCCACACACCTATGTGTTCATATACTTTAACACGTTGCTTATGTATCTTGATAGTTCATGTGTATGTATTACACTTGTTGGTTATGCTCTGTTGTATTGTGATTATTAGTGTTATACACTGCGCTTATAATCAAAGGTACCGTTACCTTCCAGTTAGCGCCTGGAGAACTGACTACGCTTATAATCAAAGGCACCGTTACCTTCCAGCTAGCGCCTGGAGAGCTGAATTAGCCGGTAGAGTAGAGCTTTATTATTATTGTCTCAGTGTATCTGAGTATATTATGGATTGCGATGGTTATAGTTTTGGAGGGCCGAGTTGCCTCATTTGTTGATTATATACATGTTGATGATTTGTTATCTCCTTTCTATTAAAGGCATGCATGTATAGATATGAATGTATTGGGAATAAACCAAAATGCCATTATGAGATTTTGGGAAAGTGTGAAGGAAAAATTGGGTATTTGAAAGTATGTTTTGAAAAAGGGAAAATCTGTTGTAAGTATGGAAAATGGGAGAAAAGTAATGGGCTTAGTGGAATTGTTTTCTAAGTTGTTATTGTTATGAAAGTTTGGGAACAAGGGGTAATGAAAAGAAAAGAAAGATGAATTGCTTATAACGTTGAATGAAATGGTTTTCGTTGAATGAAATGGTTGTTTTCGAGAAAAGTTCATTGTATATGTATATTTTGTATAAAATGCCACATTACTATTGTAGGATGATATTGAGCATTCATGATCATAACTATCTGTAAGTTGTAATTGTTAAGGATCATGTTGAGATCCCTACTGGACTATATGTTCATCCCACGTTGTTGAATCTTTTTCAGGTATTAAGCAGGATGTGCTACAAGATTTGGATCTTCTTATTTGTTGGCCATGGGGCCTCTTTTGTGTTGGTGGAATGCCATATATGAAAAAGGGTTATACCCTTCTTCTTGATTCTTTAATAATGTAAGCCCTCGGGCAGTTTATTTAGAATGCTCATGTTATATTAAATTTGCATTCGGATGAGAGAATTGTTATTTATTCCTACTAGTCGGACTTTTGAGTTTATTTCCGCATGTTATCTCTGAAATTGAATTAAGTAATGAATTTGGTAATACTTCCGAGTAATAAAAAGGTGGGGTGTGACATCCACATTCCATGGTACATAATAGTTCATCACTTTCCAACAACACATGTTCAAGCATTTAACAATATGTTACAATAACATCTTATGACTCATATTTCAAATAGATTTCCATTTTTACCAAACATGCTATGAGAGTTACTCTCATCCATTTTCCTAACACACAATGATAAAAGGTTTCATAGGTATTTCCTTATTTTCCAAAATCCCCAAATTTCTAGGGTTTTTCTTCAAGACAAAGCACTTCTTATTTCCTTGGTAAAACCCAACTAAAATCACATTTCTTAGGTTTTATAAATGAATAACCATCTAGAAGTAACAAGGATTAAGTTTTGGAAACCCACATTTAAAACTCTCTACCTTTTAAATCAAAATGTAAAATTAACACAAAACTTCAAGAAAACCTTTAAATCGTCAACAATGTAGCAAAACATGTATATATAACTCAAGAATGTCCCTACCTAAAGGTCTTGATGATGGAGAGAAAGAAACCCTAGCTTCAATGGAGGATTCTTCAACCCTCACTATACCAAGAGGAGCCCTAGTTGATCTTCAAGATTAAAGGAAGATGATGATGATCTTGACTCAAGATTTGCAAGGATCAAAGTATTTTGGTGTTTGAGGAGGTTTTCTAGAGAGAAGGAAGAGGAAAATAGGGTTTTGAGTGAGAGAGAAATGTCAAAAGGGTGATATCTTGTCCCGTTTTGCTTACACAAAGAGAGAAGCATGAAAGTGGATTGTGTTTTGTGTGTGAAAAGAGGTAATAGAAAAAAAAAAAAAAAATCAAACAGATTGACCATCTCATACTGAAGCAGAGAAAAACTTCTTAATCACCACAAATTTTTTCCACTAGTTTTGGGAGGTTCCACCGTCATGGATTTTGTTAGAGCTTTGGAAGAGAGGCTTTTTGAGGTGTAGGGGGTGTGCATTTGAATGGATAGAATATTTTTATAAGGATAATTTTGGTATTATTTAGGGAGAGAAAAGAAATTTTAAGAGTTTTAGAATTTATAAGTGGGAGGCCAAAGAAATGGAGGGTCCAAAATAATTGATGAGGGTGCTAATATACATTTGAAAAAATCCTTCCATTTAAATATATATATATCATTAAATCATTTGGTTACAATTATTATATCAATTTAACTTCTTCCTTTTTTCAAATGATCTACACATGAGAGAGACTAAAATATTAATAGAACAGATTTGTGGTGGGCCGGCAAGTATTGGACTAGATTCTTTAAAAAAATTAAGGGTAAATTATAAATATATATCTTTTGAGATTTGATGAAAATACGAATTATTTTTGTGATTTTGAAAATTATATCTTACCCCTGAAGTTTTTAATTTCATAACAAATAACTCATTTTCATAATAAATTCTTAAATCAATTAACAGTTTTTAATGATGTTAGAAATATATTTCAAGTAATAATTTAAGTAATTTTATTATTGTATAGGAGAGCAATTATGAATTTTGTTTTTTTAATTAATTCTGTTAAATAAAAATTCTAATAATGGGGGTATTTATAATTTTCCAAATAATAGGGTGCGATATGTACTTTAAACAAACCTCATGGGGTGTATTTATAATTTATCCAAAAATTAAATTATAGGGGAAATTATTAAAAAGACTTTAGAGTTTGACTTTTATAAAAAAATAAATTCTACATTTTTAATTTTATCTACTTAAACTACAATCGTTCGATTTTTTTATATTTTTTTATTTTTGGGATGTAAACTATCAGTATATTTTCGTTAAATAAAATTGATAAAAAAAAATATATATTTTTGTCAGTAAACTCAATATAAGTGTCCATAAAATATCTAAAATATAATTATTATTTTTTATCAATTTTACTTAACAAAAATAAGCAGATGGTTTAAAATGAAAACAAATTAAAAATTTAGGATTTAAATTAACAAAATTTAAAAACAATAATTTATTTGTTATAAGATTCAAATTCTAAATTTTATTTTAATGATTTTTTCATCTAAATTAGCCAAAATTAACCAATCAAGATTGTGCTTAAAAAATAACTTTTTAAAAAACACAAATGCTTTATTGATCGAATTTGTTGTCACCTGAATCGCCTGAATTTGTGTCAATCAGACGACTGGCTTCATTCTCGTCTACCTCGGTTGTTATCCTCGTCTACCGTGATCATCACCTTGTCATCCGAATAACCGGCATGTCGACCTTCTGGACGACCGGCATGAACAATTCGGGCAATACCAAATTTAGTGGATATAGTATTGCTCTTAAAAAAGAAAAAAAAAAAAAAAGCCAAACAAGAAATTTGTTATTGCTTTTCTTGAATAACATTTTGTTTCAAGAAGAGAAATTTATTTATAAATTTCATTTAGATGACTTATAACTCAATAAGTTCACGAAGTATTCTTGTGTTCCACCTAATTCTATACATGTGAACTTATATTCCAATATATCCTCCTCCTTTTTTTTTTCTTTTTTTTCCCCATATTAGAAGTATTATGTGGACTATTTTATCCTTATAAGCTTTTATTATAATATATATATATATTATGCCATATATTTAGGAGAAAGAAAATTATTACTAGATATATTTCGTTTATGATATATATAAAATACTATATATAAATATAAAAAATTATTATTCTTAGTATTTTCTTTACCTTAATGTGAGGAATTCACTTGATCAAAAATCTTCTTTCACCATTATTTTACAATAAGGTCTTGTCATGGAAGAACATTTAGAAGAGAATGTTAGTTGTACATATGGACCAATGATAGAGATGATGATGGACTCGCAACAGAGATGATGGTAGACTAGCGATGAACAATCAGCTTTTTTGCCATTGTGATACGTAAACCATTAACTCTTTGTCGGTTTGTGTATTCACTGATATTGTTTAGTTTATTCACCGGTATTATGTCAAAATTGATTATATAGATAGATTTTTCTAAAAATGTGCATTAACATATATGAACTATTTGATAATTTTTTTTATATATTATTTGATGATTTGTTATGTATTTGTTTGTTACTATACTTGTTGGTTAAGCAATCATTTTTATTGTCATTGAATAATCAAAATAGTCGATTTTCACTTTTTTTTAATTTTGTTTGTTGTTTTCACGTTGCAGTGTGAATATTTACATTGATATGAGTTTAGTTTAGTTTATTTTTTATTTTATTATTTTTGTTTTTGTTTTTGGTTTTTTTTTTAAGCTAGTTGTATGTTAATTGTAAACTATGAATATTCACATTGTATTTTGGCATGAATTTTATTTTTTAGAAAGTTAGTTATATGTTTGTTATTTTTGTTACTCTACTTGTTGGTTGAACAATCATTTTTGTTTCCATTGGACAATCATGATAGTTATTTCTTACTTTTGTTCACCTTTGCTTTATGTTTTCACGTTGTAATGTGATTGTTCACATTGGTATGTGTTTAGTTTTTTAAGGATAGTTATTTGTTAATTGTAAACTGTGAATATTCACATTATATTTTGATACGAGTTTTATTTTTTTGAAGGTTAGTTGTATATTTTTGTTTATTGTAAATATTCACGTTGTACTTTGGTATGTATTTTGTTTTTTCAAAGTTAGTTGTATATTAATAGTCATATTAGCAATGCGTTATTAATAGTCATGTTAACAATGTGTTATTTTGGTCACAAACATAGTGTATACATGAATGTTCACATTAATTCTGTAATACAAATAGGTAGTCACACTCAATGTTAATGTTCACACACTAATATAACATTGAGTATGTATGGTTCCATGAGGAGATGTTATTTATCAATATGCATTCGTAATGTAAAAGTCCATATCAACATTTAGTGAGAGATTTTATTTAGGATTTTGAGAATGTGAGAGACTTTTTCTATGGAATAAGAAAGAGATTTTTTCTCCTAGAATGAGGGAGAGATTTTCTCCATGGAATAAGGGGTAGTTTTTCTCCATGGAATGAAGAGATTCTCCCTAGAATGAGGAGAGATTTTCTCTATGGAATAAGGAATTGTTATTTTTTATTGTGTATTAATTTCAAAATAGAAACAAGCGCAAAAGGTTAGAACAGTAATTTGGTCATATTACACAAAATAGGACCTAATGGAATGCTAAAAAAGTATCTGAGTTAGATGGAACATAAGTCTTAAGAATAGGATTTACTAAAAAAGCTCACATTCAAGAAAGTTGTAATATCCATGGAGTTTTGTTATGTGTTAAGTTTTTATTTTTTTATTATAACAAAACATTTTTTTTTATGACCCCCAAGGAAGGTCCATTTGTGACTTGACCCTACAAGCCAACCCGGGGGAGGATGTCGAGGAATCCATCTCTCACCCTCCAAATTTTAGTCAAGGGCTATAAGGAGGTTGGTATAGATTTCTGTAGGGGCCGAATGAAGGAGAAATTCATGAATGGGCCAGGTGCAAGTCGGCCTATACCAGGTCCATCAACTAGCTGCCATTAAATCAGCTAGTGCCAGGTCTAGTGGAGGGCTGTAACCGAGTAAAACTGAATTAAAGGGACTGTAGGAGCCGTGTACCCCATGGGCTTTTTAGAAGGTCCAAGAATGAGGTCGAAGCCTAGGAGGAGGCAGTGGGCCCTGTGAGGGCCCACAGGGAGCATTATAAAAGGAGGAATCATAATCAAAGAGAATGGAGGAAAAACAAAAAAAACTCTTGGAGAATTGAGGAGTTCTGTTTGCGCAAGAGAGTATTCCTAAATCCACTACACCACAATTGGCGTCGTCTGTGGGAATACTCAAGCGCGTTCATGGCAGAACTAACAGATGATCCTCCGTTCATCGCCGACGATGTTACACCAAGAACTATGCTTGGTCCAGAAAATATCACTGCACGACGAGCTTTGAACTTTGACCTAGTCGATCTAGTAACTCAGCATTCACCCTCAACGTCGATGCAGGAGACCATGCAGACCATAATGGACCAAGTAAAACGGAATAAACAACGATTGGAAGAGATGGTGGCGAACAACCGATTACATAAAGAACTGTCTCTGGAGTTAGCCAAGTCATAGATGACCACACCGCATCATGAGCAGGGCCGATTGCTAGAATAGAAGAAGGATAATCCACGATGTTGGCATCGGAGACACGATAGTAGCACCGCCTCTGACTCGTTAGCTCAAAAACCCAGAAAAATGGGTGTGTTGGCGTGTCCAGCTCATCGGAGGGGAGTCCAATTGAGCAACACAGGTGAGGAAAAGGTGATGGCTCAGATGAAGAAGACAGACATAACCAGTTCGCACGACGAATCGCAAGGGCAGCCTTGCCTAAAAAATTCAAGGCACTGACATTTATGTTGTATGATGGTAAATCAGATCCGACAGACCATATTTGCCATTATAAGCAGGCAATGATGCTGCACGCTGATGATGACGCGCTGATGTGTCACATGTTTCCAAGCAGCTTGGGTCCGTTGGCGGTCCGATGGTGTTATAAACTCGAACTGGCCTTGCTGAAGAGTTTTCATCAGCTCCAAAAATCTTTCCGGGCAAGATTTATCACCAATGGGGTTCAACCTAAGCAAGCTAACTAGCTCTGGGCGATGCAGATCAAGCCGGAAAAAACCCTTCGTGAATATTCGGTGCCGTATTGGGAATGTTTCAACTTGACTGACGATGCCTGCAACGACTCCATGGCCATCACCGCCTTCAAAATGGGCTTGCACCCAGATAGTCTGCTCCAGAGCTCGTTGACAAAGCGACCTCCCAAAACAATGTGGGCCTTAACGAAGAAGGTTGAGGAGTACTGCAAGGTGGAGAATGATGCCCTCCGCGTGAAAGAAGGCCAGAAGGTCATGGAAATGGTAGCACCTGCCCCGGTGCAACTGATAAGTGTAGCCCCACCTGAAAGGAGCCTCGAATCCCGAAACAGGCCAAAATGAGAAAGTCGCCGAGACCCAGGTTGATTGAGGGACCAGCATTCATGCTGAGTGGATGAGCAATATCAAGTGGAAAGCAGACGCCCCAAGTAGTCTGAGAAAAAGTATACTGAGTTGGCCGAGCTGATTAGCAAGATACTCTCCAAAATCCAGCATTTACCCTTCTTTAAATGGCCGGCCAAGATGATTGGTCCCCCTAATGCAAGATGAAGAGATCGGCGGTGTGAATACCACAAGGATCATGGCCATGAGACCGATAGGTGCTATGCCTTGAAGGATCATCTTAAGGAGCTGGTATATGTTGGCCGACTAACTCAATACCTCCCTCACAAGGTCAACATATCCAATGCGGTGGCTCTATGCCCGACCTCACCTCCACTGCGAATAATTCACATGATATATAGCCTTTTGTCGCCAAACAGCATCAATGCAATTCAGTCTCATGAGCCTCAACCATGCCCATCCAAGCCGTCCATACTAGCCAAACGACCCCATCGAATTGGCAAGATTAGCTTTGATGACATCGATCTCGACAGGGTGATCTTTTCCTACGACGACCCTCTTGTCATCGAATTACGTGTAAACAAGTACGTGGTTGAACGCATCTTGGTCGATCAGGGGAGTACATTGGAGATAATGTATTATAAGACGTTTGTTAAGCTCAACTTCACAGAGTCAAACCTACTGCTGACAGAATACCCATTGTTCGGTTTCAATGCCAATCCCGAATACCCTTTGGACAAGGTTAAGGTTGCAGTGCGTGCAGGCACTAGGGCAATCGGCGTAGAGTTTTTAGCTATAAAGCTTCCGTCGCTATATAACTTAA
The DNA here is from genome assembly GCA_036172215.1 of Camellia granthamiana. Classification (NCBI taxonomy): domain Eukaryota; kingdom Viridiplantae; phylum Streptophyta; class Magnoliopsida; order Ericales; family Theaceae; genus Camellia; species Camellia granthamiana. The sequence continues at coordinate 86,528,055 of CM069907.1, forward strand.
TCATGGAAAAAACCTGGTTGCATGCGATGCAGGCCATACTAAGTACTTATCATCAGTTACTCCATTTCCCAACAAAACACGGCATTGAGCAGATTCGCGGCTCTCAGTAATCGGCAAAGGAGTGCTACCTTACTGCTTCAATAAAAAGGCCAAGGGAGGTGAAAGTAAACTCCATCAAAATTTCAGACCGGGAAAGCCTCGAGGATGTCGGGAAACTCCCCATTGATAAAGCAACTGAGGATCTTGAACAGATTGGACTTCCAAACAAACCAGATAAATTCTTCCTGATTGGCACCTCTCCTCTACCAATGACCGCCAAGAGTTGATTTCATTTTTACTCGACAATACTGATGTGTTCGCCTGGACGCCTTATGAGATGCCGAGTGTGGACCCCAGCGTGGCACAACACCAGCTGAATGTTGACACTAGAGCTAAACCTGTCATCTAGAAGAGTCGCAGATCTGCAGCCGAACATACTTCGGTTGTCGTTGCCGAAGTCGATAGACTTCTGGAGACCGGAGCAATCCGCGAGGTGAATTACCCCACCTGGCTATCCAACACTATTGTTGTCAAGAAGAAAAACGGATCCTGGCAAATCTGCATGGACTTCACGAACCTGAATAAGGCCTATCCCCAGGATTGTTTCCCTCTCTTCAGAATAGATCAGCTAGTTGACGCAACTACGCACCATCAACGTATGAGCTTCTTGGACGCATATAGGGGTTACCACCAAATTGCCATGCATCCTGAAGACTAGGAAAAAATGGCATTCCTCACCCCGAGGGGAACTTATTGTTATAAAGTCATGCCCTTCAGACTAAAGAATGCCAAGGCAACATACCGAAGGCTTGTCACTGCCATATTTAAGGAATAACTCAGCCAGACCATGGAAGTGTATATCGACGATATGGGGGTAAAATCCAAGGAAAAGCATTCCCACTTGGCCGACTTGTCCAACACCTTCGACATTCTCCGGAAGTACAGGATTAAACTTAATGCCTCAAAGTCTGCGTTCGGTATCGGATCTGGCACATTCCTTGGCTATATTGTGAACCATCGAGGAATAGAAGCCAACCCGAAGCAAATTAACACAATCATCGAACTCAGCTCGCCTCAATCGGCGAAATAAGTTCAGAAGTTAATGGGGATGGTTGGCACTCTCAACAGATTCATCAGCCGTTCTTCGAATCGTTGTCGACCGTTTTTTCACTCTTCGACAGGGAAAGGCATTTCATTAGACCCATGAATGCTAGTCCGCCCTCGAGAGACTAAAAACTTATCTCTGTTTGATATCGCTTTTAACAACTCCATCGCCGAATGACCCACTAATCCTGTATCTTGCGGTATTAAACCGCGCGGTCAGTGCCGTGTTACTAAAAGAAGAGTTGGGGGAGAAAAGGCCCATTTTCTATGTTAGCAAGGCAATGGTGGACGTCGAGACATAATACCTGCCATTGGAGAAACTGATTCTGGCCCTTGTGGTGGCTACCAGGAAATTAATGCACTATTTCCAAGCCCACACTATAAATGTGCTGACGGACTACCCTCTTTGAACAGTACTGCACAGTGCAGAATCATCACGACGTGTGTGTCGAAATGGGCTTTAGAACTTGGCCAGTATGACATCCAATTCTCTCGTAGAACGGCTATCAAAGGCTAGGTTTTGGATAACTTCATCACCGAGTTCATTGGCTATCATGTCGATTTCATGTCTAACCAACCAATCGTCTGATCCCAACAGGAGTGGAGAATGTATGTTGGGGATATTTGGCAGATGTACTACGATGGTTTATCTAGCCAGCGTGGTAGCGGGGCAGGAGTAGTGATTATGACCCCAGAGGGCCCAATAATCAAGCAAGCGGTCAAACTCGGCTTCGACGTAACCAATAACAAGACCGAGTATGAGGCTCTGTTAATTAACCTCCGTAATGCACTTCATCTTGGCGCTAAGCGATTACAAGTCTTCTGCGATTCAAAGCTGGTCATCAATCAACTGAAGGGGGAGTATATAGCTAAAAACGACCGAATGACAGTTTACATAAAGACGGCAAATTCACTGCTCATATAGTTCGACCACCATGAGTTGAATCAGATTACCCGTGGCCAAAATACTCATGCAAATGCTCTCGCCTGCTTGGCTTCTGTCATCAATTCGGAGGTCAAGCGAACCATTGAGATGGGATTTGTCCCCGAGCCGAGTATCAGCCACCCCGAATCTGCCAATATCAATGTCATCGACTTGGGGCCGAGTTTGATAGATCTAATCGTCGCATTTTTATCCTCAAAACAGCTGCCAATAGATAAGAAGGAGCTCATAAGCTGCAAAACAAAGCCCTACGCTACTACTTGGATCCCCACAGAAAACTCTATAAAAAGTCTCTTTCAAGGCCATATTTGGAATATGTGCATCCAGACCTAATGGAGGATTTCTTGGCCGAAATACATGAGGGCAGTTGCGGTGCCCATTCAGGAGGGCGTTCACTGGCCCATCGAGCCATGACCTAGGGGTATTATTGGCCCACCATGCGAACCAATGCAGAGAACTATGTAAAGAAGTGTGAACAATGCCAAAAATTCTCCCCCTTGACTCATTTTCCTGCGAAAGAACTGAATGCCATCACTAGTCCTTGGCCTTTTTCCCAGTGGGGACTAGATATCGTTGGCCCACTTCCGAGAGCTCCAGGAAGTAAACGGTTCTTAGTTATTGCAATCGATTACTTCACGAAGTGGGTCGAGGCGGAACCATTAGTGCACATCCGAGATGTAAATGTCAAATGCTTTGTGTGGAAAAACATTATAAGATGATTCGGCATACCGCGAGCACTTATCTCCGACAACGGCACCCAATTTGACTACGATGTCTATCGTGAGTTATGCGACACATATGGTATACGGCCATATTTCTCCTCACCAACTTATCCGCAAAGCAACGACTAAGCTGAGGCCTCCAATAAAGTGATCCAGGATGGAATCAAGAAGCTGTTAGAAGGGCTAAAGGGAGGTGGGTTGAAGAACTGCCGAGTGTGTTGTAGGCTCATCGCACCACACCAAGGAGACCCACTGGCGAAACACCATTCGCCCTGTGCTTTGGACATAAGCTATTATTCCTCTTGAAATCGGCCTGCCTACTCTAAAATCAAAAGCCTTCGACACAGGGCAAAATGACATGATGTTGGCCTTATACCTCAATTTGATTGAAGAACATTGTGATTGAGCTCTCATGCACATGGCGCGGTATCAGCAGTAGCTCGCCAAATCGTATAATCAGAGCATGCAACAACGCCGTTATACCCCTGGAGAATTGGTTCTCAAGAAGGTGCATCCTGCACTAAAAATCTGGCAGACGGCAAGCTGGGCTCCAATTTGGAACGGCCCTTACCAAGTTGATTCAGTTATTAGGGCAGTAGCATATCGGCTCTTAGATATGGCCGGCAAGAAACTTCCCCGACCATGGAATGCTACACACTTGCGCAAGTTTTGCCATTAAACGGGATGACATCTAGTTATGAAATGATCCTGCTCTTTTTTGTGAATGTATATACGCAGTTCATCAATGAATCTTTATGGCTCATATTTGCTTGGATCTCTAGCGATTAGCCGAATAAGCCTCTGGATTCGGAGAGCCCTTTATGCTTGGCACAATTGGTCATTATAAAAGACTCCGAATTCGGAGTGCCCTTCATGTTAGCCACGATTGGCCGAATAAGCCTCTAGATTCGGAGCGCCCTTTGTGCTTGGCACAATTGGCCATTACAAAAGACTCCGAATTCAAAGCGCCCTTCATGTTAGCCATGATTAGCCGAATAAGTATCCGAATTCAGAGCACCCTTTGTGCTTGGCACAATTGGCCATTACAAAAGACTTTGAATTTGGAGCGCCCTTCATGTTAGCCACGATTAGCCGAATAAGTCTCCGGATTTGGAGTGCCCTTTGTGCTTGGCAGAATTAGCCATTACAAAAGACTATGAATTTGGAGCGCCCTTCATGTTAGCCACGATTGGCTGAATAAGCCTCTGGATTTGGAGCGCCCTTTGTGCTTGACACGATTGGCCATTACAAAAGGCTTTGAATTCGGAACGCCCTTCGTGTTAGCCACGATTAGCCGAATAAGCCTCCGGATTCAGAGCGCCCTTTGTGCTTGGCACGATTGGGCGTTACAAAAGACTCTGAATTCGGAGCGCCCTTCATGTCAGCCACAATTGGCCAAATAAGCCTCCAGATTCGGATGAGACTTCCAAAACACAATACAAAATTATTAACGACGCCACATAGCATATCGCATAAATTGAACAAACACAACGGACACAAAGCACAATGAAGAGTTTATTATAATAAACGACAATATTTGTTACGATTACAAATCTCTTAGGTCACTCAATCTCTCTGAGAGGTAGCTGTGTCCTCACCTTCGTCTGCTTCCGCTTCATCATCTATTTTTTTGACGTCATAGGCCTCGAATGGAAGTTTGTAAGCTTCATACAAGGGCGACGTCAGGTCAATACCTGTAGCCTGCAGAGCCATCAGCCATCCGTGTTTAAAACCACGGTTCTTGCATCAACAGACATAATCGGCTAGCTTCTCCTTGGTCTTTTTAATGCCGACTTTTTGCCCGTCAAAGAAGCCTTCCTCATTAGCCAAGGACCATATGGCTTCTTTGGCAACACGACGGCCGTATCCCGATCGGCTATAGCATGATCAATCAGCAGCAGGTTTACTCTATCGGTTATGACCGTATTCACAAACCCCACCGGTTATTTCTCGACGGCCCTAGCTTTGCGCAATTTGGCCTTTGCCTTATCTACCTGGTGTTCCAAATCCTGAATCTGCCCATCTTTTTGTGCAATCTCCTTCCAAGAGGCCCAAAGGCGCATGCCGATCTCATATGCATAGTAAAGTCCTTTGATGGACCCATGAATACCCTCTCTAAAAACTTCGTAGTCGCCCTGCCCAGTCACGGATTGCTATACTTCAGGTGAAAATATTTGCTGAGCAAAATCCACTGCCACATCTGGATTATGAATAATCGAGTCGGCTTCAGTCATGAGCTTGTTGCCAACAAAGACTGCGAAACTTAGATGGCGTGGCGGCCTATTCGGCTCATGTCGTATAGAAGTTTAAGCACTTGCGGCCCTGACATTACCTATTTGTTGCGCCCCGCCTCTAGGCAATTTTTCCACCTCACTCCTCCTTGGGAATCTACTTCGTTGATAGGGCGAACGTCGTCTCTTTCGTTCCTCCAACACTACAGTACTCGCTCGAGGCACTGTGCCACCTGTGCCACGGTCCATTTCCATGTCCAGCTCTGCTAAACTCTTTCTCTTGCCTTTACTATTGAACAATAATCTACCAGTCATAAACACTCACACTGAGTACTGAACGACTGCTTTCGCTTCTTCCACTTCGCTCGCTACCCACAACGTTCACCCACTACGTGGTTGGATATCCCCATTCATGGGCTATGCAAGGTTTATTTAACGACGTCCCCAGCATTAATTACAATGCACAACACTTACGATGCGCTTGCAGCTGCCGCCGCCACCACCGCTTGTATTTGGCGGTGGACACATGATCAAATGGGGCAAGGGCAGATAGGTGAATCTATTCAGCTTATACATCTGTCCAGTGCCCCCACTTGACCATTTTGGTTGTTTTGTGTATTCGACGGTGAACCCATGATCAAATGGGACAAGGGCAGATATGTAAATCTATTCGGCTTTGTTTTGTGTATTCGGCGGTGGACCCATGATCAAATGGGGCAAGGGCAGATATGTGAATCTATTCGGCTTATATATCTTTGGCCGAATTAATTTAGTGCCTCAATTGACCATTTTGGTTATTTTCTGTATTCGATGGTAGACCCATGATCAAATGGGGCAAGGACAGATATGTGAATCTATTCGGCTTATACATCTTTGGCCGAATTAATCCACTGCCCCACTTGACCGTTTGGGACTACTTGTTCAACCCTAGGTATACAAAAAAAAATCGCCCTGATACCAATCAACTAATGTCATTTTTTGAGTTCTATACATAGGCATTTTTCAGAACGGGCAAAACTGCCTTGATACTAATCAACTAATGTCATTTTCTGAGTTTTATAGATAGGCATTTTTCAGAATGGGCATTTTTCATTCATAAACTATACACACACAAGCATCACTTTATCAATGAAAACCGCCCTAATACAAAACATTACTAATACTCTAAAAATAAGGTCTTCAATAATTATAACTACAAAAACAGCAAAAATAGAGTCTTCTAACTATCACAACTACAAAAAATGGACAACCAGATAGTCAACTATCTTCGAGGTCTTCTGGATCCGACTCCAAAGGCTCAACTTCTAGCTGCTCTTATGGAATCAGCTAGTTGAGCGTCACCTGGGCAGCCGCTAAAGCCTTCAACTAGCCGTGCTCTAAGCCTCGGTTTCAAGCTTCAATGCTTCGTTTGCATACAGCTTTTTGGCCTTAAGCTCGCTAGCATCAAATGCCTTGGCCACATCTGCCTCCGCACGCTCTTGGGCCTTCTTCGACCCCTCCAAGTCGGGCATTAACTGGGCTTTCTCTACTTTGGCCAACTGTAATTTGCCGTCAAGAAAAGTAGCCCTCTCCTCGGCAGCTCGCCAAAAAAGATCGGCGTGCTTTGCTTTCTCCCCTTCGGTGATAGCCTTCGCACACACATCATCGGCCCTCTTGGCTTCGGTCTCCACTTTTGCTGTCGCTGCCATCAAATTGGCCATTGCGGCAGCAGGCTTGTTTCTTTCGTCCTCTAGTTGGCCTTCTATGACACCGAGTTTCTCCATGACGTCATAGTGGCAATGGCCGATTTCTGCTATCCTGCCCGTTGCCTAACAAACATGATATCGCAGTCACGATTAGTCAACATAAAAATGGCGTCAAAAGATCAATGTAATTTACCTACCAATATAGTCGATTGAGCTGCCAAGGCAATAGAAACAACGTTCGGTTTGGCACGAAACGTGGTTTTGTCTGACGAAAGTGAAAGCACCGAGGCTACACTTAAAGCTACGACCGGATCTTTAATGGCTGATCCACTGGACAGAACCGGCGCGCTTTTCATCCTTGGCTGGATAACGAACAGCTCCGCCGAATCTAGAGAAAGCACATCTAGCCTTTTCCGTTTATTAATCGGCTCTTCTGATGATTCGGCAAGGAAATTGGTTGGGCGCTTTTCGCCATTTTGATCGGTTTGATTAGAGCCTGAAGTTTCCATCGGTTGTCGATCAGGGACTTCATCAGCTATAATCAATTTGTGTCTTGGTTCCAGAACAGTCGCTGGAGGAGGAGTTACTACTAAAAGGGGAGTTTCTAGTTTCCCCCCCAGCACCGCTGGCTCTCCTCCTTGCCGCCATCTTCTCAACATTTCTTCCCTTGGCAAACTGGGCAAGTGACTTTCCGTCCATCTCCTTGGACTCAACCCCAGGGAAATCTCCCAATTCGGTAAAGATATCATCCTCCGGAGAAGCAATCGGTACTTTGCCAGAGGTGGAGGGGACATCGTTGCCCTCTGGGTTGAGTTGCTCGAAAGCTGACTTTATTTCCCTGTTTAGCTCTTCTTCCGAATGGCCGCCTTGGCCAGCATCTTCAGCGTTGGAACTTTCTTCGAAACGGCCCCCATGTTCAGCCTCTTTGGCATCTGAACCTTCAAGGCTAATGTCCCTTAGGCTCTTGAAGTGGGGAAATATGAGTGTCATAAGATCCTGTTCCTCCCTCGGCAAGGGTATATGGTCTGACGCTGAAAATGTTGAGTAGGTTGGGTCGTACCTTAACAAAATATGCATGGCATGCCCCTATCCTTGAAGATTGTCTCACCATTTGTGCTTGAGAACTGCCTTCACCTGATTGAGCACAGCTTCATCAGCCGACGGGAAGGCTCACTTTAAGTCATTACCTGCGCAAAAAACACTGGTCAGTAATCTTTTAGCGCCAGATAGAACGTCTAACTAAATTTTGTTTAGACACCTAGCTCGTCCTTCCGTTTTGGCACAGGGTCTTGGCGATCTTCTCCCTCGCTGAATTCCTAGTTGCCTTGAACGGCGACCATAGCATCGTCAACTCTTTTTCTAGAGCTGGCAAGCATAGTCACCAAATGGTGATCTATGTCCTTGGGTCTAAGAAAGTAACGGCCCTAACGACCGGTCGATTTCGCCAAGACGTAGCAGTGTCAAATCGCAGGGATTCCCAGATTGAGCCTAAGTTAACGGTTCAGTTCCACTAAACTCGTGATTATACGATAAAAATTAACATTGGGTTGAGAGGGAATAAGACCCTAATAACACAGAACAGCCTTGAGGAAAGGGTGTAAGGGGAAACGGACCCCACCCTCAGCAATTGATAGGAGATGGAAGATGATGGTGTTTGCATCAGCCCTCTTCATGTCAACCACACTGTCTGCAACAAGGGATAGATGGACATCATCTGGGATTGAAAAGTGACGATGAAAGGCGGCGACTCGCTCCTCAGAAAGGAGAGCTTTCAAATGAGTCGCCATTTTTGACGGAATATAAGGTACAAAAGCACACAAAGGGACTAGAATGTGAAAGAGGAAAAGAGTGAGGGACTTACAGGTCAGAATGAAGAAGCAAAGCGAGGAAGCAATGCGAAGCAAAGTTGAAAATGCAGATGTCTTGTAAGGAAGGCAAGGAAGAACGATGTAAAGAATGCCAATGATCCAAGACGCCGCTCATACAAATTTCAAATCGCATTAAATGAGTGTTAAATTACGAAGGGGTAGGAAGTAGTCATGATTCGATATAGCGGCTAATCTGACGTATCAATACTAAAAGGCATGCATGCACCGTATTTCCGACTCTCAAGGTCCGTCAACTCAATAAGCCGAAAAGTATAAAGGCCGACCATGTTGAATAACAAGTGTTAATCGGATGTTCGGGGGCAATTGTGGGGGCTGAATGAAGGAGAAATTCATGAATAGGCCAGGTGCAAGTAGGCCCACACCAGGTCCATCAGCTGGCCGCCATTAAGTCGGCTAGTGCCAGGTCCAGTGGAGGGCCGTAGCTGAGTAAAATCGAATTAAAGGGACTGTAGGAGCTATGTACCCCATGGGCTTTTTAGAAGGTTCAAGAATGAGGTTGAAGCCTAAGAGGAGGCAGTGGGCCCTGTGAGGGCCCACGGGGAGCAATATAAAAGGAGGAACCGTAATCAAAGAGAAGGGAGGAAGAAAAAAAAAACAACTCTTGGAGAATTGAGGAGTTCTGTTTGGACGAGAGAGTATTCCTAAATCCATTACACCGCAGTTTCGAATCTAGGACCTTGGGTGACTAAGCTAGTACCTTTCCAACTCATTCAACCCTTAGGGTTATAACAAAACATTTTGTATTGGATTTCTCTCAAATTTAAATTAAACAAATTAAAATTTTACCGTCATGTTCAGATTTGTGAGGTGCACCACATGTTCCGTTTCAATGATTCAAACTATTCATTTTGTAGGATTTCCGTGTATATCATCCATGAAAAATATTAACTCGATCCAGTAATCGTAAATTTTTTATTTTATCAAGTTTATTCTTAATATATATATATATATCATTTTCAAAAGCAAATTTGTCCAAAAAAAAATAATAATAATATAGTTCATTGTAGAGGTGACAAATTCAAGCCAAACTCATAAACTTGTGTGATTTTATATCAATCTAAAACCTATTCAAACCCCTGTCTAAAAATTTTTAAAAAAAAAAAAAAAAAAAAACCCTATTTAAACCCACCCAAATCTATAAATGGGTTTAAATGGGTTGTTTTGCAAACCTAATTAAAATTGGATTTACATAGGTTGGACATGGGTACCCATTTAAATGGGTACCATCTCTACTCTTAATCCACCTTACCACCACCACCACCTCCACTTCATTACAAATCCACCTCACCACCACCCCCGCCACTACACCATCATCATTGCTGCTACCACTCCCCCACCACCAGCACTACCTTCACCTCCATCACTACCACCACTGCCATTACCGTCAAATTTGGGAGAAATTGATGAAATAAATAGGTTAGTCGAGTTCATTTGTCCAACCCGTTTCCAATTTAACTCAACCCATTTAAACCCACTTATTAAATGAGTGGGCTTCAATTAAATTACTTTAAATACATAATCCATTTTAACCTACCCAAAACCACCCATTTGCCAACTCTAGTCTATCATCTAATTTGGGGACATAAAAACCAATACTATGAGTGCCTTGTATTTTATTTTATTTTTAGTAAAAAAATGGCTTGTTTTTGGAATTCTAGTAATAATTTTTGTTTTTTTATAACTTGAGAATTATATTCAGAGAGCTACCCAAATTCAAGAGGTATATAAGCGGTAGTGGCAGTGAAAAGGAAGTAATCCTTCCTCTGGCACCCCAAAAGATTGAAATATTCAAAGACATGGAAGGCTGGGTTGAAAAGAATGTCTTAATTCACCTGAAACCTATAGAAAATGTTGGCAACCTCGAGATATGCTTCCAGATCGAACCAGTGAAGAATTTTTCAAGCAAGTGAAAAAGGTGAGGGAAAGGGCTAAAGGGATTCCTAATGAGTATTTTGTAGTGTTAGTTGGAGATATGATCATAGAAGAAGCATGCCAACATACCAAACAAGGTATAACTACACACAAGGAGTAAATGATGAAACAAGAGTTAGCCCCTCACCATGGGCTATTTGGTCAAGGGCTTGGACTGTAGAGGAGAACAAGCATGGTGACCTTCATAATAAGTACCTTTATTTGTCTGAACGAGTCGACATGAACCAAGTTCACAAAACCATTCAGTATCTTATTGCCTCTGGAATGGTAAATTACTAATTACTTAATAACACTACCACTCTTAACATAACAGTAATACTACATTTTCAGAATTTTTATAGGAAATATCAATATGTTACTCGAATGCGTTTTGTATACGGACCTATAATACACCAATTGAATCTCAACCACGTATTCCTAACTTAATTAACATTCTTGATTATTCGTCCATGCATACTAAACACTTATTTAGGGTTATAAATGAGTTGAGTTAAACCAAGTAACAGGTTATGTAAACTTAATTTGAAAATTTAACGAGTTTCAAAATGTGTTGGTTTGTTGACATAACGAGATAATTTTGAAGAACCTTGTAAGTCTAATATAAACTGAGCTCGACTAACTTGCCTTTTTATAATGGATATAGGTTTATCGAGCCAAGTAGGAAGTTATTTAAGTTCGCTTGTAAACTTAACGAGTTTTATAGCATTTCTGGTTTAGACCCGACCCATTCGATGTTTTGGATTTGGGTTTCATTGCCTTATACAGTTGTTCATGTCTTGTTTCCCCTCACTTCTCTTTGAGTCTGGCTATTGGGATGTGTTGGTGGTGTTTGAAACACGTTGGTAGCTTGTTTTTTTTTTCAAACTGTTGCTGTCCAAAATTCTGTTTCTTCACTTGAGTGGCACTTCTTGCGCTTGAGCGGTCTTTGTGAACTTTTAGTACTTTTAAAGGTCTGCAGAGATATTGGGAGTTGGTATTTTCCACTCGAGCAGCCTTTCTCATGCTCAAGAAGTGTTGGTTCGAGCGGTCTTTGTTGAGCTCGCATGATGGTCTTCTGTTTGCAAAACTTCTGGCAGTTTGTATTCTTCGCTCAAGCGTAAATCCTATGCTCGAACGGTCCTAAGTCTTTGTGTCTGGATGCTCGAGCAACACTTCTTACGCTCGAACGATCTATGCATATATCAGTTCACAGGTCACTTTTTTGAGTCACTTTTTCACTTCTCTCTCTTTCTAAACTTTCTAAAACCCTAGATCTGCACACTTTCTCTCTGAAACTTTACTTCTCTCTACATATACACGTAGATCCATCAAGTTCTTCACCCATGTCCCTTTGTTAAAAAGGTAAAGCACGCCGTGGGCTTCATTTTGATCGAACAAAGTTAGGTTTTCGGCATTGTTGAAGTTCCATCACTCTCTCTCTCTTGTCTTCTAAACTTGAGGTAGCGATTCTTCGCAGCTTCTATAAGTTTTAACATAGTTATTTGCGATTTCTAAACAACATTGTGATTTTTGGAATTTTTGAAACAAATGTAGGGTTTTGGGTTAAATATCAAAAGATGGGTTTTTACAATGGATTCTTGGAAACGTTTGTGATGTTAGAAATAAAAATTGAGTGGTGATAAAATGGTTGATTTTGGTACTTGGAATTGATATTGGAAGAAAAACGGGTTTTGCCCTAACGTCAAATGTTGATTTTATATAAATTATAGAATTGGTATTGGGAATATGAAATTGGATTGGTTTTGATGAGGATGATGGAGATGGATATGTATTATCGCTCATAACTCAAAAATTTGGAAAGTGTATCCTTAATGAGATTTAAGTATCTGTTTAGAAATATTTGTTTTGGGTTATCGGTGGAGGATAGCTATGATTGTTGTAGAAATTGCATGAGAATTAGGGGAATTGAAACTATTTTCTCATTTATTTGCATTGAGCATTATCTCACATTTATACATTGGAAATACTTATCATTTTGAGAAAAAATGAGTGAATTTGGGAAACATGTAATGTCTCGTTGAAATAAGTTGGCTTTAGTATCCATTGTGAAGGTTTTAAAAACCCTGCATATACATGGGTGCCGATCTCGAGGATGAAATATTCGTAAAATGGCAATAGTAATGCTTTTATAGCCTACGTTTACTTGGGAGCCGGTTCACGGTTTTTCGCGGACGAAATTTTCGTTAAAGCTTGTATTTATTTGAGATTCCCAGAGTGTGATTCACTACCCTCTTTTCTATTGTAAAGGAAATGAATTATGATATAAAATGTTTTGGCACAAGCATTGCATTTGCATCCACCCTATAGCTTTGTTAAGATTCATATACTGTGTTAGATTATTTTTACTAGGCTTTGGCTCACCCTTTGTGGGAAAACATTTCAGGTGCTGATGATATGCCACCACCAAGGCAATAGTTTGGGAGGACTTGCTTCATTTTGCTGATTTTTTTTTTTTTTTTTTTTTTTTTGGGATATATGTTTTGTATAGGCCAAGGGCCTTTAACTGTATTGGACTTGAATTTCACTTTTGTTGTAACCAAACACTGTCTTGGAAAGTTGTAAGACTTTAGGGCACTTATTATCTGTTTTATTCTCGTAGCTTATCTCTTATTATAACATATGCTATAGATTTAGGGTAAGACTTATGAATGTATATCTGCATAAGTTACCCTTTTGTACAAGTAATTGGGATTAATGGAAGATAACTATTTCATCGCATGTTATTATGTAATTAATATTGAGGATGGTTATTTTAATTATTTCAACGCATTACAACTTGATATCAGAGCGTATCGGTTTTGAATACTTTGGGTACGTGGGAAGTGGTTCTTACCACAATGGGTCTATCTCGCTTGTTAGAGATGTTTGTATGTTTGGTATGCCATGTGATAACATGCTTATGTGATTAAATGGTTATGGGATTTAATTTCTAAGATATTGATTGGGTGTACGAGTTTCTAAAAGTCCTATTAAAAGAGCACTTGATCACTGCTATTTCTAATTGTAACTTTGGCAATGCCGCGGGACGATCATTATATAGGAAGGAAATTCGTATGTGTTTATGTGACTACATGCTTATGTGGAGTGAATTACTGTTGTCCATTGCCTTAGGACACGAGTGAGTTAGTTTTGGTACATTTGTAAATGTGCTAATCTCTTTTGTTACCTTTATTAGGATGTCAGGACATGGGCATGGTGGTGGTAGGCTTGGTAGGCCTAGACGGCATGAGGTGCCATTACCGTATGAAATTTTGGTGCATGAGAAAGGGGTTGGTCAGGCCAATGTGGTCGAACCAGTTGGTCAGCAGGCAATAGGCTCTCCGGCCGGTGAAATGGCTGGAGCTTTACTGGAATCTATGGATATCTTCAGGGCTGAGAATCAAGTCTAGGCCAAGTTGCTGAAGCAGGGTCGTTATTCTTGAAGAGAGAGTTCTTCTAATCTAATTTGTATGAGTTTTTAGGTGACCCGAATGAGCCACTTAAGGCGGATGAGTGGTTAGAGCAGATGATGAAGACGTTTAAGATGCTTGGCGTTGAAGACGATAGGTTGAGAGTGACCTAAGCATCCTTCCAGCTGAAGAGAGATGCAGCTTAATGGTCGAAGTATGTATATGGGCGCATTAGGGTGACTTGAGAGGCTTTTGTCAACGCCTTCCAGGACAAGTTCTTGCCTCCCACTGCTAGGGAGAAGTTGAGGGATCAATTTTTGAAGCTCAAGCAGCTTAATTTTCTAGTAGCCGAGTTTGAGGCAGCATTCACTAGCCTCTCTAGATTTGTACCGAAACTCATGGTGACTGAGGAACACCGTTGTATCGAGTTCTAGAAAAGATTGAGGACTGGGCTTCTTTTCAAGGTAGCTAGGTCGATTATTGGGGACTACGGATGCCTTGTAGAGGTGGCAGCTTATCTTGAGACCGTAGTTCAGGTAGAGAAGGAGCGGATGAGGGGCTCCAAGAGGAGTCAAGAGGTTCAGGGGGAGAGTCGGGACAGTAAAAGGCAGAGGGGTTCCTCCCCACAGCAGTCCTAGGCTGCACAGTCTAGATCCACCTTTCTTGTACCAAGTTCGGGCTCGGGGAGAGGTAATCAGGGAGTCTTTTCTTGTTTTAAGTGTGGTTAGTTGGCTTACAAGTCTCCAGCTTGCCCGCAGAGAGAAAGAGGGCAATAGTCTACACCATCTGCAGCTCGTTCTCAAAGTCAGAGTTAGAGGAGAGGGCAACTACCTACCTGTTATCAGTGTGGGCAGTAAGGGCATGTGAGGAGGTTTTGCCCTCAATCAGGTGACACACCTAGTGCGTCTGGGTCGAGAAAGACACAGAGCCACCAGCTTGCATAGTCAGTAGAGGCCTCGAGGGCTAATCATGGGGTCTCTTTGGCCCATTCAGTGTATCAGGCTTATGCTTGGAAGGGTGAGCAGGTGGAGCAGAGAGCTACATGGCATGTGTATGTTGTTACCATGCTAGACTTAGTGCCAGCACCTTCAGTTATGAGAGGTACTTTCTTGTTATGTAATTCTATTGCCAATGTGTTGATTGATACATGTGCATTCCATTCTTTTATCTCTTCTGCATTTGTATCGGCATTGGGGTTAGAAGTGACTCGGTTAGCATCTCCACTCAGGGTAAAGTCTCTTGTGAGTGGTGAAGTTGTTTTGGACCAAAGGTGTTGGGGTTGTGATATAAAGGTTCACACTAAATATTAAATCCAAGTTTTCTTTGTAAATATCTTTTAAAAGAATAATTCTCAGTACACATCTTTTGAGAACAAAAAAAAAAAAAAAAACTAAAACGTAGTTTCTTCATTATTTCTCACTTCCTTTATTATTCTCCATTGCTTGTTGTACATTCTATTGTCCTCTATTGCTTGCATAAAATACTCTTATATTATTTTACTCTCTAGGTTCATACTCCCTTGTTTATACCTTTTTTCCATTAGAATCCACCATTATTCTTCATTTTTGTGATGAAAGAGTTGAAAACCAATGAAAGTGCAGATTCAAATAAGAGTATGCATGGTTACAACCAATGCAGTGATGAAAAGGTGAGTATTTTTGTGCAATTTTTTTTTTTTTTTTTCTTATTCGTGATTCTTATTCGGCAAACCAATGTCGAAAATTTGTTGTGTTTGGTGTGCAACTCCAATCAATTTTCCACACTCAGATTTGAATGCTATATTTGGTAGAGGTTTTCAAATCATGATTCCAAATCAATTTCAAAACACATTTTGAAAACATGTTTGGTAAACCGAGAAGTTTTTGAATTTTTGGTCTACCCAATTGTCCGCTCGAACATCCTCCCAGTCATTCAGCCGGTTGATCGTAATAGTACTTTTTGAATTTTTTTTATTTTTTTATTTTGCAATTGCCAATCACCACCTATTATTTGGAAAAAAAAATTATATTTGTTTTTGATATTTTTAAAATATACAAATTATTTTTTAAACCAAAATGACATTATTTTTTTGAATTGAATTTTAAGTTTTGAATAGAATTTTTAATAGAGTTTTAAGTTGTGTGTTTGGTTTAAGTTTTCAAAACTCATAACCAAACAACTTTTCTTATTTCATATCTCACATCGAAAATTCAAAACTCATAATCAAATAAACTTTCTCCTTTCAAATCATAATTCCAAAACTCACAAACTCAAAATACAACTTTATTCTCAAATCATAATTCTAAAACTTTACCAAACACGACCTTTATTTTTTTCGAGCATCAAGTACTGAAATTATTTTTCTAATTCGAAAAATAACTTTTGAAATAATTAAACTAATTCGATAATAAAAAACTGAACTTCTTATACATATTCAATTTCAAAATGCCGAAAATATGTGAAAAATTCGGCTCTAAAGTTTTGAACTAAATTTGTTTTTCTTCAGATTGCATCCATTCAAGAAAGTGAGGTTCAATTTGATATGGTGGTAGATTGTACTAGTCATTTTACAACTAAACATGTAACCTTTAACAAGAATTTCATAACTTACAAGTTTTTTGTTTGTTAGTTTGTTATAGCGATCCCGGGTTTACCCTTGTTGTACAGTGATCCGGACTTGTGTCTGTGGATGTTAGTAGTTGATTATTATCTTGTTTACATCCTTTTCTACTTTGTATTTGGGTTATAGGATGTGTTGGGCAGGTCTGTTACAGGTTGGTTGTGTCTGGAAGCCAAGTGTTGCTGTCCAGAATTTTGGGCCTTTGCTCGAGCGAGGGTTTGGTCGCTCGAGCGAGGGGTATGTTTTGTGTCTGGTGGGTCGAGCCAGGATGCCTTCACTCGAGCGAGTGATTGCGTCTGGTTCAGATGTTGAGAGTTGCATCTTTTGGCTCGAGCGAGCTTTCTTCGCTCGAGCGATCTGGTTTGTCTTCGCTCGAGCGAGCGTTCCGTCGCTCGAGCGTGCATCTGGTTGCAGACCTGATGGTTCGCGTTTTTGGCTCGAGCGAGCTTTTCTTCGCTCGAGCGAGCTTCTAAGTTTTTGGCTCGAGCGAGACCTTTTTGGCTCGAGCGAGAGTTTCTGTGTCTGGTCGCTCGAGCGACCAAGTCTTCGCTCGAGCGAGCCTGTTTATATCAGTTCGCAGCAGCCGAGATGAACTTCACTTTTTCAAAACTTTTCCATCTTCAAACCCTAGATCTAAGACCCTCTCTCTTTAGACTTGTCTTCTCTCTAAGAAATCATCACTTTCTAGTGTGAATCTACCCTAGGTGCTTTGTTAAAAAGTTAGAGGGTGACTTGGGCTTCGATTTAATCTGAAAATCTTGGGATTTGGAGCACGTTGGTTGTTGGGTCTTCATCTCCTTTTGAGCTCAAACTTTGAGGTAGGGATATCCTACTCCTCTTTATGGATTTTTGTCTTTGAATTTTAGCATTTTGATATGTTGGGGGATTGTTGTGTAATTTTGAGAAAGTTTGGGTCTTTTGTGTAATTTTACAAAAGTTGGGGTTTTATTTATAATAAACCTAAATGCAAGTTTGGCATAGAAAGAAAAGATGGTTGATGGATTATGGATGAAAATGGAACCGTAGGGTTGTTTTGTTAATTATGGGAATTTGCCCTAACTGTTTTAATTAATTAATGCATATAATTAATTAAAGAAAATGAGGAATTGAATTGGAAATGTTGATATTCAAAATGAAGGGGATTAAAAGGGTGTAGTTGATTTATTTATCGCTCACTGAACTGAAATGTTGAGATATTATCCATTTGTGCATTTATTTCCTGTCTAGAAATAACTGCTTTGGGCTATCGGTGGAGGATAGTCTTGATTGTTGTAGACAATGCATGATGATTAGGCAAACGAAAACTAATCAGTGGAATATGTCATGGGACTTGACGGTTGAAAGAATACATTAACTTTATGTATTGATTGAATGTATGTAGAACCTATGTGTTTATATACATTGTGTGTAGAGGAGGAGATGGGGGATGTACTCCGCGGTTTAGGGGAAGATAGGGGATGTACCTCTAAACCGGATAGTGTTGGGAGGAGATAGGGGATGAACTCCGTAGATATAGCTCATATGCTTATCTTTGGTTGTAAGATATAGTTCTTATACTTATCTATTGATGTATTGATTTAGCTAGTATGCTTATCTAACGAAAATGGAAAATGAAAAGTAACATAGACTTGTAAGTCATGTAATTGAAATGTGATATAAGTGGGTGTATCGGTGTTGACCATCTATCAACTGCTAATCTTTTAGTCATGGTTCATAGTTGGTTTAGTATATTTCTACTGGGCTGTGGCTCACCCTATATGGGAACATCATTTTCAGGTACAGGTAGCATGCCACCTCCAAGGACATAGCTTGGGAGGCTAGAGGCGGGCAGACTTTTTATATCTATGTTCTTTTGATGTATTACATGTAGACTCAAGCCAAGGGCTTAATGTGTAATAGAGTTAGTACTCTTTTTTGTAACCAAGTGTTAACTTGGAAAGCTATAAGCCCATAGGGCATTTGCTTTTGTTGTTAACATGTAATACCTTTTGTAATCAACTACACTGATGAATAGAAGAATCTTGAACTTTTATATATCAATGCATGTCTATATTGATGGGTTTGATGTTATATTTTGAGGGCGTTACAAGTTTGTTCTTATGAAAGTTATCTGACATTATGTTTAGGTTTTTGACTACAAAAATGAATTGCTTCCTTGGATATGTGATATTGGAAGGATAAATGGCTTTGATGTCAAACTATGGTGGCAATCGTAAGAGACCAAGGATTTATCTTGCTTGTGAGAGGAGTGGCAAGTGTAAATCACGAAACAAGTTGAAAGATGGTTTGAAAGGCTTGTTGAGACAAACTAGTACAAAGAAGTATGAATGTCCATTTGATTTGAGGGCATACAAGTTGAAAACAAACGATGAATAGACATTGCATGAAGTATGTGGACTGCATAACCATCCAGCTATGGAGCATCTTCAAGGACATTCATATACAGGGAGATTGTCAGATAATGAGAAATCATTGTTAGTAGATATGTCAAAGAGCATGGTAAGACCAAAAGAGATATTAATTACACTGAAACAGAGGGATGTTCTTAATGTAAGCACAATGAAAACAATTGATAATGTACAACATCAATGTAAGGTTGTAGAGAAAGTTGGTAGAACCCAGATGTACTCTTGGGTGAATTGGCAAACCATAATTACATTGAGCATCATTGATATGAGGAAGGCACTATGACTATCATGGACTTGTTTTGGGCAAATCCAGTAAGCTTGGATTTGGTTTGGACATTCCTTTATGTGTTGATTATGGATCACACATATAAAATGAATAGATATCGTCTTCATCTTTTTGAAATTGTAGGAGTGACATCAACTGATAGAATGTTATCTGTGGCTTTCGCGTACTTGCAAAATGAGCGGGTTGATAACTATGCATGGGTGTTACATGCATTGCGTGATCTTATGGACAATAGTGTTTTACCTCAAGTCATTATCATAGACAGAGAGTTAGCCTTGATGAATGCCATTGATAAGACCTTTATGAATGCCCAACATTTGTTATGTCGTTGGCATATTAGTAGGAATGTATTGGCAGAATGCAAGAAAATGTTTCAAACAAAATAAAAATGAGAAAATTTTAACACCGCATGGAACTATTTAGTATTTTCATCGACTGAAGAGGAATAAAATGATCGCCATGCTATATTGCATAAGAATTTTAGTAACTATTCTGAGGCAACCACTTATGTTACTATGAGTTGGTTGAATCCGTATAAGGAAAAATTCGTTGCGGTACATACCGACATGTTTATGCATTTCGGTAATGTTACAACCAATCGGTAATATATTTTGTTATTGTTTAATTATTATATTTCACTATATTTTCTTTGCATCCGTATGAACAGGGCTGATAGTGCTCATGCTAAATTGAAGAGGCAATTAGGTTCAAGTCAAGTGACATTTGAGGCATCATTTGAAAATATACATTATCTACTTGAACATATTCATGTAAAAGCATCATTCGAGAAGAGTTTGACAATTGTACAACATCAATTCAAACCTTCTCATTTCAGAGAGTTTCAGGGTAATGTGTCTATTTGTGCAATGGAATACGTGTTGATAGAGAATAAGAGAGCAAATTCAATTAGTATTAATATTGCAGCATGTGGGTGTGTTATTCGACACACATATGGTTTACCTTGTGCTCACAAGATTGCAAATTACATGAGATAGGGTTGTCCTATTCCACTCAATAGCATACATTTACACTAGACGTGACTTGATATATCTATGCACAATCCCATGGTTGACAAATTGGAATTGACTTGTATCCCAAAACTTGAGTTGATTTTGAAGTGGTTCAATGAGTTTAATATTGCCATACAATTGGGTCTTTTAAAGAAGTTGAGAGAAATTGCAAACTCGATGAGCACTTTCCTTATTAAGCTAGATGTTAAGCCTAATCCATGTAGAGGACATAAGAAAATTGATATATCTTATCATCATGACCCATGTGCATTTGAGTTGGTTCATTCTGGGAATGATAATTACTCACCTAGGGGTACCCGGAGCACATTATCTCTAGCTCAATCAAGGAAAAAGTGACATTTGATGGAAAATGAGAAGAAACTAAATGTATAGACAAAGGCATGTCGTGTTAGAATAATGAAACCGAGTACATATCTTGGTGACCTCCCTGCTATGTTGAAACCATGTATAAAGTTTATCAAGGATGTAGATGGTGATAGGAATTATGGTTTTAGAGCTATTACGGGTTTAATTGGTCTTGCAGAGAATGACTGGGTTCAAGTTAGGCATGATGTTTTACATAAGTTGC
Source organism: Camellia granthamiana (assembly GCA_036172215.1). Classification (NCBI taxonomy): domain Eukaryota; kingdom Viridiplantae; phylum Streptophyta; class Magnoliopsida; order Ericales; family Theaceae; genus Camellia; species Camellia granthamiana. The sequence continues at coordinate 86,548,881 of CM069907.1, forward strand.
ACAACCACAAAGACAAATACGTCGTACTATATGGGTCACATGAAATAGTTGAGGAGCTGACACACATTATGTCATACTTTGAAGACAACCCAGGCTTTGATCATTGAATGACTATGCTCGACATGGGACATCTTACTGCATCATTTTATAATGTAGTCTTGTACCATTTGTCATTGCAACAATGTCTCACTTTCTTACCTTTGAGATCACCACCAATAACCCCAACTGAACATCGTGAGATTGCCATTGCATTTGTCAATAGAAATCATTTTGTGCAGGTATAACCTAAGAACATTGATATATATATATGCAGTTTAACAATTTTGTGCATGTATAACATAAGAAAATTGATAAATATATGTAGTTTACATTTTGATTATACTTTGGTTGAATTCTTATTGCATGTTCACATAGGTATTTTTGACGTTCGGTCATTGACTTCCTCCTATAACTATGTATTGGCGAGGTCACCATCACCCTTGTACAGCAGAATGGGAGAATGCATATGTTAGCCGCATTTAGAAATTCAAAGACAGTATACGACTTAAGGTAGCTACTCGAGAGATATTTGATGAAGTTGAAATTAATTGATGTGATATGGAGTAGTTCTCAGATATTGAGAAGGATTTGTAATGGTCTTTTTGTGATGGAATGAATTTGATTTATAGTGGTTTTATTGATGAAATAAATATAAACTTATTTAGCTTGTTTGAACACAAAATGTAATGAAAATATAACTTTTTCAAAAAGTAATAATATTACCCAACAAATATCCAAAAAGTAATAATAATATTAACTTACTATTAAATCTACCAACATCATAACAAAATAAATCATGAAAGTAATTCATGTTTCCTTGTATATCATCAAAAAATAATAATATTATTAACCTACTATTAAATTCACCAACGTCATAACAAGATGTGTAACGCCCTCAAAAATTAACCCATAACATACACAATAATAAGATGCATTACTTAAGAAACTAACCACAATTCATTCATCAGAGTATTACTAAATAAAGACATTACATATAACATCCAAAATAAATGCCCTACGGGCTTACATCTTGCCAAGCCAACACTTGGACACAAATATCATGAGTTCTAACTTAAATACAAATAAAGCCCTAGGCTTGAATGTTTACATGTAATTCAAATAAAAACTAATAACTAAAGGCAAGGCTTCATAGTCCAAATCCTTCCAAGCTAAGTCCTTGGAGGTAGTGAATCACCTGGACCTGAAAATGATGTTCCCGTATAGGGTGAGCCACAGCCCAGTAGAAATATACTAAACCAAATATAAGCATTGAATAAAGCAATAGCATTTAATAGATGGTTAAAGAAGATAATCACTATATCATTCTCTATGACATGTTTCACTTTTCATTATTACCAATATGGCTCAGAACCTGGCCAAACTTTCAACAGTGAGATATAGATATATCAATTTCACATTACTTCCAATATCAACAACACAAATGAGACTCAGGCTCATATCAAACACTTCATACTTCCATTTTGATACACATTTTAGTGCTGTATCAATAAAACACTTCAATATAAATAAGCACACATAAAAGTGATGCTAATGGAGTCCATCCCCTATCTCCTCCCAAACAAAAATCCGGTTTAGAGGTCCATCCCCTATCTTCCCCTAAACCGTAGAGTACATCCCCTATCTCCTCCCACACAACATAATGTATGTAAACACATAACATGTACAACACACAATCAATACACATAATGTCTGTATTAATTCAACAGTCAAAATTAATGACTTAACCGATGTGATTAGTTTCAATTATCCCTAATCCACATGCAATGTCTACAACAATCACGACTATCCTCCACCGATAGCCCAAAACAGTTATTTCTAGACTGGAAATAAATAAATAAACAATTAAATAGACGAGTGATTTAAATCAATCAACTACCCCATTTAATCAATAAATTCCTCAATCTCATGAATTTAACTAATTTCCCCAATGTTCCTTAAATTAATTATACAATTCAATTTATTTAAACAACTAGGGTTTTTCCCAAAATTTCCAAAATGCCCCCAACATATTAAAATGCCAGAACTTAGAACAAAACGTATACATTGGAGTAGGAAATCCCTACCTCGAAGAAGGAATCCAAAACTAGAAGACGGAGATGATGACCCAAACTCCAAAGTGCTCCAAATCCAAGATTGTTCAGATTAAACTGAAGCTCTCGACCCACTCTAACTTTTTAATAAAGGAACTAGGGTAGAAACACACCCTAAATAGATCAAACCTAAGAGAGAAGTGAGGGAGAAGTCGGACCTAGGGTTTGGAATCAAAAAGAGGATGAAAAACTGATTAAAATCCCGCTGCTGCCTATTTAAACTGGACAGGCTCGCTCGAGCCAAGAATCCAATGCTTCAGGTCTGCAACCCAGAAGCACGCTCGAGCGACAGAATGCTCGCTCGAGCGAAGAGCTCGAAAACATACACCTTGCTCTCTCGAGCGAAGGAAAGCTCGCTCGAGCGAGGAAACACAACTTTCAGGTCTATACTAGACGCAATCGCTCGCTCGAGCGAAGAAAAGCTGGCTCGAGCCACCAGACACAAAAACAACCCTCGCTCGAGCGACCAAGTCCTCGCTCGAGCGACCAACCCAAAAACTGGACAGCAACACTTGGTTTCTGAATCCAACCAACCTGAAACAAACCTGCCCAACACATCCTACAACTCCAAAAGAGAAAATAAAGGATGACAACAACAATTATAATGCCAGAATCTACGGAACCTAAGTCCGGATACAATAATCAAATGGGAAAAAGACCCGGGTCGCTATAAGATGCATCATCAAAGTAATTCATGTTTCCTTTTACATCATCAAAAAATCATAATAATAATATTCACCTACTATTAAATCCACTAAAGTCATAACAAAATACATCATCAAAATAAAATATCACGTCTCCTTCACAATACTATCAACTACGTGACTGTCGAGTGTAAAACATGGTAGGTGATGCAAACTGACCCTAAGTAGAAGAGTTGGGTGTAGCTTCATCAATGCGCTGACCTTGAAGAACACGTTCAATCAAATCAATTCCATAGTAATGCCTATTAGGATGTTGGATGCTATCATCAAGCCATCCTGAACAAAAAAGATGAGTAATTTGATATATCTATGCAATACGCTGCATTACGAGAACAATTAAAACATTATTTACAAACCTATAACATTTTAAATAAATCATTTGTAATGTAAATGGGAAACTATGATACATGTACATCTTGGCTAGGATGTTGATAATTATGAACATTCGGGTCCCAAATCAAAACAACGCTCTAGGTTTTGAACATGCATATGGATAATACTTTTGTACCAATCCATATAACCAGGAACACAATCCCAAGGCTGTCGTACTGGTGAACTCCTTCTCCAATCATATAACACATGGTTGTCTCATGCCTCCTAAATGATGTCCAAGTATGCATACATGACATTGTAGCATGGAGTTGTGCCTCCTCGAAAAGCATGCATAGGACCAAGTGGTGGATTTGGGATTGTCCGCACTTTGCCAAACTGTGTCAAAACTCTATCATGGTGATATGGTTCAACTATTTCCAAACACTTCAGGCAACCGTGGTAGAACGTAACTAAGTAACACGAATAAACATCTCTATAACTCTGATAAGGGTCCCAAATAACCTACAAACAATAAAAATATATATATAAGACATACCTTCTAAATGTTTTATTAAATGGAGTTTCAACTTTGAAGAACTTTTTAATTTACGTGGTGTACACCCAATCTACCAAGCTCTTCTTCAAAAATTTGCAACTATGTGCCATGTCTCTAGTATAACTAATATTGAGGTGTGGTTAGAATCCTCGAAAGTGCTCATAAATTCAAGCCTCAAGGAGTGTCATATAACCAACTATTTGTTTCACACTGGACCTGCTAGCATATCCCAACTATCTATACACATGAATATACGGTCAACAAATCAGATAACAAACTCAAACAAACAACGGGGACCCTAGTACCAGTCTTGCCACTGAATAGTGTACAACCCAACAAAAATAACAAGTATGCTCTACTTGAAGATTCTATTGTTTCTACTAAATCATTGTTTGTAACATTATGAAAGTTTGTCCTCAACCACTCAAGCCTCATTGAATTGCCCTTGCAGTAGATATCTCATGTCTTACCTCTTGTTTATCAATTCCCAAGGTAGAAACTACTAATGCAATGGCCCGCTTTATTGACAACTTACGAATGCTAACTGATTTTCCTATAATGGGAAGCCTTAGAATAGTGGCAACATCGTCTAATGTGATAATCATTTCTCTAACAGTCAAATGAAATGTGTTTGTCTCTAGTTGTCATCTCTCAACAAAACTGGACCCAATAATCTTGTTGACGAAACGATACGTGCAATGAACTAATTGTGCAAGTCTTGATATCTCCATAATGCTTGAAAATCTAGTATTGTTGCCTTGTTCCCACCATGACCACGAATGAATCTTACTCAAGTGATTATGACACTTCAAGGCCCCCCCCCCCTCATCATCACCATTACAAATAGCTACGGCAACATGACTTTTAAAACTTTAAAGGATTGATGAATCAATTGGCCCTCCCGGAAATGGATCAATAAGGATCTTTTCATCAACAATATTAGCATCATCACCAATAGGGTCATCATCCATAGCAATATCTACCATAACTGGCGCATCATCTATAGGATCATCATCCATGGCAATGTCTGGCATAGCTGGTGCATCATCATCATGCACTCGAGCATGTACACGTCCACGTCTAACATTCTCTAATTCACAAAGTCTTCTGTTCGAAGTTGTTACTGGCCGACGTTGACTAAAACCAGCTTCCATTTGTATAAGGAAAAGGGAAAAAATTAAAAAGTTTCATTTGAAAATTTGAAGCTGAGTTAACTAGGTTAATTTGGAAATTAGGTATCGAAACATTATAAAGCATTCGACAATACAAAACCGAATAGGTTTCAAAATCTTAGAAATCAAGTACTGAAAGATTGTAAAACATTTGGAACTACAAAACCAAATCAATTTACATAATTCAGAAATCAAGTATCGAAATTTTATAAATAATTCAGAAGTACAGAATAAAAAATGTACAACAATTTCGGAAGTAAACAATCAAGAAAACCTATTTTATTCCGAAAAAAAATACCAAATGAGCAAAAAGTTATTTCATTTAGGAAAAAATGACCAATTATTTGAACATGAGATTTATCTTACAAAATATGAGGGATATATGAAATGGGCAAAACCAAAATGAAAGATAGCAGCGAAATGGGAGGGAGATGCACATTAATTACCTTTAACAATGGAATGGAGCTCAATGTATTTCTTCAATGGAGTTGTGGTTTGCTGGAAGGGTCTTCAATGGAGTTGTGGTTGCCGTGGGTGGGTTAGGTGTGTGGAAAAATTGAGTCTCTGAAGGGTTTGAAGCTGTGGAAAATCTATTTAGGTTGTGTGTGTACAAGATATGAGTTAGGGTTATAATTGGAATATGTGGTGTGTGTAATGAGAATAATAACATATAACTAAATTTATAAGTGTGTACACTGAGATATGATGTGCACAGAGATGAAAGGGTGTGTGAAAATAGACTTTTCCCTAGTCGGGCCATTATCGTTGGACCAGACCCAATAATAATACATCTAGGCAAGGCCCACCAACATCTTAACATCCCAAGTGCCAACGAAAACGGGGGTGATTCTATTTGCACCCAAATAATAACTCAGCACGCCTAACTAAAATTTTAATTCCTATTATACTCTATTGTAAATTTACTGATAACAATAATATACATTAAATCTTAAAAATAATTTTTTTTTTTCTCATCATACATGTGATGTCTCAAGTTCTTTTTAAAACAAATTAAGTATTTCAATCTAGAATTTCCATTTATTTTGATCATCCTTGCTAACTTGGAACTCTATGAGTCTCATGTTGTTGTCTGTTCTTTCTTTGGAGTTATTTGAGTACATCCTAGTCTATTCTGGGGTGTTGTTTTGCATTTGTGGGTGTTCGAGTGAGTCTGGGATTAATGGGAGTGCATTAAGGTAGCTAATGTCTCTGTTCTAAGTTGAGACCACTCAAGTGGTAACGTCGTCCTCCTAGTATCTTGTTTTGCAGTCTAAACTATTGGGCATGTATATTCTTCGCTCGAGCAAAAGTTTCATCGCTCGAGCTGTCTTTTATAGAGATGAGTGAGATTTTGGGAGTTGGTATTCTTTGCTCAAGCGCAAGATTGTTTACTCGAGCGTTTTAAAATTCGAATTCACCGCTCGAGTGCAGGATTATTCGCTTGAGTAGTCTAGCTACACTTAGCTCCAAAAAATGTGTCAAATCACTTAAAAGTTGAGCCCTTACACACTTCTCTTCCAATTTTCACTTGACTCGCTCTCTCTCTACATTTTACTTTCTCTCTCTCTAGAAACCCTCCACCAACCTCATTTATTTCCTTGATTTCTCCATATCCTTTGAGATTTTAACCCAAGTGTCTCTTTAAATTTGGAGCTCATCAAGGGCTACATTTTGTACGGTGAAGATCGGATTTCAATAGCGTCAATTTTGGGGGTTTCTTCACTCTTCTTCTCTAAATCTTGAGGCAGGGAGTTTCTTTGAGTGTTATATATATATATATATATATGTTTTTGGCATGTCTAGGTTGTTGTTATGACTTTAATGGAGGTTTGAGATTTGGAGTGATGGGTTTCTAGAAAGTGTTTAAAGATGATTCGTTTTATGTATCTTGATTCAAATTAAATTATTTTCTGAACTTATGAACCTCTTGGAAGTATATGGAAGGGTAATGTTTTGAAAATGGAGAAAAACCCTCTTTTAATAAATCCTAGATTTTTTGAAAGGGTAGGAAAATGGATTTTTGCGAGGAAATAATGAAATTGTGGAGATTTCTTTTAAAAAAAAATGATGAGATTATCATATGTGGTTATGTTGTTTGAGATATCCATGAGATTGATGAATGTTGTTATTTGAAAATCTTGGATAACATGAATATATATATATATATGCTTGGACTATGAGATGAAAATGAGTTTTGATTGTGAATATGAGATGGTATCATATATCACATTGATATAGATTTTGTTATGATTTGGGAAAATGTTGAGAATTGTACAATGTTATGATGAAATTGTATAATTACATTTCGTTTCATTCTTTTTGCACAAGTTATGAATATCGTTTATTCTGGCTATGCCTTGGGAATTGATTTATTATTTTGAGAAAACAATTGAAAACCTTGAAATGTTTTGGGGTAAATATGTTTGGTAAGTCCGGATAGGGGATGTAGATGGTAATGTTTAAGTTGCCCTAAGTGTTCAGGGTGAAACACCAAAAATACACGCGGATGAGGTACCACGTACCTTCCGTTCAAGAGCTGATAAAGTGGGGGATTGGTAGTGATTGTTATACCTTGCAGTACACCAGCCTAGGGATTACTTAAGTCGTATTTACCACCTTGTATTTAGATTTTCGAATTGTTAATCATGTGATTTAATTTTGATGATGTCTAAAATATGATGGAATAAATTGTGATTTTTAAAATATACATATTTTACATTATTTGACACAAAATATTATCTGTTTAAAATATATGTTGTATGATATATTTGTTATAAATATTATTTAAATGGAAATATTTTGAAAAATTTACTATTCCTAATTTTGAAAAATCCGGCTAATCACTATTCATCTTTTAACAAATTTGATATTGATAAGTTGTCTTCTTTTGAAAAAAATTAATTTTGGTGAATTGTTATCTTTTGACAAAATTTGATATACCTACATGGGGCGGTAGGGTATTTTTATTAGAGTGTACTAAAAATCTCTACAACTTATACAAAAATTATAAAAGGGTATATATATTTTCAAATCTACTATAAATATTATTTAAAGAGATTTTACTATGTATACAAATATTTTAATATAGAAGCTACTGTGTAGTCAAATATTTTAATAGAAAAGTTATTATGCAGTCACTGTGTATTTTTGTTATTTACGGGAGAAGTTTGAAAATTTTGGTGTTACTATTTATTGAAAGCGATGTTTATCAAATTTTCAAACAGCTATCTTCAATTTTTTCAAACGCCCGTGTGATTATATCGTCGCCCGCATTTTCTGACAAAGAAGAGAAAAAGTCATGCCCCACTTTCATGCCCATGTGATTCGTACGTTAGCAAGGAGCGTCCCTCCCTCATAATCGGTATATTTTTGTGTATAAATAGAAGTGTTTTATGTGGAGAAATATCAGGAACTTGAAGAGAAAAAATCTGTGTTCTGAAATTTTAATTGTATTTTTCCACTATGCTCTTTCACTTTCAGATGTAAGCGTTGTCTTTGTTTTTACACTTTTATATCTACTCTTTGTGAGAGAATTATTGTAAAAGATGCCTGAAATACCTCTTTTCTTTATTGATTATTTTATGAAAGAAATTTTGTAAGGGTGAGACATTTATTGCTGAATGAGGCTCAACAGATAAGAGTAAAACCTATGTAAAATCCACAAGCTTGATGAAACTTTGGTGGTGTATTGATTCATTTTAATAGTGAAGAAATTCTCAAGGAGGTTCCTTAGGGAGTAGACGTATGCATGGTGTGCTGAACCACTATAAATCTTAGTATTTGATTTTCTCTCCTCATCTCTTTTACTTTTATATTAAAAATTATTGTTCTGTTTTTTATTTGTTAAAATTTGATTATTGTGTTAATTATTTTTAATATTGTAAAATTATTTTTAATCACCCAATTCACCCCCCTCCTGGATTGCTTACTTGGGATAACAATTGGTATCAGAGCAATGACTCTAGTTTTTGTGACTTAACTGTCTTAGAGTAGATTATGGAAACTCATAGCTATTCTTTACCTGAGGGACAAGCATCCAATAGACCACTATTGTTTAGCAGTACCAACTTTAGCTATTGGAAAACTAAGATGACCATACACATACAATCTAACGATTATGAGTGCTAGAAAATTATTTGTAATGGTTCAAAAATTCCTACCAAAACCGTAGATGTCCAAAAGATACCAAAACTTGAAGATGAGTGGACTAAATCTGATACGAGAATATCTTAAGTCAATGTTAAAGCCACAAATATGTTGTACTGTGCCTTAGATGCCAATGAGCTCAATACAATTTCTATATGTAAGACTGCAAAAGAAATTTGGGATAGACTCATAGTGACTCATGAAGGAATAGACTGGGTTAAAGAGTCTAAAGTTAGCTTGCTAGTCCATAATTATAAGCTTTTTAAAATGAAACCTGATCAAACCATTACTCAAATGTTTAATCGTTTTACTGATATTATAAATAGTTTAACATATCTTGGTAAAATATATAGTAATTCTGAAATTGTAAGAAAAGTGCTTAGGTAGGATCTCTTCTTACACATTTGCTCATCATGAAAGAAAATGATGAAGAAGAAGCCAGCAAGAAAAAGAAGGGAATAGCTTTCAAAACCACCTCTACTTGTGAAGAGAATGATGAAGACAATTCAGAATTTAACGATGAAGAAATGGCCTTCCTTACAAGGAGGTACCAAGTCTAGGGTTTTGGATTAAAAATCAAAAGAGGGGTTTTCAAATGGATTCTTGGAAATGGTTATGGGATTGTAAATAAGGATGAATTGTGATAAAATGATGTGTTTTGATCCTTGGGATTGATTTATAAAGAAAAGAGGGTTTTTCCTTAAAGATTTCAAATGTTGATTTTGAAAATATAATGAGATTGATGTTAGAATTGTGAAATTGGGTTAGTATTGATGAGGATGGTGAAGTTGGATATGTATTATCACTCACATCTTGAACAATGGAAAGTTTATCGTTATAAAAATTATTTATCTGTTTAGAGATATCTGTTTTGGGCTATCGGTGGAGGATAGCTATGATTTTTGTAGAAATTGCATGAGAACTAGGAGAATTGAAACTATTTTCTCATCCATTGCATTGACCATTGTTGTATATTTAACACATTTGAAAGTGTATCTTGTTTTGAGGAAAAATGGTGAATACCTTGGTGAATCTGGGTAGGGGGTGTGGTCATGGAAATTAAGTTGGCCTATGTGTCCTTGGTGAAAGACCATAAACCCGCACGGCTAGGTGTCGAACCTTCCGATTAATACTAGTAAAAATGACAATTGGTAGTACTTGTATAGTCTACTTGCAGACACGTACCTAGGGATTCCCAAAGTGTGATTTACCGCCCTATTTTTCTATTGTAAAGGAAATGATTTCATGAATTGGGATATAAACCTGGCATTGCATGGTTTGGAAATAGATATGAAAAAATGTCTGCACGAGCATTACATATGCATTCACCTTATATCTTTGTTAAGATTCATAAACTGTGTTAGAGTATATCTACTGGACTTTGGCTTACCCTATGTGGGAAAACCATTTTTAGGTGCTGATGATATGCCTTCTTCAAAGTAATAGCTTGGAAGGATTTGGAGCAAGAGCTTCATTTTGTGTATTTGTTGTATTTATTTTGTACAAGCCTAGGGCTTTATTTGTATTAAGTTTAATCTCACTTTTGTTGTAACCAAGTATTGTCTTGGAAAGTTGAAAGCCTTTAAGATATTTCTTATTTGTTTTAGCTCTTATTTCATATCTTTAACTTGTAACACAAGCTATAGATTCAGGGTTAGGACTTGTAAATGTATAGCTGCATGTGCTACCTTTTGTATTACGGAATCATATGCAATGAAAGGATACTTATTTCAGAAAACTATATTTATACATTGTTGTTATTTATTAATATTGTGAATGGTTTATTGTAATTATTTCGGAGCGTTACAAATCGTATGCTCTTGTTTGTGTTGATGATTATACTAGATATACATGGGTATTATTTTTAGCATACGAAAATGAAGCTTTTTCTAATTTTTTAAAACTATGTATGTAACACCCCGAAATTTCTTACAAGAATATACCACAACCATGCCTAGCATATTACAATAAAGTCCTCTTTCTCATTGAACTAAGGTTCAAAATTTACACTTCCATGTTTACACATTAATCTCAGTCCATGGCCTTTGGTGAGTTCAATAAGCTAGAAACCATACAAAAGAAATTTGCCATTAAGGCATACAAAAGTTTTTGAGCTTTCGTCCAATACAACAAAACAGATTCACATTGCTTGACACAAAACTCTACACTTCTACAATTAAACTTCTTGGACCCAGCTTCGCAGCAAAATAAAAGTGCAGACTTCAAGCCACTACGGTGGTGTGTCACCAGTTCTTGAAAAATCATATAGGGTTGAGCTATATGCCCAGTAGGAATACATTTAACCAAGTATCTAATCGTTTGAACAAGCACATGGCACCGTTATAACTTGAACAACATAAAATAATTAGTATTGATAAATAACCAATTAGGTAAATAAATAGATAATTTAAAAAAAAATTAAAGTATACTTCTGTCCCGCACAAAACCGTTCTCAACATTAGAATGAGAAATGCACCACGAGTCCCTTACAAGAGTCCAATCCACATACACAAGTCACTTTCATTTAATATTATCCCCACATTTACCGACTACTATACGGCAGGACGTGGGCACCCAAAATCATCCGTTTTTCCACTTTTGCCAACTACAATACGGCAGGACCAGTGGACACCCAAAAATATTTTTCCCACCTTCGTCCGGCGATAAGTGCAAACAGTGTAATTGGGCACCTTGACTCCTCACGTGGGTACCACATACAATGCCATATTCTCAAAACCAACTCTTAACTTGGACTCATGTTCACTTTACCACTCTACTAAACTTTGTTCCAAGTAAACAAGCATTTGACATTATACGAGATAAAAGAAAAATATAATATCCAAGAGGCATCAATCCCCAAGTCACAATTTCAACACCACAACAATATTCATTTGTTCCACCTCTTGAGTATACACAAGATTCCAAGAATTTTAAGGAAATTTCATTCCAAATACCATTCTCTACTCAAATTAGGAATTAGGGTTTTATAAATTTGGGGCTTTCTCCCCTTCTTCATATATGTGCATTTTCTTAATATTAATATACATATTTCATGGAAATATTTAGAGGAATTTTAATGAAAGTTGAGTAATATGTCCCTTTTTGATTATATAAGAGTTTAATCCACTCAATCATCAAATTACATCTTAAGTCACAACAATACCATAGAAACATCTTCAAACAAAAGGATACTAGGCTAAAAGTAACCCTACCTCAAGCTATAAGCAAATAAACCAAGCTTCTAGGAGAGTTCTTCACCAAAAACAAAAATCCAATCGGTAGAGAGGATGATCTTCATGTATACTTCACTCATTGCGAGAGATTTAGACTAGATCTTAGAGGAATAAGAGGTACTTAGAGTGAGAAACTTAGGGTTTTTCAGACTTAAGACAAGAAGAAGGAAGAGAGAAAAGAAAATTGGAAATAATGATCTAGAAATGCCCATTTTAATCTGTTGAATTCGTGCAAACCGCTTGAACGGTCTTTTCATTGCTCGAGCAGTGAACAACACCTCTTAGTATTTTTGGTCTACAAAACGAGATACTAGGAGTCCATTTTCGCTCAAGCAACCATTAGTTCACTCAAGCGGTCCACCCTAACCTGCAAAACTACTGGATGTTTTCATTCTTCGCTCGAGCAGTACTTTCGCCGCTTGAGTGGTCGCCTAGAACAAAATGTCACAATGTAAAAGAATACAAAATGAAAAGTCTTAATATTTGTAGTGTTAGAAGTGATCATGGTAGAGAGTTTGATAATGATGATTTTATTATGTTTTGTGATGACCTAGAAATAGATCATAATTTCTTAGCCCAAGAACTCCTCAACAAAGTGGTGTGGTTGAAAGAAAAAATAGAACTCTTGAAGAAATGGCCCGTACTATGCTTTGTGAGAATAATTTACCTAAATATTTTTGGGCTGAAGCCATTAACACTGTATGCTATGTTATAAACCGTGCCATGATTAGACCTATTCTTAAGAAAACCCCTTATGAACTTTGGAAAGGTAGAAAACCTAATATTAGCCATTTGCGTGCTTTTGGTTGTAAATGATTTGTATTAAATAACAACAAAGATAACTTAGGAAAATTTCATGCTAAATCAGATCAAGCTTACAGAGTATTCAATAAAAAAACTTGTTGAAGAATCTATACACGTTGTCTTTAATGAATCTAACAACATTATTTCCAAGAATCTTGTAAGTGATGATACTGCAGAAACACATTCAAGAATGGAGAGCATTTACACAACAAATGAAGAAAATCCATCTTCGGAACACAAAGAAGAAATTACATTGAAAAATCTTCAAGAAGAATACACTTATCTAGTACCAAAGGAATGGAAGTATGCCCATGGCCACCCCACCTTATCATAGGTGATGCAGCAGAAGGTATAAAAACTCATTCCTTTATTAGAAATGTTTGTAATAATTTAGCATTTGTTTTTCAAATTGAACTAAAATCATTTTTAGAAGCTGAAATGGAAGAATTAATCAATTTTAATGAAATGAAGTTTGGTTTTTGACCCCTTGGCCTAAAGATCATCCAATTATTGGTACAAAATGGATTTGTCTAAATAAAATGGATGAATTCAGAGTTGTTACTAGAAATAAAGCTAGATTGGTAGCCCAATGTTATAATCAAGAAGAGGGCATTGATTTTGATGAAACTTTTGCACTGGTTGCTAGACTTGAAGCTATTAGAATGTTATTTGGTTTTGCATGTTTTAAAGATTTTAAATTTTATCAAATGGATGTTAAAAGTTATTTCTTAAATGGGTACATTTCGGAAGAAGTTTATGTTGAACAACCTCTGGTTTTGAAATCATAAACCCGAATCATATTTTCAAATTTTCAAAAGCTTTATATGACTTAAAACGCTAGAGCATGGTATGAAAGATTAAGGCTCTGTTTGGAACGATTTCCAAACGTTGATTCTACTCCCACATTTGAATATGATGTTTGGATAGGTATTTGGAATTAATTTTTCACAGCTCTGCAAAAAACTCTATTTGAAAGCGTGATTTTCAATTTTTTTAAAAAAAAATTTGGCCTAAACTAGTCGTCCCATCGGACGTCCCACCGGTCGTCTCACCGGTTGACCAGCCGATTAACCGGAATAGTACAATTCTTTTTTTTTTTTTTTGCAATTGATATGTTAATTTTTGTTAGGTTTTTATTTTTGGCAACCCCGTTTAACAAAACTACTTTGAGTTGTAATTTTATTCATTTTTTTATTTCAGTGAGGCTTTGAGTTTATTATATGCGAATTCAATCTGAATCGAGCTTTGCAGAGAAGTTTGTGGTATTAATGCTTTCAAGATTGCCACTTCACTGATTATTACGGGGGTCGAGCTTACCCGGTCAGCTCGCGGCCGAAGCAAAATGCAAAAATGCATTCAAAGTTGCCTGTCCGATCATGTTATATTTTTCCAGTTTTTCCAGTTTTGGCCTTCCCGCTCAAGCGGGGAAAGGGGCGCTCGAGCGGGATTTGGGAGCTCACAGCATCTCTGCTATGCCTGAAAAAGTACTGGATGGTGTGATTCCCCGCTCGATCGGGGAAACGGACGCTCGAGCGGGGAGCCTATATGAAATCACAAAAAATGAAGTCTCCGCTCGAGCTGGAAGACCCACGCTCGAGCGGACTGCGCGATCTCAGATTTCCCAGATTCATTATGGAGTTGGTTTTCTTTTGAAACAAGGATTATTTTGGGTTTCTATAAGAAGTGGGTTTACTTTGGAGTTCTGCAAGAAGTTGGTTTTCTACAAGAAGTTGGTTTTCTTTCCAACTAGGATTGCTTTGGATTTTCTATAAGTAGTTGGTTTTCTCCCAAAACTAGACTACTCATTAATTTTTCCTCCAGATCTTCTTTTTGGTTCTTAAGGTTTATATCTGGGGATATTTTGTTAGTTTTCTTTGATGTCTTATTGAGTATTCAACTCATGGTTTAAAGAGTATACATCAAAGGTTTGTTTGTTTGTTCTACAAAAGAGAGAGTTGTTCTTCAGTTGTAGATTCTGAAGAATTCGAGCCTGAAGCTTCGGTGGATTCTGGAGTGGCTCATCAGAAAGACAATTCCGTGATGAAGATGGGGTTGGAAGAGGCACATAGAGGTTGGTTCAATTAGGCGTTGTGGATTCGCTAGATAATTGAGAGTATACCTGTGTAATTCCTTTAATTCTTCTTAGTGGATTGTCTTGTGGCAGTTGCCCGTGGTTTTTTTTATCACAGTTGGAGGTGTCCAATTGTGGTTTTTCCACGTAAAAATCGTTGTGTCTCTTTATCTTGATTGTTTGATTGGGATTGTTATATTCTGCTTAAAATTGATACATAATCACAAATCAACATCTAGGATGTTTCTAGATTTTTCAATTGGTATCAGAGCAGGTCGTTCTATTTTTTTTTAAATAATTCTTTTGGATCGTTTTATTTTTTAAAAAAAAAATATCGTTTAGAACGAGATCTTGTTTGATTTGTGATAATGGATATAATTCGTGAGGGAAATTCTATGGTTCGACCACCCCTACTTGACGGATCCAATTATTCTTTTTGGAAAGCTCGGATGAGATCTTTTTTAAAATCTATTGACGAAAAAGTTTGGCAATCCGTCATGAATGGGTGGACTGAACCAATGATTACCGTTGATGGAGTAACTTTCCCCAAACCAATTGATAAGTGGGACACAACTGATTACCAAAATAGTAGCTGGAATAGTAAAGCTATCAATTCTCTCTTTTGCGCTGTCACACCTGAAGAATTTAGTCGAATTGTAATTGTGAAGTCGCAAAAGAGGCTTGGGATATCTTACAAACTATTCATGAGGGCACTCCTTCTGTTAAACTATCAAAACTTCAAAGGCTCACATCTAGTTTCGAAAACCTTTCAATGAAAGATAGTGAGACCTTTGATGAATTTTATGCGAAGTTGAGTGACATTGTAAATTCCAGCTTCAATTTAGGTGAAAAAATACCAGAATCCAAAGTTGTGGGAAAAATTTTGAGATCCTTGCCCGATCGGTTCCAACCAAAAGTTACAGCAATTGAGGAGGCTCAAGATGTTGACACCCTCAAGCTAGATCAGTTGGTTGGAAATCTCCAAACTTATGAGGCACATAGGAATTTCAAAAAGAGACAAAAAGATATTGCTTTTAGTAGTGCTCATAAAGTTAGAGAGGATTCTGATGAGGATTCTGAGATAGATTCCAAGATTATGGATGCTTTTGTAAAACAATTTAAAAAAATCTTTTTTGAAAAAGAATCCTAATCTTTTGGAATCTACTCATACTCATAAATCCAAAAGCAAAGATAAACTCAAAATTAATCCTATAGCCAAGAAAGAAAAAGGAAAGATACAAGGGAACTCTGAAAGTGTCCAATGCTATGAATGTCAAGGATTTGGCCACTTTGCTTCTGAATGCCCCACTCGTTTGAAGAAGAAGAAAGCCCTCGCTATCACTTGGGATGATGAATCAGAATCTGATGAAGATGATAGTGACAATGAAGATCAAAGTGAAGAGGGACATAAACAATTCCTTGCTTTCACGGCGGCTTTCCGAAGCTGAAGGACAAACAGAGTCTTCGAAGAGGTCAGTTGAGAATACCTCTGATGATGAATCTTCGGAGAGTGATCATGAAGAGCTTGAGCAAGCCTATGAAAAGTTGTATAAGGAGTCTCTTAATTTATTCAAATTGAATGACAAACTCACAAAGAAACTCAAAGCATGTGAATATGAGAATGTCAAACTTAAGGAGGAGATTTCCGAGGCTAGGATCAATGCCATCAAGATAGCTGATGATCAACAAGTTCTTTGTGCAAAACTGTTGACTTGTGAGACAGAGAGGAATGAGCTACAGGAAACTCATGCCATGTATGAAGAAAAGATTGAATCTCTCGAGATGTCACAAGTTGCCTTGGAAGAACTAATGATCAAGAAAGTGGAAGAGCTCAAGTGTGCCATGGTCACCAATGGTCTTTGGAACAAAGGATCAAACACTTTGGAGGATATCATTGGATCTTAACAAATCTATTCAGACAAGAGTGGCATTGGCTTTGGAGATAAGAGAGAGCAAAAACAGAGTGCTTCCACATCTCATGATACAAGAACTCAAGGAAAGGGAGGACAAAAGATTCAACAAGAGGAAAGACTTCTCAAACTCCCTAGAGTTGGTAAGGTAAAAGAAAAGAAGGTACAGCCTGTTTTTATCTGTCATCATTGTGGTATGCATGGTCACATTCGCCCTTATTGTTATAAGTTGCATGGGAGAGTGTCTCAAAAGGGTAGAAATTCGAATACTTTTTGGGTTAGTAGACAACCTTACATGTCTAGGCGAAATACCAAGATTCATGAGGGTGTTCACAACACCACGACATTTACCAAGACCGCTAGACCTAATTTTGTTAAGACCAAAAAGATTTGGGTGAGAAAACTTGACTTGTGTTAATGTATTTACTCTTTTTAGTTTTTTTTTTGGGTCTCTATGTTTTTTTATGAAAAAAAGAAAAATGTGTGAATGTTTGTTTTTTTTTTTTGTCTTGCTTTGTTTAGAAAAAGATAAAAAGATAAAAAAAAAAAAACCCAAAAAGATTTTCTTAGTATGGTTTTGCAAGCTTGAATTTTTTTGAGATGTCCTTGGTGCATATTGGAATTGATGAGAATATCCATTACATGTTAATAAGTGTGTGCTTTCTCTGGTCATTACTCATTTTGGAGTGTGTGTTCTTTGATTAGTATGTCTCATTCTGTACACACTCTTGGATTAGCAAATATCGGAGTCTTCCGACTTAGTGTTTTTTTTTATGGACTTCTGGCATTGTATCTTTTGCTTTTCTAGAGGAATTGACCTATACTAGCATATCATGGGTGATGTTGAGTCTCTTAACCATCTTCCATCTTTTTGCATCTCCACGGCTTTCCCCTCTATTCTTTGTAGTCCAGGCATGAGGAAAAGGCTACCTCAGAGTCACCAACCAGGCCATCCTTAATATATCCATGCTTCTCTGGTTCGGTTTCCATACTCTTGAGCGTGTCAGCCGCCAATGAGTGTGAAAAAGAAAGAAAAAATGTGCAAAAGAAAGAAAAGAAAAAGTGTGAAAAAGAAAGAAAAGAAAAAATATGAAAAAGAAAAAAATAAAGGATTCATTGATTGAGGGGGAGCCTCCGCCTTTACTCACCAAATACCCCTTGATTCCTAGTGGTTTGACTTTCCTTAGTTGTGCTTAGCTTCTCTTGTCAGAGGTCCAACTTTTAGATCACTACTAGGATTTGAATCTTGTGTTTGTCGAACTCCAAGAGTCACACACACACTTTTCTCATGGGATCTATGCTTTTCACATAATGCATCACTTTCTTTTATGAGGAATCATCTACAGATTGTGCACATTGTGTTTTCAAGTAATTGTGCTTCTTGGATAGTCTTGTGTGTTTTATGGTACAAATCTAAATTTCCTTGCTTGCTTCACCATATTATTTTTTGTCGTTTTCTTCTTGTTTATTGTTTTTAGTATATGGGAGTTTGGTGCATATGTCTTAGGGGGAGTAATGTTGTCGGTTGCATGTGTTTTCGTTTTCATTTTTCATGCTACATGTTTTTAAAATCTCCAAGATAATCTTGTCATATGTTTATTGCTTTTTCATATACTCTTGTGGGACTAACAGTTGTTGTGGAGATTGTGGCACTAATAGTTGTTTTGCAGATCATGACCATGAGAAAGGAGTTTGTTTTTGTTTTTGTTGGCTGTAATGGGTTGGGTTGATTAGAATTTCATTTGTTAGGTGTGTTTTGTCACGGCATTGCCAAAGGGGGAGATTGTTAGGTTTTTATTTTTGGCAACCCCGTTTAACAAAACTCCTTTGAGTTATAATTTTATTCGTTTTTTTATTTCAGTGAGGCTTTGAGTTTATTAGATGCGAATTCAATCTGAATCGAGCTTTGCAGAGAAGTTTGTGGTATTAATGCTTTCAAGATTGCCACTTCACTGATTATTACGGGGGTCGAGCTACCCGGTCAGCTCGCGGCCGAAGCAAAATGCAAAAATGCATTCAAAGTTGCCTGTCCGATCATGTTATATTTTTCCAGTTTTTCCAGTTTTGGCCTTCCCGCTCGAACGGGGAAAGGGGCGCTCGAGCGGGATTTGGGAGCTCACAGCATCTCTGCTATGCCTGAAAAAGTACTGGATGGTGTGATTCCCCGCTCGATCGGGGAAACGGACGCTCGAGCGGGGAGCCTATATGAAATCACAAAAAATGAAGTCTCCGCTCGAGCTAGAAGACCCACGCTCGAGCGGACCGCGCGATCTCAGATTTCCAGATTCATTATGGAGTTGGTTTTCTTTTGAAACAAAGATTATTTTGGGTTTCTATAAGAAGTGGGTTTACTTTGGAGTTCTGCAAGAAGTTGGTTTTCTACAAGAAGTTAGTTTTCTTTCCCAACTAGGATTGCTTTGGATTTTCTATAAGTAGTTGGTTTTCTCCCAAAACTAGACTACTCATTAATTTTTCCTCCAGAGCTTCTTTTTGGTTCTTAAGGTTTATATCTGGGGATATTTTGTTAGTTTTCTTTGATGTCTTATTGAGTATTCAACTCATGATTTAAAGAGTATACATCAAAGGTTTGTTTGTTTGTTCTACAAAAGAGAGAGTTGTTCTTCAATTGTAGATTCTGAAGAATTCGAGCCTGAAGCTTCGGTGGATTCTGGAGTGGCTCATCAGAAAGACAATTCCGTGATGAAGATGGGGTTGGAAGAGGCACATAGAGGTTGGTTCAATTAGGCGTTGTGGATTCGCTAGATAATTGAGAGTATACCTGTGTAATTCCTTTAATTCTTCTTAGTGGATTGTCTTGTGGCAGTTGCCCATGGTTTTTTTTATCACAGTTGGAGGTGTCCAATTGTGGTTTTTCCACGTAAAATCGTTGTGTCTCTTTATCTTGATTGTTTGATTGGGATTGTTATATTCTGCTTAAAATTGATACATAATCACAAATCAACATCTAGGAGGTTTCTAGATTTTTCAATTTTTATATATTCGAAAAAAATATTTTTCGAATTTTTTAAAATTTTTTATGTGCTTTAATAGAATTTTGAGTTGTATGTTTGATTATGAGTTGTAAGTTTTTGTATCAAATATCAAATGTCACATCAAAAATTCCCCACTCAATTCAAAACTCTTTTCAAAACTCTTTCACCAAAAAAATTTTTCACACTCAAATCATAATTCTGAAACTCACAAACTCAAAATACAACTCATACTCTCAAATCATAGTTAAAAAGCTCTACAAAACGCAACCTACGTAATTTTCTACTTGACAAAGGTTTTTCTAGAAGAAAAATTGATACGACACTTATTATAAAAATAAAAAAAGAGGATCTATTAATTGTTCAAATTTATGTTGGTGATATTATTTTCAGTGCTACTAATGAAATTTTGTGCAAAGAGTTTGCTAAGGATATATAGGGTGAATTCAAAATGAGTATGATGGGGGAGTTAAATTACTTCCTCGGATTGCAAATTAAACAAACCAAGGATGTGATCCATTTAAATTAAACGAAATATATCAAGGATCTACTCAAAAGATTTGTAATGGAATCATCAAAGCCTATATCAACTCCAATGAGCACATCAATAAAAATCAACAAAGATGAGAAAGGTAAACCGGTAAATGGAAAGAAATATCGAGGTATGACCGGTTCCTTACTCTGTTTTACTGCAAGAAGACCTGACATAATGTTTAGTGTTTGTATGTGTGCACGTTTTCAATCCGCACCTAAAAAGTCACACATCACTGCAGTCAAGCATATTTTCAAATATCTTGTTGTCACTCCAAATTTGGGTTTATGGTATCCTAAGGAAATCACTTTTGAACTTTTTGGTTACCTAGATGACAACTTTGCATGATGTAGATTTGACTGAAAAAACACTAGTGGCACTTGTCATTTTTTTGGACATTCTCTCACTTCTTGGTTTTGCAAAAAGAAAACTCAGTGGCTTTGTCAATTGATGAAGCAGAATATATTGTCGTTGTTGGTTATTGTGCACAGTTGTTTTGAATGAAGCAACAACTTCAAGATTTTGGACTTCACTATGATTATATTCCTATAAAATGTGACAACACAAGTGCCATTAACCTTTCAAAAATCCTATTCAGTACTCACGTACTAAACACATTGAAATAAGGCATTATTTTCTAAGAAATCATGTAATCAAAGGTGACATTTAACTCAAATTTGTGCCTACATATCGTTAATTAGCTGACATATTTACCAAGCCTCTTAATGAAGAACAATTTTGTTATATTAGAACTGAACTAGGTATGATGAATACTTCTATATAATGTTGATATTTAAAAATAAAATAATAAAAAAAATTGATTTCTTTTACTCTCTATCTCACTCACTCTATCTTTCACTCTTGCCCACTCTCACTCTCACTCTCGCTCTCTGTTTTTGTTTTTCTCTCTCTCTCTCACCGCTCTTCCTCACCACCATCATCCACCAACTCCATCACCACCATAATCCATCCAAATCCCTTATCGATCTATCAAAATCCATCATAAATCTACAAAATCCATCCCTGATCTTCTCCATTATTTTCGATCATCACCATCATCCCTACACCATCACCGCCAATCTACACCGTCATCACAGATCATCACTATCATCATTGATCTTCATCGTCGAATCTCGCATCCACCAACATTGTTTCCCTATCAAAATGTTAAAATTATTTTTGTTATTTGTAATACTTCTTTTGTGGTTGCATGTGCTACAAACTCTTTGTTATTGTATTACTATTGCTTCTACCTGGTATGAAGCATTTGGTTTCATTTATATTTTCTCTTTTTATGGCAGTGCACTCGATGTAGTTGTATATGGTCGTATTTTAATGGCCATTGGTATTATTAATTGGTAATTTATTGTGTTATTTTTGCGTATTAACTCAGGGGGAGTTTCTATATTGAACAGATATTGTGTTAAATGCTTACATCATTATTGTTAAATATTTCTTGTTGCATTTATTTTAAAAGATAAATAATTTTCTTTATCGTATTAACCTTTTATTTTGATGATGTCAAAGAGGGAGAAAAAAATTTGATTTATATATAAATTATTTGACAAAGAATTTGTTAATAATGGGGGAGAAAATATAATGAAAATAAATGCCTGTATTATGATTGTTGAAATTTTCAAGGTGCATTTATTCATGTGAAATTTTGTATCAAATTCATGCATGTATTGTCATCATCAAAAATGGAGAAATTGTTAATCATGTGATTTAATTTTGATAATGTCTAAAATACGATGAGATAAATTGAGATTTTTAAATATATATATATATATTTTATATTATTTAACACAAAATATTATCTGTTTAAAATATATGTTATAAATATTATTTAAATGGAAATATTTTGAAAATTTTATTATTCACGATTTTGAAAAATCTAGCTAATCACTATTCATCTTTTGACAAATTTGATATTGTTGAGTTGTCTTCTTTTCACAAATTTGATTTTGGTGAGCTGTTATTTTTTGACAAAATTTGATATATCCACATAGAGTGGTAGGTTATTTTTATTAGAGTGTATTAAAAATCTCTACAACATATATAAAAATTATAAAATGGATATATATTTTCAGATCTATTATAAATATTATTTAAAGAAGTTTTACTATGCATACAAATATTTTAATAGAGAAGCTATTGTATAGTCAAATATTTTAATAGAAAAGTTATTATGCGGTCACTATGCATTTTTGTTATTTACGAGAGAAGTTCGAAAATTTTGGTGTTACTATTTATCAAAAGCTATGTTTGTCAAATTTTCAAACGGCTGTCTTCAATTTTTTCAAACACCCACATGGTTATATCGTCGCCTGCATTATCTAACAAAGAAAAGAATAAGTCATGCCCCGCTCCTATGCCCATGTTATTCATGCATTAGCAAGAAGCATCCATTCCTCCTAACGGGTATATTTTTGTGTATAAATAGAAGTGTTTTGTGAGGAGAAATATCAAGAACTTGAAGAGAAAAAATATGTGTGTCCTGAAATTTTGATTGTATTTTTTCACTAGGCTCTTTCACTTTCAAATCTAAGTGTCGTCTTTGTTCTTACACTTTCATATCTACTCTTTGTGAGAGAATTATTGTAAAAGAGGGCTGAAATACCTCTTATCCTTATTGATTATTTTGTGAGAGAAATTTTGTAAGGGTGAGGCATTTATTATTGAGTGAGGCTCAACAAATAAGAGTAAAACTTGTGTAAAATCCACAAGCTTAGTAAAACTTTTGTGGTGTATTGATTCATTTTGATAGTGAAGAAATTCTCAAGGAGGTTCAATGGGGAGTGGACGTAGGTCCAACGTGCCGAATCACTATAAATCTCAGTGTTTGATTTTCTTTTCCTATCTCTCTTACTTTTATATTAATAATTATTATTCTCTTTTTTATTTGTTAAAATTTAAAAATTGCGTTTATTATTTTTAATAACTAATTTCACCCTCCCTCTTGTGTTGCCTACATGGAATAACAAGAATTTATCAAGATAATGAATTGTCTTAAAACATCATTGCATATGTGACGCTCCAAAATAAATGATAACAAACCCTTTTCTCAATAATGAATAAATGACAAACATTCTAATTATAATGTCATTCCATTTCATATGATTTAGATATACAAAAAGATAACACATGCAATTATACATTCATAAGTCCTAACCCTGAATCTATAGCATGTGTCATAACAAGAAATATGAAATAAAACTTAAACAGATAATAAATGCCCTAAAGGCTTACAACTTCCAAGACAATGATTGGTTACAACAAAGATGGATTTAACATCCAATATAGTTAAAAGCCCTTGGCTTGTACAAAACAAATACATTAGAGAATCCAAAAAAAGTCTTCATCTCCAATTTCCTCCCAAGCTCTGATCTTGGTGGAGGCATATCATCAGCACCTGAAAATGGTTTCCCCATATAGGGTGAGCCAAAACCCAGTATAAATAATCCAACACATTCTATGAATCTTAACAAAGATATAAAGTGATATGCATATGCAATGCTCGTGCCAAAACATTTTATATCACTTTCCCAAAACTATGCAACGCTAGGTTTATCACAATTTTGAAACCATTTCCTTTACAATAGAAAACAGGGCAGTGAATCACAATCTCCGGGAATGTCAAAACAAATACAATCTTTCACGAAAATTTCATCCGTAGGAAACCGTAGACCGGCACCTATGTAAACGTAGGCTATACAAGCACTACTATTGCCATTTCAAGGAAATTTCGTCCGCAGGATCGGCACCCATGTAAACACCCAATTTTTAGGACTTTCACCAAGGACACACATGCCAACTTATTTTAATGAGATAACACTTACTTCCCAAATTCACCCATTTTTCTCAAAACAATGCACGTTTTCAATGTAAGTACATATGCAACAATGCTCAATGCAAAAGGATGAGAAATTTGTTTTAATTCACCTAGTCCTCATGCAGTTTCTACAATAATCATATATATCCTCCACCGATAGCCCAAAACAGATATCTCTAAATAGATAAATAGATTTCCAATAAAGATATACATTCTAAAATCTCAAGATGGGAGTGATGATACACATCCAACTCCGCCATCCTCATCAACATCTATCCAATTCCACCAAAACCATATCATTTTCCATTTCCACTTTACAAATCAATATTTGAGAATTTAGGACAAAATTTCTCATTTCTTTATAAATCAATTTAAGTGACAAAAATCCATTATTTCATCACAATTCAACAATAAATACATTTCCACAATCAATTCCAATAATCCATTTGAAAACCACTTTTTTTAATTTTTTTTTTTTTTTAATACCCAAAACCCTAGATTTATGCAAAAATTCCCAAATCACAATGTTATTTTAGAGAGGCAAATAACTAAGTTAAAAATCATAAGATAGTGTGGAGAAATCTCTACCTCGAGTTTAGAAGGGGAAAAGGAAATCCGGAGGAAACTCAATGTTGATGAAACCACAAACCTCTTGGATCAAAAGAAGGCTTTTGACACGATCTACAATCTATTTCAAAGGACCAAGATGAGAAGGTACCTCTAGGTGAGTAGATCTAAGGATCTAAGTGAGAGAAGTTAAGTTTTGAGAGAAAGAGAGAGAAGTCACGAGCTAAGAGGGAAAAGAGAAGGAAATAATGAGAGGAAAGTGTTTTGGAACTTATTTATAGTGGCTAGGTACTATTAGAATAATAGCCCCAAGGTCAACAAAAGGAATAAGTCAAACTCCCAAAAAGTTGAGCCCAAAACCATCTTAAAAATTGGAAAATACCCACAGGGGTCTACCCTCAGGATAGTGGTGTCGACCCTCAAGAAGAAAATGCTAAGACACTAATGTTTGAAGCAAACAAGGGTCAACCCTAGGAACCCATGGTGTCGACCCTATATTTTAGTAGACAACCCAAAACAAAACAGTAGACAAGGGGTCGACCCTAGGAAGACTGGTGTTAACCCCAAAAACTAGTAGCAACACCAAGAGCATAGCAACAAACAAGGGTCGACCCAAAGAAGACTGGTGTCGACCCCAGAAGTTGACCAAAATAAGAAAAGGAATGTAGTGTCAACGCCACCAAGACTGGTATCGACCCCTGAAGCCAGAACCAAACATGAAAGAACGAAGAATAACCGCTACAGATATGGTTTACTAGATTTAAAAGCAATAAATGGGTCGGGTCCAAACCAAAATTGTTATAATCTTCCCCTCTTAAGGAATTTCGTCCCCGAAATTTTAAATCAACAACACCAATTACAATAATGATAATAAATTGAACTCACAACCATGACCCATCCACCGGTCACTCACTCTTATCACTATGATAAACACGTGCTCATTACTGAATATACAATTCACATTTTCCAAAACATATACAATGTTTATATTAAATAAGCAAGACAAGATTTTTAATACAAGTTCAGACATCAACAAATAGGTCTAGATATTTCTCACAGACTTCCCCCTCACATTCCTAAGTCACTTCTTCAACTCCGTGGTGTCTCTACAACACCTTTACCAATGGAATTGTCTTGCCTAGTAAGACTTGGTCTCAAGTATCTAAAACTCTAACCGATCTCTCCTCATATGAGGCATCCTCATCTACCTCTAACTCGGTCCAATCCAACAAGTGTGATGGATTCGGCTCGTACTTCCGGAGCATACAAATGTGAAAATACATCATGAACCCTGGAAAGTTGTGGGTGGCAAGGCCAAACGATAAGCTACCTCCCCAATACGTTCTAAAATTTCAAAAGGCCCAATAAATCTAGGAGACAACTTTCCGCTCTTTCCAAACCTCATCAAACCCCGTCTCAGTGATATTTTCAGGAATACATGATCTACTACCTCAAAAGATAACGGTCTTCTCCTATAGTCGGCATAGCTCTTCTGGCAACTCTGAGCCATAACCAACCTCTTACGAATAAGTGCAACCTTCTTCATCATTTCCTGGACTAACTCAAGACCTAACATATGTGTATCACCCACCTCGGCCCAACACACTAGAGATCTACACGATCGACCATATAAGGCCTCAAATGGTGCCATACCAATACTCGCTTGAAAGCTATTATTATAAGCAAACTCCACCAAAGGTAAGTGCCTCTCCCACAACCCCTTAAAATCAAGGACACAACCCCGAAGCATATCCTCTAGGACCTGAATGGTACGCTCTAACTGTCCGTTAGTCTGAGGATGATAGGTGGTACTAAAAGTCAACTTAATGCTCAAGGCATTCTGTAGGCTTTGCCACAACCGGGCCATAAAACAAGGATCTTTATCCGAAACAATAGTCACAGGGGACCCCATGAAGTTGAACTGTGTCCCTAACATAAAGGTCAGCAAGATAATCTACCGAGTCACTCGTGCGCATACGTACAAAGTGTGCAAACTTAGTTAACCGGTCGATTGTCACCCACATGGCATCATTGCCCTGTTGAGTCCTCGGAAGACCCACAACAAAATCCAGTGTAACATGCTCTCAGTTTCACTCGACTATAGGCAAGGGTTGCAACAAACCTACTGGTCTTTAATGTTCGGCCTTCACTTGTTGACAAATAAGGCACCTCGATACAAACACGGCTACGTCCTTCTTTATTTTCCTCCACCAAAACTGGCGGCTAAGATCGCGATACATCTTTGTGCCTCCAAGATACACCGCAAGGCATGAGTGGTGAAACTCGCAAAGTACCTCCTCTCGATAAAACTCCAGCACAAAAAGACGGTCAAGGTATCTAACACCCTCTCTACCTTCCCACTAGATATCTTCTCCTAGAGGGTTTCTACCTCATTATCACCCCGTTGTGCTTCTATAACTCGACTCACAGGTGTAGGTTATGCAACTGCAATAAACAAAGCAGCCGACTCAACGGACTCGCCAAGATACAAGTCAAACTCACCAATGTCACCTAACATCTCCCATTCCCGGATGGCAATACTAGTTATACTGCTAAAGGATTTCCTACTCAAGGCATCGGCCACTACATTGGCCTTCTCTGGATGATAGTACAATTCAAAATCATAGTCCTCCATAAACTCCATCTATCTTCTCTGTCTCAAATTTAGATCTTTCTGTGAAAACAGATACTTCAAACTCTTATGATCAAAAAATACCCCAAATCTCTCACCATACAAATCATCTCTAAATCTTTAAGGCAAAGATCACTGCGGCTAGCTCTAGGTCATGAGTAGGATATTTTCTCTCGTGTGTTTTCAACTAACGTGAGCCATAAACTACTACCTTCCTTTTTTGCATCAAAACACAACCGAAACCGTCCCATGACGCATAGTAGTACACAGAATAGCCTAAAACCCTCTCTGAAATAATTAACACTGGAGCAGTGGTGAGTCCAACCTTAAGCTCTTGGAACGATTTCTCATAAGTCTCATTCCACACAAACTTGATTCCCTTCCTCGTCAGTCTAGTCAAAGGTGAGGCTAACCTAGAGAAATCCTTCACAAACCGACGATAACACCCGGGTAACCCCAAGAAACTATGAATCTCAAAGGCATTCTTAGGTTGTTCCCATTCTTGCACTGCTTTTATCTTAGAAAAGTCTATAGTTACTCATTCCCCGGATACCACATGGCCTAAGAACTTCACTTCTTTCAACCAGAATTCATACTTCTCAAACTTAGCATACAATTTGTGGGCTCTAAGCAACTTAAGTACAACTCGCAAGTGTTCATTGTGCTCTTCCTCAGAAGGTGAGTAAATCAAAATGTCATCAACGAAGACAACTACATAATGGTCTATGAACTCATGAAAGATTTGATTCATCAAATCCATAAACAGGTCCGGTGCGTTGGTTAACCCAAAAGGCATCACTAGGAACTCATAATGGCCATATCGCGTATGGAATGTCATTTTCTGAATATCCTCCTCCTTCACTCTTAATTGATGATAATCCAATCTCAAGTCTATTTTAGAAAAGCAATAAGACCCCTTCAACTGGTCAAACAAATCATCTATATGAGGCAATAGGTACTTGTTCTTAACAGTTACCTGGTTCAACTTTTGGTAATTAATATAAAGTCATAACGTGCCATCCTTCTTCTTAGCAAAGAGAGTCAGTGCTTCCAAAGGTGATGTACTAGGGTGGATAAAACCCTTATCTAACAATTCTTGGAGTTGAATCTTTAACTTACTCAACTCAGCGGGTGCAAATCTATAAGGTGCCAGAGAAATCAATGCTGTGTCAGGCACTAAATCAATAAAGAACTCAATTTCACAGTGAGGTGGCAAACTAGTGAGATCCTTAGGAAGGACGTCCAGGTATTCACAAGCTACCCTCAGCAACTAAACTCGGACCACATCACCCTCAACACCCAAGAATGTAGCAAGAAGGAGACTAAGCTCACCCGACCACGTGGATCACACACTGGCAATAAAGCTATATCAACTAGGTCTCCCAAGAAATAAAAACAGTCACCACTCGAGGTACATATAGTAACCCTCTGACTGTAATATTTTATAACAACCTGATAAGATGACAACCAACCATACCCAATATAACATCAAAGCTCAACATATCAATCAACACAAATGCAAAAGGAAGTCGGCGACTAGAAACCTCTATCCCACAACCCCGACACCCCTAGTCTAATACAACATCTCCACTAACCAGTGACTCTACCCAGAGTGGAGATGCTAATCGAGCCACTTCTAACCCTAATGCTGATGCAAATGTAGATGAGATAAAAGAATAGGATGCACATGTATCAATCAACACACTGGTAATAGAATTACACAACAAGAAGTTACCTCTCATTACCGAAGGCGCTGGCACTAAATCTGGCATGATAACAGCATACACACACCCTGAAGGTCTTGCTCTACCTGCTCATCCATCGGATCACAAGTCTGATGCACAGATTGAGCCGAAAAGGCCCCCTAATTGGCCTTCGAGGCCTATACTAATTGGATAGGCTGATGGCTCTGTGTCTACCTTGAACCAGACACACCAGGTGTGCCACCCAATTGAGGGGCAAAACCTCCCCACAAGCCCTAACTAGCCACACTGATAATAGGTAGGCGGCTACCCTCTCCCTTAACTCTGGCTCTAAGGACAAGCTGAAGACGGTGTAGACTGTTGCTCTCCTCCTCTCTGCGGACAAGATAGAGACTTGTGACCCAACTGGCCACAATTAAAACAAGTGAAACCTCCTTGATTACCTCTCCCTAAACCCAAACTTGGCACAGGAAATGTGGATATAGACTGTGCTACATGGGACTATTGTGGGGTAGAACCCCTCTGCCTCTTACTATCCCGGGTCTCTCCTTGAACCTCTTGACTCCTTCTGGCGCCCCTCATCCACTCCTCCTCCTTCTCCTCCTCTATCTAAACCACGATCTCAAGATGAGCTGCCGCCTCCACAAGGCGTCCGTAGTCCCTAATCATTGACCCGACCACTTTGAACAAAAGTCCGGTCCTCAACCTCTTCGCAAACTCGATGCAACGGTGTTCCTCTGTCGCTACGAGCTCTAGTGCAAATCTCGACAAACTGATAAAGGTAGCCTCAAACTCGGCCACTGGTGTGCTCAACTATTTGAGCTTCAAGAACTGCTCTCTCAACTTCTCCCTAGCAGTGGGAGGTAAAAACTTGTCCTGGAAGGTGTTGAGGAAAGCCTTCTAAGTCACTCCAATGCGCTCATGCGCATATTTCCACCATTGACCTGCATCTCCCTTTAGCTAGAAGGATGCCAAGGTCACCTTCAAACCATCATCCTCGATGCAAAGCATCTCAAATATCTTTACCATCTGTTCTAGCCACTCATCTGCCTTCAGTGGCTCTTTAGGATCCCCCAAAAACTCATCCGGATTTGACCGGAAGAACTCCATTTTCAAGAAAGACGGCCCTGTCTCAGTAGCATGGGCCTGGATCTGATTCTCAACTCTGAGAATATCCATTGATTCCCACAGAGCTTCGGCCATTTCATGGGCCAAAGCACCCATGGCCTGTTAGCCAACTAGTTCGGCCACATTGGCCTGACTAACTTTTTTTTGCCTGTGCCAAAATTTTATCCGGTAACGGCACCTCATGCTGTCTAGGTCTGCCACGCCTACACCACCACGTCCACATCCTGACATCCTAATGCTAATGAACATAATACAAGAGATTAGTACATTTACAAATGTGCTAAAGCTAATTCACTCGCGTCCTAATGCGATGGACAACAATTAATTCACTCTACATAAGCACATAGTCACATAAACACATATGAATTTCTTTTCTAGAAAATCATTGTTTTGCGGTGCTGCCAGAGTTCCAGTTAGAAATAGCAGTGATCAAGTGCTCTTCTAACAGGACTTCTAGAAACTCGTAGACCCAATCAACATCTTAGAAATTAAATTCCATACCCATTTAGCCACATAAACATGTTATCACATAGCATACCATACATACAAATATCTCTATCAAGCGAGATAAACCCATTGTGGTAAGAACCATTCCCACGACCCAAAGAATTCAAACTCGGTACGCTCTGATACCAAGTTGTGACGCCCCAAAATGAACCATTTTCTCAATAATGAATAAATGACAAGCATTCTAATTATAATGTCATTCCATTTCATATGATTCAGATATACAAAAGATAACACATGCAATTATACATTCATAAGTCCTAACCCTGAATCTATAGCATGTGTCATAACGAGAAATACGAAATAAAAGTTAAACAGATAATAAATGCCCTAAAGGCTTATAACTTCCCAAAACAATGCTTAGTGTAGACATCCCCGAACATCCCGGGAGGGAATCCCGTTTTGTTCATATGGGCTCACTACAGTTCAAGACTCAATGTCACGGTCCTGTATCTAATCTCGCAGAGTGCAATGCAAGACCGATGAATCATCAGAGAGTCCAAATCCGGCAAATCGTTTTTGAAAAAAAATAGATTTTTAGAAAGAAGTGCCAAACATGGACTGTTTTTCCAGATACAGAGTCGCCACCTAAATATTTTATTTTGGGAGAATTTAGAAAACCCTGACTCGTGCCTAAGGCCACGTGTCCGTCATCACCAAAGTTGCCTCGGCTCGGGAACTTGGGTACGATTGGGGAAGGTCAGCTATGAGCACCCCCGCTCGCCCGATCAAAGATCGGCCTCTACTAACCATGATATCTAGTTTTGAAAACATTATGCATTCTTATTCCGGTTAATTAGCTAATCTTACTATGTGATGCGCACAACACAAAAGTATAGACTAGATCGCCTAATTTGGAACAAAGCATTGCATATCCGCTCGTTTGAAAGACAGTTTGAATTTTGCTACTCGCAAGTAGGCTAAAACACGGATTTCAACGAGTTGTTCCAACTCAAGTAATCCAACCTTCACCCACAGGCATTCAGGCAGTTATATCACATAAGCATATAGCCTCATGGTAAGCATGCTATCATGGCAATCACTCACACGCATGCAAGGATGCTAAAGCATAAACACTCACCTAGTACTCTGAGCCAAACAAAGAACATGTTAGTAATCAAATGTATGATCCAAGTCCATGTTAAGATAGCTAATGCATCGCAGGCAAAATGCAGCTAGAGTAGGCTCGGCTAATCTATAGATGGCATGTGAAATGCAACAGATAACATGTATTCAAGTTAGATTTGAAATACTATACAATTAGTATGATGCGTCGAGCCCGGTGCATACAATACTGATGAATGATGCATACATGCATAGCATAAGAATGCTAATTGAAATATGCCCTAATACTAACCATCAAAAGCAGGTAAGTAAAAGGGAGAAAGAAATGGGGGTTGGAAGACATGCATCACACGCACGCACACTTATTACAAATTCGCGCTCACTCGGAGGGACCAAAAGAATAATACAAATTTAACTAACTAATCAAGCTAATTAAATATTACAGACCACTTAACTAGTTAAGCAAATTAACTAAGCTAAGAAAGCAATAAAACAGCCTCGTGAAGAGGGTCCAATGCATGCGTGCTCGGCTCCGCTCGGAAATCCACCACCATGCACAGGCTGCCTCTGTTTTCACTGTTTTGTGCCTCTAAAAATTGCACAAGTCCCAAGATTGGTTCTGGAACACTCCCTGAGGGTTGTGGAATGTCACCGGCCAAGAGGGAACACCACCGGCCATGGAGGAATGGTCATCGACCATAAATGTGGCTCTCGGCCAAAAGTTTGTGGTCGGCCGGCACTCAATGTGGTCGGTCGGCCATCTATGTCTGCAGAATCCTGTTTTGACAGCAGCAAAGGACAGACAAGGCATGGAAATGCATTTTCAAACAATATTTGCACCACCAACCTCCCCATCATGTTATGGATTCAAGGGAATTTGGTCTTCGACCCTCAGGCCATCAATCACGCATTTCCATGCATGATAGCCCAAGAAGCCAAGTTGTGCATTTTGATGTCAAATATAATGCACATAAACACACAAGGGGCCCAACCTCTATCATGGTAATTCAAGAGGCAACGCATGCATGCAAAATGCAACCTAAGCATGCGAGCTAAGTATGCAACATGAACATGGGGACAAACATGCAAACATGCAAGCATGTGACAACCTATCAAACATGTGAACAAGCAATGTATACTAGGCACACAACCTAAGCGAACAAGCATGTACCAAGTATGCGAGTTAATCAAGCATGCAAGATGCAATGTAAACATGTAAGTATGCAAGACGTGTAACATGTTAAGCAACTTAATCAAGGAAGTGCATGCCAAATGCAATGTGATTCAAGCATGCAACAACATGCGATAGGCTAAGCATGCAACAACACGCAAGGTGAGCATGCAACAACATGCGAACAATGGACTTATACCAATTTGGGCAACTCTCAAATAGGCCCAAAACAGTGGCCAAATGCCAAGGAAATGAAGGCAAATACACATACAAACATGCATGCAAACATGGTCCAACACTTGGGCATCAAAGAGCAACTTTTAAGCACACTTAAAAGGGACAAAACATGGACAAATGGCAAGCATGATGAACTCTGAAAATCATGTTAAGGATGGTGCCAAACCAACTAAACAAAACAATCAAAGCATGCAAGCAAGGTTCAAAATTGAAAACTAGCCACAGGACTCAAACCAAGGCTATATGAAGCAAGCCCCAAAGGGCCATAGAGACCTAAAACAGTCCCAATGCAGGTCTGAACAAGACCAAAAGACACACCTAGATGGCATCTAAATGGCCTAAATCTAAAGGCATGCACAAAGGTCCAAACATGGAGCATAAAACACAAACCTTTTGAAGCATCAAAGGAGCCATAAATGCAAGCATACAAACATGCTATATGGACTAAAATGACATGATAAGTGGTGCCAAACCACTGAAATGATGCAAGGAGAGCATGCTAGAGGGGCCCACACTCAAGGGCTACAAGGGAGATTACATGGTAGCTATGCAAAGCAAGTCATGAACGACCCAAATAACCAAAATCAAACCTCAAGCATACTAAAACATGCATAAAAGCTTCACAAAGCTAGGCCAAAAATTGTAACAACCCTCGTCGCGGATTACTGATTAACCGCTGATTACTACTAAACTGAGACTGATTATGATTGGTAATTAAACTGATTGAAATACTGGACTGACTGACTGAGATCCAGAATTGACTGACTGACTGTATCTGTTTAAATGCATTGTCTATCTGTTTGACTGCCAAATTATCTGTTTATGTTATATGCATTAAATTGCAAATTGAAGGCCTTATCGGCGGCCGAATCTGAAATCGATTAATGTTTTATGCCAATTGGAATTAATATGATTTAATGGTATATTTAATTAAAATGTTATTTGGTATGGTTAAATTGGACCAAACAATGTAATTACAAGATTTTGGCCTTAATTACAACTTTGCCATGTTAGTGGCCTACTTTACACATCACTTGAGCTTCATTATAACATGTTGAGCCTCTAGAGATAACATTTCATCAGCCCATTCTTGAGCTCATAGCCGATTAGAGAGAGAGAGAGAATTAGGAGAAATATTGATATCAACATTTCATCTTGAATTGCTTGGAGATTTGAAGAATCATAGAAGAATTGCAAACTTGAGCCTTTATACCTCAAATTGAAAGCATAAGGTAGAGGAACCATCTTCTTGAACTTACATTTAAGTTAGTTCTTACTTGATTCATGTTATATTGAGGTTTAAAGCCAAGTTTTGGATCAAAATGTTGAATTGTAGCTTCTAGCATGCATGCATGTATACAATGTTGAGTTTGGAGGTTTGATTTCATAGAAATCTTGCATGCATGTACATGTTTATGTTCGAGTCCATGATTTCACCATGTTTTAAGGAGAATCGGCTCATTTGAGCAAGTGTTTGAAGCTTTGAAGTTGATTGAATTCATGGATATTGCATGTTCATCATGTTCTTGAAATTTGGTTTGAAATCATGTTTAATTGAACTACCTTTGGGCTTCGATTTCTCAAATTGATCTTTGAAACATGTTATATTATGAGTTTTGAGGTGTTTTCCAGAAAATTAGCCCAAAAGGATCGAATTTGGTACATTGAAACTTGGTTTTGAACTTGGGACTCAAACCTGGATTTTCCAGATTTTTTACTCCCGCTCGAGCGGAGAAAGTTGCGCTCGAGCGGGGGAAATCGAACTCCCAGCATCTTGCATGTTTTATAGTCCGCTCGAGCGAAGGGTTTCACGCTCGAGCGGAGGCTTGTGTCTTACGCTCGAGCGGCTATCGAGCGCCCGTTGAGCGTGATTTTTGAGCATCCAGTACTTTTGTCATGTTTTGCAGACCGCTCTAGCAGGGGAAGTGACGCTCGAGCGGGATCCTTTGTCTGCATGTCCGCTCGAGCGGAGTAACCTACGCTCGAGCGGGACCCCTATTTTCTGAAAATTCTGAAAATGCTGTTAAGTGCATCTTTGCATCCTCATCCCATCCTAGGCATTCTTAGGCCTAGTTTAAGGCATCTTAATGAGGATATAGATGTAGAACACACCGAGGCAAATTAAGGATTGAGTTATTATCCTTTCCAACTGTATAGCTTAGTGTGTGTTCGTTTTGTAAACTGTGTAGGGTTGGCTTTCCGAGGAGACGCTCTAGCTTACTGTAGCCCAGAATTCTGTGAGTAACAATTGTGTAAAAATGTGTTCAACTGTGAATATTTCTGACTATTTAACTGAACTGCTTTATGAACTGAAACTGTTAATTGAATAAATGTATGTCCTATATTCTGAACTGTATTGTGGCATCCTTAGCAACTACTGTTACTGACTGTTACTGTTACAGAGATCTCTGTCGGTTCCCTTGTTAGAACCACTACTGTTCACTGATTGATGGCCATCACTTACTGTTCGGTCTCTTAAGACCTACTGCTTACTGTACTGCTATACTAATGGATGTACCACATATGACTGAATGACTGATATACTGAATCAACTGACTGTTTTCAATATCGAAGGGACATTCATTCTTAACCTCTTTACGCATTATGTTATTCACTGGGCTTTAGCTCACTGCTCATATATATATATGTAGGTGTACAAGCACCAGACCGGAGCTAGGAGCGTGGGGTAGATTTCCCTTTTTGTCAAGCCAACCACTGTGCCTCACTGCGAGGTTCCGAGCCTGTTCAAGCTATGGCTTAGGGGTGTTTTAATTTCTTCGTCTGTCTCTGTATCTGTTTGTAATATTGTATAGACTGATAGACTGTTACTGTACTGTTTTATAGGGATTAGGTCCCTGTACTGAATGAATACTAAATGATGTGCATACTGTTTTGTCACTGACTGTATATATGTATGTGTGAAAAGTCTCTTTGCATACAGACTGTCATAGCTCATTGGACACTGTTTATTTACTGTATTGGCTTCCGCTAGCCCCTGTACTCTGTTTTACTGTCTTACTGTTAAGCAGGCCTTCGGTAATCTCGGATTACTGGCTGGTTATGGTGCTAAACCCATAGGGGCAAGTTTGGGTCGCGACAAAAATCATGCTAAAAACAAAGCTCAAAGTACAAAGCATGTTAAGGCAATTTCATGGCATTACAAGACAAGTATACAGGGCATGCATGGTGTGTCTAAACCAACTTAAAACAAAGGTAAACCATGGCAAAATACTACCAAATACCGGCTAAGACATAGCCAACATGGACTTAAACAAGGTGCTCACACATGAGGCAAGTATTGAAGACAATAAGGAGAGGGGATGGCCCTCTCCTTCTTAGGACCTTAAAACTCCATCCCCACTGGATTTCAGTGGTGGGAAGGCCAAGACAAGGTGGTCCCGGAGCTCACCAAAAATGCACCAAAATGAGGCCAAACAAAGCCTAAGAGGAGTCAAACAACCCCAAACACCAAAACAGCCTTCAGCAACTATTTTAAGCACTCAAAATCAAAACTTTTATTATTTATACACAAAGCTTAAAAACAGATGCAAAGATTGCTAAAAGCCTAAGCAAAAATGGGGAATAAAGGGGTAAAGTTCTTACCCTTGAAGACCTCTTCAAGAACAATGCTCCAGCTGGTCTCTCCAAGCTTAGATCAACTCAAGAACTCTGAAAATAACTCCTTAGCACCTCAGTAGCCAAAGGAAAGTGTAACACTAGGTGTTTGTATGCAAAACTATGGACAAAACACCTTAATACACACACAATATGGAAGAGAGGGAGATATAGAGATAGAATAGATAGACAATCCTCTAACCCTAATCTCAGAGCTCTGGAATTTTTTTGGAACTCTTGAGGAGGGAGGAGAAGCCCTCCCTTTATAGGACTCCACTCTTGCAAAGCTTACAAAACAAGTTAAGCAAGAGGGAAATCCCTCCATACACGTGTATGGAGGGGGTGCAAAGTGGGTGCCAGCTGTGCCAGCTGGCACAAAATATCTACCAAAAGCAGATGAACAGTGGTCGACCAAAAAAAATTGGCCATTTGACCAACAAATGTGGCCGGCCGACCACCAAGAGTGTCGACCGGCCATCACCAATGGTCGGTGGCAAGAAAACATGGCCGGTGGCCTCAAGCCATGGCCGGTGAGGTGTGGGGATGGCCAACAAGCTATTTCCCACCCTCAGAAGCAAAACAACAAGTGTTTGGCGCAAAACCAAACACAAAAACAAACAAGTTGAGAGATCCTAAGGCAGGGCGCATAGCCGAGACCTTCGGGAACTCAAAACAAACACAAACATGGATGATCACCGAGTGTTCAAACGATGACGTCCAAGTCTTAAGGACGGTCAAAAATGGGGTGTCTACACTTGGTTACAACAAAGATGGATTTAAAATCCATACAGTCAAAAGCCCTTGGCTTGTACAAAACAAATACATTAGAGAATCCAAAAAGAAACAAAAGCCTTCAGCTCCAAGTTCCTCCCAAGCTATGATCTTAGTATAGGCATATCATCAGCACCTGAAAATGGTTTCCCATATAGGGTGAGCTGAAGCCCAGTAGAAATAATCCAACACAGTTTATGAATCTTAACAAAGATCTAAGGTGATATGCATATGCAATGCTCGTGCCAAAACATTTTATATCACTTTCCCAAAACCATGCAATGTCAGGTTTATCACAATTTTGAAACTATTTCCTTTACAATAGAAAACAGCGCAATGAATCATAATCTCTGAGAATGTCAAAACAAATACAATCTTTCACGAAAATTTCGTCCGTAGCAAACCAGTCTAACAATGCATGCTTTCAATGTAGTAAATATGCAACAATGCTCAATGCAAAAGGATGACAAAATTTGTTTTAATTCACCTAGTCCTCATACAATTTCTACAACAATCATAACTATCCTCCACCGATAGCCCAAAACTAATATCTCTAAATAGATACATAGATTTCCAATAAAGATATACATAGATTTCCAATAAAGATATACATTCTAAAATCTTAAGATGAGAGTGATGATATACATCCAACTCCGCTATCCTCATCAACATCAATCCAATTTCACCAAAACCATATCATTTTCCATTTCCTCTTTACAAATCAATAGTTTTGAATTTAGGGCAAAATTCCTCCTTTCTTTATATATCAATTTAAGTGACAAAAATCCATCATTTCATCACAACTAAAAAATAAATACATTTCCTCAATCAATTCTAATGATCCATTTGAAAACCCTTCTTTTGATTATTATTATTATTATTATTATTATTATTATTATTATTTTACCCAAAACCCTAGATTTGTCCAAATATCCCCATATCATAATGTTGTTTTAGAGAAGCAAATAACTAAGTTAAAAATCATAAGAGAGTGCGGAGAAATCCCTACCTCGAGCTTAGAAAGGGAAAAAGAAACCTGGAGGATACTCAACGATGATGAAACCACAAACCTCTTGGATCAAAAGAAGGCCCTTGACACGATCTACAATCTATTTCAAAGGACCAAGATGAGAAGGTACCTCTAGGTAAGTAGATCTAACGATCTAAGTGAGAGAAGTTAAGTTTTGAGAGAAAGAGAGAGAAGTCACGAGTAAATAGGGAAAAGCGAAGGAAATAATGAGAGGAAAGTGTTTTGGAGCTTATTTATAGTGGTTAGGTACTAATAGAATAATAGCCCTAAGGTCAACAAAAGGAATAAGTCAAAACCCCTAAAAAGTAGAGCCCAAAATCGTCCAAAAAATCTAGAAAATACCCACAGGGGTCGACCCTCAAGACAATGGTGTCGACCCTTAAGAAGAAAATGCTGAGACACTAATGTTTGCACTAAACAAGGGTCGACGCTAGGAACCCGTGGTGTTGACCCTATATTTCAGTAAACAACCCATAACAAAACAACAAACAAGGGTCAACCCTAGAAAGACTGGTGTCGACCCCAAAAACCAGTAGCAACACCAAGAGAAAAGCAACAGAAAAGGGTTGACCCTAGGAAGACTGGTGTTGTAGACACCCCAATTTTGACCGCTCGTAAGATTTAGGTGCTTTATTCCGAACACCCGATGATGGAAGTTACATTGTGCAATCTTTTGAATTCTCAGCGAAGAAATTTGGATTCAAGCTCTAATCCCAAACCTTGCACCCCATTTTGGCCAAACTATTTTAAACCAAAACCCTCTTTCAAAATATTTGTCCAAATGCTTCTACGATGTTCCGAGGCTCGCATTTCATTTAAAACTGCACTTGTCGGTAAACCGAGTAAGGATGAAGTGGAAATAAATGAAAGGGAGGTGAACTCTTTGAAAAAAAAATATCTTTAAAACATCTTGGTTAAAGGTTTGGAGTTGAAGAAAATTGGAGGAAAGGGAAGAAAACTAGTTGGGGAGAAGTTGAGTATAAAACCGTTAAGAGAAAACTGAGCAGCCTTCATTAAATCAGGCTTATCTCTTTTTACACTTAGACTTTAGCTATGAGGCCACAACCATTGGAAAGAGGACTTCCGGGGCTTCATTTTAGACTCAAGAATCTCCTAAAACCCAGTCCGGATGAGGGAGATATAGCTGTTTGAAGTTAGGCATAAATCCTATAATGTCAAAACTGAGCAACCTTCACTAAAATAGGCATATCTCTTAGCACACTTAGAATTTAGATGTGAGGCCACCTCCATTGGAAAGAGGACTTCCGAGGCTTCATTTTAGACTCAAGAATCACCTAAAACGGAGTCCAGATGATGGAGATATGCCTTTTTGAAGTCGGGCCTGAATGCAGATTCTAAAGTCCGATCAGACCTCACCGAGGTCATGCCGCCCCTTTTGACTTTTCAAAGCTGTCCAAATGTGCTGATATTTTGAGGAGCAGCAGCTCAAGGCCTATAAATACAAGGCTCAAAGTGATGTTTTAGGGGAGACAAAAAAAACATTATCAAGAGTTAAGAAAACAATATCAAGTTAGAAATATCATATATCAAAGAGAAATATCAAGTTAGAAATATCAACAAAAAGAAATATCAAGGTGTTAGGCAATATCCAAGAGTTGAAACCATCTTTGTTCTTCCTTGTTCTTTCTTGTTCTTCCATCCATCCATACCATACAAGAGCTTGAACTTGGATCTTGATTTGAGAATTGAAAATCATATTCAAACTGGAGGGTGCTTTGGAATCAAGTTTGATTTACAACAAGAACACTTCTCTACAAGAGGTAAAGCCTCCTTACTTTCATTTCAATCTTTGTTCATCTTTTTCTTGTGTTTTCATATTATTTTGGTACTGTTTTGGGACTATTTTGAGGGCTGAAACTTGTGATTAAAAGCTACCCAAAGGTGGAGGGGTTAATCACCCTTCTTTGAACCTTGTTCCAAGCTTGAATCCTTGTGTTTCCCACTTGTTTTCGCTAATTTTTCCCACTGTTTTGGGGCTGATTTGGGATTGTTTTGGGGCTGTTTTTCAACATCTAAACTATGTGATTTGAAGTTATAAAAGTGGAGGGGTTAGTCACCCTTCCTTATACTTGTTTACTAACTTGATCCTATTTAATTTTGCTCACTTTCTATAGCTTAATTTCAGCACTATTGTATGCTATTAGGGGGCTGTTTAATTTATTTCAATGATTTATGTTTTAAATAACAAGTCTGTTTGTACTAACCAATTAATCAACTTCGCATAATCATCTCTGCAACCTCCCTCCATTCTTTGCTTATTTCGATTAAGAAGTTATGAAAAATTAAGATTGTGCTTCAAGTATAAGAAAGGAACTCTTCCATGCTGAATGATTTAATCTCTTCGGAGGTTCATTACCAAAGGTATAAAACGTTCTATACTTAATGGTTTAATCTCTTTGGAGATTCACTACCAAATGCATAAAACATTTTATGCTTAGGAGGTTTATTACCAAAGGTATAAAACGCTCTATGCTTAATGGTTTAATCTCTTTGAAGATTCACTACCAAAGGCATAAAACGTTTTATGCTTAGGAGGTTCATTACCAAAGGCATAAAACGCTCTATGCTTAATAGTTTAATCTTTTTGGAGATTCACTACCAAAGGCATAAAACATTTCATGCTTAGGAGGTTCATTACCAAAAGTATACAACATTCTATGCTTACTAATTTAATCTCTTAGGGGATTTACTACCAAATGCATAAAACGTTCTATACTTAACGGTTTAAATTCTTTGGAGGTTCACTACCCCAAATGTATACATGTTCTTATACTAAAGCACAATCTTTTATTTTTCATTTCTCTTTATTCATCAGTGTGTTTACTTTTAAGGGACTAATTGACCCTTGGAAATCACCAAGGAAAGTGCCATTATCACTTATTATCAAGTTTGGATTTCAAGTCATTATCACTCAAGTTTGGATTTTTCTAAGTCATTATCACTCTTTTGAGTTTGACTAGTCCTTGTTGTACATCTTGAGTTTGACTTGGAATCCTTTGTTGCTTGTAAATAAGTT
The DNA here is from genome assembly GCA_036172215.1 of Camellia granthamiana. Classification (NCBI taxonomy): domain Eukaryota; kingdom Viridiplantae; phylum Streptophyta; class Magnoliopsida; order Ericales; family Theaceae; genus Camellia; species Camellia granthamiana. The sequence goes on from CM069907.1 coordinate 86,590,756, forward strand.
TGACTCTTCCTTTGTAATTCCCCCCGAAGAAAATAAGATTTGTTTCTTGGGTTAAGTTAATGCTTGTTTCTCTTTATTGCGTTTTGGACTTAGTGGACGTAAATATCACTTTTGCACAAATAAGAGAAAAGATAAAGAAATGGAAAGGTAATAAAAAAGGCTAATAAAATTGGTTAAAAATTGGATTACAACCGACATAAAGAACCAATATGATTAATTGAATTCGGTCGGACGTTATACCGAGTTTCAAGTTTATTGTGTCAAGGCTTGTCTTACATCAATTCATGATAATTTGATGAACCTTGAAGTGTCTCTACTTCCCTTCTTGAATTCATTTCATGATAGGATGGATGGGTGGTTGTTTATTCATTGCATTTATTGATCATTGTCCAAATTGTATTCGAGATCATCAAGCAATCAACTTGCTAATTGATGGTTTTGGAGATGATTCCAACCCTCTCTTGAGTATTTTTATGGTAGAGAAGGGTAAAGAAAAAGACAAACATGGCTAGGAATACCCTGTCTGCACTGTTTCACCTCAGGTACAAAAAACAGATTTCCAGAAGAAAACAAAGTATTGGATTTATTTGGGGCTTGATTGAGTCACGTTTTGGGGTCGGCATGGCTCCAATAAATTGCAAAACAATACACTTTTGGTCGAAAGCAGTAACTAGGGGTGAAATAGAACAAATCCCAGTAAAGCAGACAGAATAATTCATGAGGAGCATCAAGCAATCATTGCATATTAATATTGTAATAAATTAGACAGCCCCTTTCATTTATTATTCATTCGGCTTTGTAATAATTATTTATTCGCACATTCGGACCCTCCTTCGCGAGGACAAATATGTAATAAGTTGTATGTCTTCCAACCCCCATTCTTTCTCCTTTTTATTTCACTGCTTATGATGGTTAGATTAGGGATATCATGTTTAATTAGCATTTTCCATGATTTGCATCCATTCGTTTACATGCATAAAAGTTCGGCTCATCATATTATTTCAATGTCAAATTCAAACTCCTTACTTGCATACATGCGCTATCACATGCCTTGAATTGACTCACATGCCATACTAGTAGCCGAACCTTAATTGCACGTTGCATGTGTTGCATTAGTCATTAAATTAGGATCATGCATTTTTTTCTAACTATTTGTTTTCTTTTTGGACTCGCCTTCGGACATTAAGGTAAGCATTTTTGCTTTAGCATATTTGCATAAGCGTGAATGCTGTCATATCAAACATACTACCATGAGGCTAACTGCTTATTTGATATACCTGTTTGAATGCTTGTGGATGAAAGCTAATCACTTAAATTGTGATACTTTGATTCATGTATATATGAGATCACCATGTTAAGTGATACATATTCAAAACACTTTTTTTCAAAACGAACATGAAATCAAACATTCCAACTTTTCATGAAATTAGTCTATACTTGTATGTTACATATAGAACAAGAGCATATACTGTACATAAAAGCCACATCATGATTAGTAGAGGCCGATCTTTGATCGGGTGAGTGGGGTGTTCAATTATTGACCTTCCCCTCTCATACCTAAGTTCCCAAACCAAGACACTTTGGTAACGACGGACTAATGGCCTTTGGCACGAGTCATGGGTTTCCTAAATTTTTCAAAAATAAATATTTAGGTGGCGACTCTAGAATCTGGCAAAGCAGTCCATTTTTGGCATTTGATTCAAACATCGATTTTCCAAAAGAAATTGCCGGATTTGGACTCTTTTTTTGTTTCCACTGTTTCACATTGCACTTGTGAAATTAGAATCAAAACCAACACAAGTGGAGTCCGAACTGTAAGGGCTATTCATTCTTCCGAAAGGGAGCGCGAAAAGCCGAGCTACAGGTGTCGACCCCCGAAGTTGAACAAAACAAGAAGAGGACTGTAGTGTCAACACCACCAAGACTGGTGTCAACCCCTGAAGCCAGAACCAAACATGAAAGAAAGAAGAATAACCGCTACAAATATGGTTTACCGGATTTAAAAACAATAAATGGGTCGAGTCCAAACCAGAATCGCTATAACATATGATTTTCAAATGAACTAAACTTGTGATTTTTGAAGTATGGCATGGCTTTGCATTCAAGCAAATAAGACTGCTTAAACATATTTACTTTGTGAAGATACCTCTACTGGGATTTGTGCTCAACCCTAGTGGATTTGTGCAGGAAATGATGTAGTGATTCTGCCAAGCCAAAAGCAGGAAATATGTTTTGAGAGCACGAACCTCTTTTATATTTTGTTGTATACTTTGATAAGCCATGGCTTTATTTGTACAGGTGTGTAACCATTTTTGTATAACCAGGTTTAAGCCATGGAACTTTTAGCCCTTGGGACATTTCTTTTGTTGCTTTATTCTCTTTAGTGTTCATTGTCGCATATGCTATAGATTCACTTTTTTGAAGTATGAATCTGTATTGCATGTGGACTCCTTTTATAAATCTCTCGCATGAAAAAAAAAAATATAGAGATTTGACCACTTGATTTGAGATTAGTTTAATTGAATAGTTTTACCAGATTTCTCTTTATGTCATTTATTGGGGGCGTTACAATATACCCAAATCATTTATATGTATTCTTCATGTTCAATTTTCATCTTCTTTTGCTAGTTTTAATTACTTTCTCTTCATCTTTTTCCTTACTCTAAAACTCCAATTCATCCCACCAAAACTCACCATTATCATTAATATCAATAATGAGAATTTTTAATAGGTTAGAAGTCATGGTAAAAAATAAAAATAAAAGTAATCATGGAAAGTAACTTTGCACTCGAAATGCTCTTCCAATAAAAACACAACATTGGGGGTGTTTGGGAAGCCTTGGGTTGGGCTATTTTAGCCTCAAATGAGAATATAGCCAAAAAGCCTCACCTGTGCATGATTTTCAAAAAAAAAAAAAAAAAAAAAAAGTCAAATGATTACGGCTGCTGCAGCAACGCAGCCTACACTGCCACCAACAGTGTAGGCTGCAGACAGTGTAGGCTGCAGACAGGTATAATTACAATATTACCCCTACACAATAATTTCGAAAAAAAAAAGTCTGGGACAAATTTGTCATTTCAATTTAAACATCATTTCAAACACATTTTCCAATACAACAACTCAAATAAAAATTCATCCCATCTTCCCAAACACAAAAACTAAAATAGCCTACTAAAATAGCCAAATAACCAAAAAATCTAAAAAATAGTCACTTCCCAAACGAAGCCATTATAGCCCACAAGACCACAACTCTTCCCCCAACTCCTTACATAAGAACACCCATAAAACTTGCCACAACTCATATCACCACCACCAAAAAGATTCATCCTATTACTGACGGTGTCAAAATCATACAAGTTCAAAGAAAACCTCTACTGCTTTGAGCTCCAAACCCTACAATGCGAGGGGGTTTATCGACGTCGTTTCCTATATGTGAGCAAAATGAATAATTGTAATAAGAAATTTATTTAAGGATTTTTTAAAGTAGTGTGATTTGTGATTTGTTTATTATTTGGGTATATCTTGAAGGGTAATTTGAAAAAAAAAACATAGGTGTATTGAGAGTAAATTATAACCCTAAATAATTTAATAAAGTGTATTGAGAAATTAGAAATACTTAATATTTTTTTATGCAAATAGACTCCCCCGAAAACGGTATAAATCAATCATTTAGACTATGTTTGGTTCATAAATTTGGGTAAAAATTTAGGGAGAAAAAAAAGAGAAAAAATGCGTATATCTATATTTTATGAGCAATACTTATCTACTTAAATTCTTACTAATAATCTTACTAAAAAAAAAGTACATGTTTAAATATTATTATTATTATTATTATTATTATTATTATTATTATTATTATTTTTGTACAACCAATCTCTTTTGACCTCTTGTATTTTTAGTAAGATTGTTAGTATATATATAGAAGAGAAAATTACAAAAAATAAAAAAATAAAATCTAGGGCTTGATTCTTATCACAAATTAATCGTGAATTTTTTATTTTGCCTAGTTAAACTATAACTTTTAATTTTTTTTCAATTTAAATCATTTATCTATTTTCATTAAATAAAATCAAAAAAAATAATATTTTAATCATTAAACTCAATGAAAAAGAGTATTTCAAATATTATATATATATATATTTCTACATTGAGTTTAGTGATTAAAATATTATTTTCTGTAAGTTTTATTTAACAAAAATAAGCGAATAATTTAAATTAAAAACAAATTAAAAAATTAATATTTAAATTAACAAAATTAAAAACTCAAACCCCAAGTTTTTTTAAAATTTTTTTTTTTTTTTTTGTAATTATCGCTAGAATTATTCATATTTTATTTACAGTTTACTTGTCTTTTTTCTTTTTTCTAAATATTTTATTGAAATCATAAACCAGCCTTAGGAAACATAGATGGATAGTTTGGACATTTTACTCGTCCTAGGAGAGCTAGGGTTTCTCAGACTGTTTGGCTATATATAGCAAACGCAATGCTCTTCCACATCACAAAACCTTGTTGTTCCTCTATCAAATTCTTTATCGCCCCCGAATTCTCTTTCTTTTCGCTCTCTTTCTTCAACAAGTTTATGTATATGTATTAGCCAATTTGCAGAGCAAGGGCGTCAATGAATCAATGACGAATCCCTTGCATTGAAGGTTGGCAACAGTAGAAACATCGCGATTCTCCGTGCCTTTCAAATTTATATTTTCATTTTGATTACGGCCTCGAACAAATCGCTACATTCCATATTTCTTTCCCTTCTCTCTGTTTTTTTGTGAATCTAAACTTGTAGTTTTCTTTGATTTTCCTTTTCTATTTAGTTTTTCTTTATGATCTGCTGTTTACTACTGTTGTTGTGAATCTCATTTGTAGTTTTTTTATTCACATCTGTCGTTGTGGTTGTGAATCTCATCTTTTTTTTTTTTTTCTTCATAATTTTTTTTTCCTGTCCTGTTGTGTTATAATTTTCCTAATTTTTTTACTAGTGTCAGATTTTATGTTGTTTTGATTGATTTTCTGACAGAAAATAATTAACTAAAAAATTACGAGTAAAATTATTTAATTTTCCGTTGTGTTGTGTTGTGGGTTTCACTTTTATGTAAATATTTTGTTTAGTATTTTAGTAATTTATTTGGATTCATAACATAGGATTGTTCTTAATTAAATTTTAAGGGGTCGCTGCACTGACCCACTCACTGTTGTGCCTGTCGTGTTGTTTGAATGGCACTGTTTTACGTTTTGTTCAATTTTTTTCTTTTTAAAGATTTACATTAATTCTTATAACTAATTAATATTAGGTGATATTTTTAAAAATAATTAAAAAAAAATTCTATGAATCTTAAATAATTTATCAAATTTTTTATCATATCTCTTATATGTTTGTGGGATTCGTACAAATTCACATGTGTAGATTTAGGGCCCCTAAATTATTTGGTAGATTATTTGTGTAGATTATTTGGGGTCCTTAAATTATTTGGTGATTATTTGGAGTCTCTGGATTATTTGGTAAATTATTGTGTGTCACCCTCTTATTGTTTACCAAATATTAATTAGTTATACTATTTTAAAAAAATATATTAATTAGTTATAGGAATTAATGTAAACCTTAAAATATATATATATATATACAGAATGTAAAATGGTGCCGTTCAAACAGTATTGCAGGCACAACAGTGAGTGGGGTCACCGTAGTGACTCATCCGAAATTTTGACATTTTCAAAAAGGAAAATGCATAAGACTCCCAATGGGGGTGTTGGGGTCTCTTCTGATTGGTTAAAAACTTTTTCTTTTTTTTGTTTCTTCTTCTTTTCCATTGGCACCCCCCCTACGAGAAGGTGGGGGGTGCTGGGGGTCGTTCTGTATAGGGGTCCGAAGCAAGCAGTGATTTAGACCCCTTCAAACTTCAACCACCACCACCCCACACAAACGTGGCGGGTGATGATTGAAGGAGAAGAAAAAAAAGAAAAAGAAAAAGAAAAAGTGACCAATCAAAAAAGAAAGGGGGTCAAAGGGGTGGGAGGAAAGGGGGTCACAATCTTTATTCTAAAAACTTATGGGTGATGTCACACATAAAAAGGCAATTTATTATGACATCACTGCCGCATTAGAATAAAAATTGGGACTCCCTTTCTCCCCACCTCTTTGACCCCCTTTCTTTTTTGATTGATTATTTTTTTTTCTTTTTTTTCTTCTCCTCCAATCATCATCCGCCACGTGTGTGTGGGGTGGTGGGGGTTGAAATTTGAGGGGGTCTAAATCACTGTTGAAGTTTTTATTTTCCCTTTTGGTATTCACTTTTATTTGTCTAAAGTATACACGTCGTATTAAATTACATCTAGTTTTTGAGGTTAAACAAAAAAGAAAAATACCAAAAAAGTGAAAGAGTGAAAAATAATTATAAAATGATGAAGTTTGTTCCTTCAATTATGCAAATAAATACTATATGTTCATTAGTTGGAATTTTTTTTAACATTTCATTTTTTTTGAAGTTCTTTCTTAAAATATAGAGTTTTATATAATAATATTGATTTTTTTAATTAGATTAAGAATTGATGTAGATGAAAATATAATCTAAACAATGTCAAATATGAGAAATTTTATTAAATATATTTTTTGGAAGTGTCTATCATATATCTTAATTATGTAATATGTTGATTTATTGTGATTATTGTTTTTTCTTATTGAAATTGAATTTATTACTATAATTGGGAAAAAAAAAATTATAATTTGTTTTAGGTAGTTATGATTAAAAAAAATTTAAATTCATATTATGGTACATCAAAATATATATTTTTGTCTAAAAATATTTATTTATTAATAAGAATGGTTAGATTTTATGTGAATTAGAATTTAAAACAAATAATATAATTATGTTAAAATTATAAATTTTATTATATTTTATTTAAATTGGAAAAAAATACTATCATATGAATAATATGCTTTCACCAATCTCTCTCATAGTATGAACTTTCAATTTCACGCTACATATTTCAGTTACTACTAATCTTTCTATAAAGTAAAGTGAATAAATCTTTACATATATTTACAATTATTATTCATTAGAATTAAACAATGAAATACCTCCAACTAATGATGTTGATTTGGAAATAGGCTATTTTAGTTTTTTTTTTTTTTTTGTGGCTAAAATATGAGAAAAAAAATTAATAAATGTCGAAAGATATTTTTTATTTTTTATAAAATAAAAAAAATCTGCCAAAAAAAAATATAGAAAAAATGGAATTTTTGATTTTTTATATAATTTTTTAATATTTAACTTTTTTAGTGACTTTTTAATTTTTTAATTATTGTAAAATTAAAGTCATGAAAAAGGTTAAAAATTCAATTAACTATGTAAAAGGGTTAAAGATTTCCTTTTTTTTTTTTTTACTTTTTTTTATAAAAAATTAAAAAATATCTCAAACTTTTTTTTTACCTTATTTTAGTTAAAAAATTAAAAAATTACTACAATAATCTATTTCAAACAAATATTAGTCTTTAGCAATTGCATTCGTAAATAATAGAATGACACACAAAATAACAAGGAAAACAGTGACTTAATTATTATAAATCAAATTATTGAATATTTTGAATAAATCTCAAAATTTGAAACTATTTGTTACCTAATAAAAACTTAAAATTCTTAATAATAAACCAAAATCACATGATTGATTAGTTACAAATGTTTTTTGAAAAGTATTTGTCGTAACGCGCTGTGTAAACCAATTGCCTTTTGAAGAAAAAACATACAAGTAATTAGATATTACTTGAAGTAGAAATAGTTTTAGATCGGATAACTTGAATTACGAGTCTTGTCTCGAAAACCCTTCGACAATTGAGAAGTTATTAGAATTTCTTAATATTTTATTCATACTCTAAATTTTCAAACTTTCAAATGGTAATCTCAAGATAGATGAATAGAGAAAACTTAGCTTATTTTGTGATGTTTTTCACATTGTTGAGCATGTACTTATATAGGCATCTTTGGAAAGATCATATGTCCTTCATAGTTTTCAAGACCATGTGTTCCATGTGTCCCTAATAGTTAGGTCATGTGACATCTTTGGCAAGACCATGCGTCCCTTATGGTTTCCAAGACCATGTGTCCCTTATGGTTTCTAAGACCATGTGTCCCTAATAGTTAGCCAAGTCATACCATGTGTACCACATAGTTTCCAACATCTCTTACACATCCACATCATGTGTTATATGCACAATCATGTAGATGTGTAGATGAGTGTTCCTCGTGGTGTGCAAGATCATGTGTTCTTAATGGTTAGGCCATGTGACATCTTTGGCAAAATCATGTGTCGCTCACGATTTCCAAGACTATGTGTACCTTATGGTTTTCAAGACCATGTGTCCTTCATAGTTAAGTCATACCATGTGTACCACATAGTTTTCAACATCTCTTACACATCCACATCACGTGATATATGCACAATCATGTAGATGTGTGGATGAGTGGATTTAATGAGAGGTTAAGAAATGATAATTGTGCATGAGTGAGAGATGTTGAAAATCATGTGATATACATGGTGTTCCTAATCATGAAAATCATAATTACACATCCACAACGTACTGATGGTGCATCCACACATGGCCTAACCATGAGGGACACATGGTCTTGGAAACCATGAGGTATACATGGTCCGGCCAAAGATGTCTATGTGAGTGCATGCTTAATATTGTGAAGATAATCACAAAATAAGTTAACTTCTCTATTTATTCATTTATCTTGAGGTTACCATTTGAAAGCCTAGGAATTTGGATTAGTAGCTTCTCAATTGACAAAGGTTTTCTAGATGAGACTCGTAATTCAAGCATTCGGTCCAAACTGTTTTCACATTAGATAATATGATTACTCGTATTCTTTTTTTCATTGGTATCAAAGCCATATTACTCTTTTCACCTCATATGATTTGAATGTCGTAGATTAGTTTTATTCATATTTAATTCAATATTATTAAATATCATGCCACATTGAGAAAAGTTTTTGGAAAACTCCATAAGAGCAGATTTTTTATCTCAAAAACAATATAAATTTTTTTTTTGATGCAATTGAAATTTGCATATTTTGAAAGTAATCTTTGTGAGCATTCCATCCATATAAAATGGACTTTAATTGGAGTTATATTGAAAAAGTTATGATTTTTCAAAGATTTTTAGGTCAAAATCGTTGAAATTTTGGAAAAAAAAAAAAATTTCTTGACATATTAATTATTGTGTATAATTTGATGACTCCTTTTAGTATTATTAGCATTTATTTTGTGCTATTTAATTGTGGAGCCCACTCGCAAATAGTATGACGCTATTTTATTTATTTATTTATTTATTTTTGCATTCATATATATTATGTGATCATATACATATCTCAACGTTACTTATGAGACTTTGTCTTAATATTTCTTAAGATTTGTCAAAAAGATAGTTTTGTTATCTAAAGTGGTTGGACTTAGAAGTGAGACTATATTGACTCTTCCGACCTTCTTGGCATCTTACTTGGTTATTGACCAAAGGATTTTTGTAATAACCAGACCCTCATACATGTTCTCTGATATATTCTCAGTCCCTTATTCTACACAGTTAAATGCTTATTGTGAAATTCCATGTGGAATTAAGTGTAATTAAGTGAGCCTTATGATTATCGATTCATATCTGTTTAATAAGGAAACATATCTGTCACAATTATGATGTTCATATCAGAAATTGAACACCTTAGAGGCTTGATAATCTGAAATTTATTTTACATTTCAGATCGTTATAATTTTTATGTACTAATAAGCATGTTTGTAGAAATTTGATTTGGAGGGATTAAATTGATTAAGTTTTATCTTATATAACTTAACTTTATATTTATATATATATATATATATTATATATTGGGACTTGGGAGCCTTTAGCTAAAATATCTCCTGGGAAAAGAAAATTAGAGAAGGAAAGAAAGGGTTTGAAAGGAAGAAACTCATCAAGAAGAAAGATTGGGGAATTAAGAGGGGTTGTAGGGTCTAAGGCTCAAGGTATGTTAATTTTGTTTTAATTAAGTCTTTTCTTAACTTTGAGAAAGAATTCCCCCTTTCATTTGTAAGATTTGGGGTTGTAATTGAAGTTGTGTGTATGCCAATTGTTGAATTGAGAAATGCTCTTGTCACTTGGTTGATTGGAGATGTTGTCAAGATAAGCTATGTAATGTTTGTAATGTTTATATTGGGATTGATAGATGTTTGTAATGTTTATATATATGATTTTTGAACCATATTTCATCAATTAAAAGATCTATTTTGAGCCTCAAGAATACTCACCAAAAATTGAGTTTTGCTGAAATTTCGAACTGTAATCTGTCAAGATCGTCGCACGTGCGGGGCTCACAGACGCACGTGCGCCCAAGCTGAAAAAAATGTTCTGCTCCGTTTCGCGTGCTCGACCCTCTGATATTTTTAAAATATTTTTCTGATGATCTTAGGATGGCTGTAAATTCATTCAAATCGTAATGAGTCAGGAAGTAATTTTACAAGGAAAAAGGGAAGTTAATTTGTGAACCTTGTATGTGCGTAGGACACACTTCAGGGGGGAGTAGCGCTCCGCCACGACACTGTGAGTAGTAGTGTTATAACCGCACATTTCCTTACCGTAAATCATTCTTATTATTAACGCTCTGCTTTTCACAAGTAGTTTTGTTACACTAACATTATGTTGATTGGAAAGTAGCGTGAAGTTATGTGGATGTTCAAAGATTTTAGCGTACATTGGTATGACTCTAAACTTACTCGATATTCCGGTTTGGGTTAATGATTATCGTTAATGTGCTATAACCTGTGAATTACTCATGAACTCCGCACAAGAAGCACATACGACTATTAAGAATTATGAAAGTAAATTCCACTTAATGAGAACATGCTAATTTGCACAAGATCATGATGTTCTGAATGACCTATCATGAACTTCTACAGTTTTAGTTGTTTTAACACATGTTTTACGGCATAGCTATTTACCCAGAATGGATTATCCGGATGTATAATTAAATTAGACCACGGATTGTTTTCTACGTTAATAATTGCTAAGAAGTATGATAAACATCGGATTGATTTATGTATGACTCAACCTGAGGAAAGAATTAAATGTCAATGACATTGTCATGTAACTCACATTCTGATGCAAATTGTTCTGTCTTTGTTAAGTGTACTGTAATGACATGATATAACAAGAAATGCTCTCTTTCCTGAGATGTTATATTTTGAATCAATGAATATGTAAAAGTATCTATGGCCCTTGCCCAGGGGTATTAATACCGTGGTTCAAGTATGTTACAAGTTCCCAGTACTAAAGGTTTCGTTATGGAACGATATATGGATTTGTTAACGCCATTGGATGTATCATGTATAATCAAGCAAGCATGAACTCTGTTTCTATTTATGGTTCAGGCATAATTAAGCATATGTATGAATTTGTTTTATTTATCTGTTTCGTTATACTATGTTATGACATGATTGACCAGCCTTTAAAACCTAATGATTTCTGGTATGGAACAAAGTACTGTACGGAAGTAAGTGCTGCAATGCGAGCCACCTCTAAAATTCGTATGAGCCACCTCTTGAGTCCATACATATGTGAACTGGGCTTAAAGCCAATATGAAAGTTATGAGGCCTTATGAGGCCTATGGCCGTTCTGTGAAAGTTATGAGGCCTATGGCCATTCTGTAACATCTGTGGCCCATGGCCAATTTGTGACATCTGGGCCTATGGCCATTCTGTATGATCTGTTAGTATGAAACAAAGTGCTGCATGGAACTAAGTACTGCCTTACGAGTCACCTCTAGAATCCGTGCGAGCCACCTCTTGAGTTCATACATACATGATAAGGGCTTATGCCATTCTGATAAGGGCTTTATTTCATTCTGATAAGGGCTTATGCCATTCTGATAAGGGCTGTATGACAGCCATTCAATTTAAAGGCTAATTTGTGAAGTTATGAATCTATGAGGCCAAGGGCCAATTTGTGAAAGTGTCAACCCATTAGGCCAAGGGCCAATTTATGAAGTTGTGAACCGACAAGCCGTTCTGAATATTGGTACAAAATCAGATTTGTTACTTGTCTTTTACATTATATACACATTGCTCCACATCATAATTCAAGTTGAACATTGGGTTAATACGTACTATTATTCACTGAGATTGTCTCACCCTGTATTTTGTTTAATTTTGTAGGTAAGAAATCTGGAAGTCAGACATAACCCTCGATGCTCGCCTCCCTTGGTCAGCCTCCATAGGTCCAAGCATTTGGATGAAGCCTATATTTAATGCTTCCGTTCAGGCCCCTACGGTATATACAGCAGGTTAAGTGTCCGTTTCTGAGTTGGTCATGTCCAAACTTTTAGGGGCGAGTTTGGGGCGTGACAATTTTGTATTGATGTTACCTTGGTCTCTATCTTTAGAGTAGAATTTGAGGCATCACATATTATGTATGGTTTAATATTGTGGATTTAAGAGATGGTTTTGCCTTTTTTATATAATTTTATTCAAAAATTAATTGGATGCTATATTTTAACTCATATAGAAGGAGATGATTATGAGTTTAGCGAAATTTTAGATCTCTCTATGTAAGTGGAAATATTATGTCAATTGTGTTTTTGGGAATAATTTTTTTAAAAAAAGAAAAAAAGAAAAAGTGTGCTAATGTCAAACCCCATAGACTAAAATCAGTGAAATGACCTCTAAGAATGTTGTTGCTAACCTCACCAAAGGAGAAAAAATGAATGGGTCCAATTATGCTATGTGTCATGGAAAAATTCAATACTTGCTTAATGAACAAAAAGTCCTAGATACTTTGACCACCCTTATGATCTGTCCTGAGGAAAGGACCACTGCCCACCATCGTCGTGACATGGAAATTCATGAGAAATGGGTCAGGAGAGATTGGTGCACGCTATACTATGCTTAGGAGCATGTACATTGATCTCATTAGGGAGTTTGAGGTAAGCCCCACTACTTATGATATGTGGAATCAACTAAAAATTACCTATGAGACTACATTTGCAACAAGTTGCGTGCTCTAATTTTGAAATTTGAGCAATATGATATGGATCCAAAACACTCCATGGTTGAGCATCTTAGAGCCATGTTAGCCATGATATGTGATTTGGAGGCTGCTGGTAATATTCTTACTGATGAGCAGCAATTTACATTTGTGATACATTCTTTGCCCGATTCATGGGGGCAAATGAAACTTGTGCTTACACTAGAAAATGACTCATTCGAATCCCAGTTACGTAGAAGTGAACATAGAACCATTCCTCGTCATCGTTATGAGATTGAGGGGGAATCTTTCATTTGTACTCTGTTGGATCTTGATGAGCCTGCTTCCTATGAGGAAGCATTAGTTTCACCTAATGCTAATCAATGGATGGCTACTACGAAGGTTGAAATGAGTTCTATGGCTCAGAACCAAGTTTGGAAGTTGGTTGACCTTCTACCTAAGCGCAAGTTTGGGAGTTGATTGACCTTTCACCTGGGCGCAAGACCATTGGTAACAAATGGGCCTTAAAAATTAAGCGTAAGGCTGATGGGTCAATCGATAAGTACAAAGACCGTCTTGTGGCGAAGGGCTATATCCAAAGAGAGGGTACAGATTATGATGAGACATTCTCCTCGGTGGTGAGATTTGCCTTTATTTACCTAATTCTAGCTATTGTCGCACATTTGGATTTGAAACTTTTTCAAATGGATGAGGAGATCTATATTGATCAACTAGTAGACTTTGAGGTCAATGAACAAGAACGCAAAGTATGCCTCATCAAACATTCCATTTATGGCCTAAAACGATCGTCTAGACAATGGTACTTTAGATTTCATAAAGTCATCGTTTCGACTAGGTTTGAGAATTCTTCATAATAAACCAAAATCACATACTTGATTAGTTACAAATGCTTTTTGACAAGCATTTGTCATAACAGGCCGTATAAACCAGTTGCTCTTTGAAGGAAAAACATGCAGGTAATTATATTACCTGAAGCGGAAATAATTTTAGATCGAATAACTTGAATTACGAGCCTTGTCTAGAAAACCCTCCGTCAATTGAGAAGCTACTAGAGTTTCTCAATATTTTATCCACACTCTAAATTCCTAGGCTTTCAAATGTTAACCTCAAGATAGATGAAGAGAGAGAGAGAGAGAGAGAGAACTTAGCTTATTTTGCGATGATTTTCACAATGTTAAGCATGCAATTAATAGGCATCTTTGGCAAGGTCATGTGTACCTCATGATTCCCAAGACCATGTGTCCCTCATGGTGTCTCATGTTTGGGTATTTAAGAGCGCTAAACAGTTTGGACTCTTGATTTCTTTGATCTAGTCTCACGAGTACAATGTGAAATATAGATGAGAGTCTAGATCTGACAACTTTTATAGAAAATCCATTTTATTAAAAAAAAAATTGCCAGAAATTGATTGCATCACCAAATCTTAGAGTCGCCACCTAATCTTTTTGGAAAACTAGAAAACTCGTGGCTCATGCCAAAGGCCATTGTTCATCATAACTAAAGATATCTCGATTCAGAACATTAGGTATAACAAAGAAGGTCATTAATTGAGCACCCCTGCTCACTTAATCAAAAACTCAGCTTCTACTAAACCATGATATGAGTTTTATTGACTTTATATGTTCATATTCTGATTATTTAATAATGCTAAAAATTATTATGTGAAACAAACAAGTATAAACTATGTCATTCATTCTGGAATGTTTGATTTCATGTATTTTTGAAAGAGTTTTGAATAATGTACAACTCAAAAGAAATTAAGTTCACAAGCATGAAAATCGATATTATTCAAAATTAAACAACCCAACCTCCATCCACTGACATTCATAGAGATATATCACTTAAGCAAGTTGTCGCATGGTAGGATAGTCAGGCATAGTAGGAAAAGCACTCACAAGTGGGATGCTAAAGCATAAACATTTACATAGTAATTACTGGCGTCCCGCAGAAAACTGCAAAAGAAAGTTAGAAAAATATGCATGATCTTATATGCAAAATTCTAATACAATACATACACAAGAATGCGACTATAGATTTGGTTACTATTGCGTAAAATGTGATGTGAATCATGTCAAAGGCATGAGGTAGCGTATATAATCACGTAATAATTGATTAAATTCACATATGCAAATGAGCCAAATCTAAATGCATGAAATATGAATGCAAAGCATGGATATAATAAAAAGAAAATATGATGATATTTACAGCTATGGAAAGCGAGTAAAGAAAAGGAATAGAAATAAATGTGGTTGGAAAACATACATAGAAAGGGATAAACAGAAGCAGGGGTTGAGAATTATTACAACACTAAATATTTATAAAACCGAATAAAAGACATGGGATGGGAATTATTACAACATCAAATAAAAGAAATGGGGTTGGAAATTATTATAACAAGTTGAATCTAATAAACCATATAACTAATTTATTTACATCATCTAAGGATAGGTGGCTAAGCCAACCATTTCTAACAAGCTAAATCAAATATATAAAATAAGAAATAAAATTCAAACTAAAGAAATTACATCAGATGGCGCAGCCAATCATTTCTAACAAGCTAAATCACATAATTAAAAAACCAAGAGAAAAAAATAAGGAAACTACATTAGGTGGCTCAACCATCCATCTTTAACAAGCTAAATCACATATTTAAAGACAAGAGAAATAGAAATAAAATAAATGAGAAAATTGTAAAAACTCACCTTTAGAGAAAATGATGAATTTTTTTATTACCAAACTTTCTTCATAACACCCACACGGTTATGAAGTATGCTTTGAAATCTAAGCAAAGAGTTTCAAGTTTAAGCTTTAATGGAATTTTGGGTGGTATATATAAGTGAAGAAGCAATGAAGAGAACAGAGAGAAAGGTTGGTGGAAAGCTTTGGTTCAAAAGGCTCTCTCGCTCTCAAAATAACTCAAGGTTTTTGAAAATCAATTTCTCTCCCTCAAGATTTTTTGTAACAAAAATTCTCTTAACCAAAATTTTCTCTTCTTAAGACTTTTGAAACAAAATTTTCTCCTTTTTTTCTAAACAACAAAATAAGGGGATATTTATAGAATTCCAAAACACCTAAAGCACATGGCTAACCATATGGTATTTCTGAAAACATGTGGCTTGCCATGTGGTATGAGAGACGATTTTTCCAAAACTACTAAATTTTTTGGACAAGAAAAAAATTGCAAAAATATTTTTGAATAGGTCTAAAATAATTTGGCTAAAACGGGTGTAAGGTTAGAATTAAAACTTAAACCCGATTTTTCTATTAAGAAATTCATAAAATAGCACATTCTAATTTTTATCATCGAGTGTTCAAAAGAAAATGCCCAAGTCTTAAAGCTAGTCAAAATGGGGTGTCTACAGTTGCCCCTCTTTCATATAGCTCGGTACGTCATTTCATGACGTGAGTGAATGTCAAAGCCCGAAGAGGACACTTTTGACAAGGCCGTAAAACTTGGACAAACAAACAAAATGAAGTTGGTTGAACCCGAGGGTTGCCTACATATCCCTTTGTAAGGAATCAAACCAACATAATTTAGGGGTAGGATGCAAATGATATGCTCAAAATGCAATTGAAAGTTGGACTCACTCACATCGTAAAGCTAGTTATTTTGAAAGTTCATGATTTATGCAATGCAATGCAATGGTGATAAAGATGTGAAGATGACAATATAGGAGGGAAGTCTTGTGCAAATGATATGAAACATATTAAAGTGCAATGCAAACAAACGTCTTTCACATGAGTGAAAGAAAGCCTAACCAACAAGCATGCATAATCGTGTCTTACACGGAAAGGGAAAAGGTATAACCAAGTGAACTCGAGATCCAAGTCTCACACAAGAGGAGGAAAAAGGACTTGAGATCCAAATGCATCTCACGCAAGAGAAGAAAATGTGAATTTGAGATCCAAATATGTCTCAAGTGAGAGGAGGAAAGGTGAACTCGAGATCTGAACGCGTTTCACATGAAAAGAGGAAATGTGAACTTGAGATCTAGACGTATCTAACGCGAGAGAAGGAAATGTGAACTTAAGATCCAGACGCATCTAACGCAAGAGGAGAAGAGGTGAACTTGAGATCCAAACGTGTCTAATGCAAGAGGAGGAAATGCAAACTTGAGATCCAAACGTGTCTCATACAAAAGGAGGAAATTTGAACTTGAGATCCAGACGCATCTCATGCAAAAGGAGGAAATGTGAACTTGAGATCCAAATGCATCTAACACGAGAGGAGGAAATATGAACTCGAGATCCAAATGCATCTCACGTGAGAGGAGTAAATATGAACTCGAGATCTAAATACGTCTCACGTATGAGGAGGAAAAGTGAACTTGACATCCAAATGCATCTCGCGTGAGAAGAGAAAAAGTGAACTTAAGATCCAAACACGTGTCATGCGAAAGGAGAAAATGTGAACTTGAGATCTAGACGTGTCTAACGTGAGAGAAGGAAATGTGAACTCGAGATCCAAACGCGTCTAACACGAGAGAATGAATAGTGAACTTGAGATCCAGACGCGTCTAACGTGAGAGGAGGAAAGGTGAACTTGAGATCCAGACGCATCTAATGTGAGAGTAGGAAAGGCGAACTTGAGATCCAGACGTGTCTCACGCCAAAAGAGGAAATGTGAACTTGAGATCCAAATGCGTCTCACACTAGAGGAGGAAATGTGAACTTGAGATCCAAACGCGTCTAACGTAAGAGGAGGAAATGCGAACTTGAGATCTAAACGCGTCTCGCGCGAGAAGAGGAAATGCGAACTTGAGATCTAAAAGCATCTCGCACAAGAGAAGGAAATGTGAACTTTAGATCCAAACACGTCTCCCACAAGAGGAGGAAATGTGAACTTAAGATCTAAACACGTCTCACGCGAGAGAAGGAAAGGTGATAACCAAGTGATAACAAGTTTGAATGCGTTTCACAAGAAAATATTGAATACAACAAGAAAAAAAAAAAAAAAAATGTGATGTGATTCATGCCACATGTAGTATGAAAGATGCATAAAAGCGGTGTGATAGATACATCTCATGGGTTTAACATATATTTTCTTCGGACATCTCAAGAAGTAATACTCC
Source organism: Camellia granthamiana (assembly GCA_036172215.1). NCBI lineage: Eukaryota > Viridiplantae > Streptophyta > Magnoliopsida > Ericales > Theaceae > Camellia > Camellia granthamiana. The sequence goes on from CM069907.1 coordinate 86,608,854, forward strand.
GGAGGGTATCTCACAATTTTTTAAAATGGCACCAGGGCAGCCTTTTTATTTTTTATTTTTTGTATTTTCTTTCTATTTATTTATTTATTTATTTGTAAAATTTTGATCAGGGTTTGATCCCAAAAGATAATAAAAATAGTTTTGTTTTGCAAATCAGAGCATGAATGGCAAAACACTTGGTCATGAAAACACTTTGTTTTGAATTGAAATTGATAATGGTTGCATTTGAATGAGTTCTGAACTAGATGTTGAGCCTTCAGCTGACCAAAACACAAAATACAACTCAATGAAAGAAAAATGAAACAAAAACAACCTAAACACATCCATTTACACTTGCTGGAATGAAATTGACACAAAACAAAAATTACCACCGGACGACCGCTCAGTCAACCCCTTGGCCGACCGACCAACTAAAGAGTTCTATTACATTGCTGGAGACAACTACTATGCAATTTTCGGAGAGTGTTTGACTTAAAGAAAATGTACAACTTAATGTGAATGGAGACTTTAGAGAGTGCGGGAGAAAGACAGAAAACCTGACTCAACTGTGCCCCTAGTTCATTGCTTTGATAGTTTTTTTTTTTTTTTTTTTTTAATCTTTTTAAAGATTTTGATCAACATGAGAGTTAGATTAGCATGCTTGTTCTACTCTCTGTTTTGAAATCATGTATGCCAAATTGCGAATACTTAAAATTTTCTCTTTTTTTTGGGTCAAATGAATAGTCTGGTTTTTAAAAAAAATGAAATAATTTTCAAGAAAATCAGTCAATTTCAATAAAAATCATCAAAACCTGTTTTCACGAACGATCACTACTTGATCAACATGAAATCAATCCTTGAGATGCACAACCTTAGATCAAATAACCTGAACAAGATACATTGCATTACCACTTAACCATTTTGCAACTGAATCTAGCACAAAAAAAAGGTAGGACAACTAAACCGAATGAAGATAAACCAATCAAACATGGACATGACAACCAAGTGGTTTACAATTAGGACCAAACTTCAAGATGAAGCAGCCTACGTATAAACTAATCAAACATGGAGAGGACAATCGAGTGGTTTACAGTTCGGGCCAAACTTCAGGATGAAGCTACCTACGTATCCCAAAGATAGGAATCAGGCCTTACATAGTTCATGGCTAAGGTTCACTCGGGTATTAACACTCTCCTTTTGCACTCTAACTTTTGCCAAAAGTCGCCTTTCTAGGTTTTTGACCTTGCGAGCTCTTTTTTTTTTTTTTTTTTTTCATTTTTCTTTTTTTTTATGCTCTAACTTTTGCCTAGGTCGCCTTTTCGGCTTTTTGGCCTAGCGAACCTCTCAAGGACAATACATTTTCAGTTTGTCCTTGATTGGTTACGAGAATTCCAAGCCATCCAAATTCATAAGAATGATTGTTCCTCTTGACCAGATAGACTTGATAATAGAAGGACCCATCCAGTTGGGTCTGAACTTGTCCTTAGGGTTGTGGATAGGAGCTCGATTGTCCTTCAGCCCTAAGTCTCCTTCCCTTAAATTCCTTGATCTGACCTTTTTGTTGAATGCTCTAGCAATCCTGCGTTGATACCCCTGAATGTGGTATAACGCCTTCAATCTCCGCTCATCAAATAGCATTAGCTCCTCAAATCAATTCTGTTGCCAATCAACTTCTGCTATCTAACATTCAACCATAATCCTCAACAAGGGTACTAGCCTCCATTCCATATACCAAGCAGTGAGGAGTTGCCTTTGTATTAATGTCCTATATCCCCAAAGTGCGAAAGGCAGTTTGTCTAACCAATCTCTATAGGTTTCCACCATCTTACGCAGAATGATTTTGATGTTCTTATTTGCAGCTTCAACAGGTCCATTAGTTTGTGACCTGTATGTTGATGACTTGTGAAAAGCCACATTATATTTCTCAAGTAGAATTGCCACTTCTCCTTTGAAGTGTGAGCCATTGTCTGAAATTATTTCGTTTGGCACCCCATATCTGTAGATAATGTTGTTCCTAATAAATTTGGCCATATGTAATGCCTTGAACACTAAATACGACCGCACTTCAACCCACTTGGTAAACTAGTCAATGGCAACCAAGATGAACTGATGCCCATTTGAACCTTCGGTGTGATTTCCCCGATGACATCTTATGCCCTAGATTGAAAAACGTCATATCGAGGTTATGTTATAGAGTTTTTATGGCAGGATATTGTAGCTCGACTTTTTGTGCCCCCTTTTGGAAGACGAATAACCCTACAGTATCAGACTCCTACGGTTCTAAATCTAATCTCACAAGTGCAATGTGAAATAGATAAACACCAAAGAGTCCAAATCCGGCAAATCTTTTGGAAAATCGATTTTGAATCAAATTGTCAAAAATGGACTGCTTTGCTAGATACAGAGTCGCCACCTAAATATTTTTTAGAAATTTAGGAAACCCATGACTCGTGCCAAAAGCCACGTGTCCGTCATCACCAAGATTGTCTCAGCTCGGGAGCTTAGGTACGAGAGAAGAAGGTCATGAATTGAGCACCCCCGGTTGCCCGATCAAAGATTGGCCTCTACTAATCATGATATGAATCTTATCTACATTATATGCTCTTGTTCCGATTATTAGGCTAACTTACTATGTGATGCACACGCACACAAGTATAGACTAATTTGCAAAAAATTGGAACACTGGAGTCATGTTTGTTTGCAAAATTATTTCAAATATGTACCACTTGAAAAAGTGATCGCTTATGTACATCGCTCAAATTATTCCAATTCAAGCAACTATCCTTCATCCACAGGCATTCAAATTGTTTATCATTTAAGCACTTAGTCTCATGGCAAGCATGCTAGACATGGCAACAATGATATTCGTGCAATATGCTAAAGCGAATAAAAGCTCACCTAGTACTCCAAGCCAAAAAAGTGAAAGAGTTAGGAAAAATGCATCATCCTAACTATGCAATGTGACTAATACAATGCATGAGATATGCAATCTAAATAGGCTCGGCTACTTAACATAACATGTGAATCAATTTGATAGCATGCGGTCTAAGCACATTTTCAAAGAAGCGTTAAACTAACAATGCAAGTTAGAATGATACGCCGAGCCCAATGCATACAAGACAAGTGGATGCAAACATGAAGCATGCTAATTAAAACATAATGTTTTAATCTAATCATCGTAAACAGTTAAATAAAAGGGAGAAAGATGTGGGGTTGGAAGACATACACGTTATTACAAGATTTGCACCCTCACGCAGGAGGGTCCAAATAAACTAACTAGCTAAGCTAATTACTACGAATTAACTAACTATTACAGAAGGAATAAATAAATTAGCTAAGCTACTTAACTAATTATTACAACAACAAATGAAATAATTAACTAAACTAGCTAATTAATTATTACAACAAATTAGAACTAAATAGTCTATGTAACTAACTAATTAATTACAACATGAATACAATATAAGAGAAGTATTAAGCTAACTACTCTAGCTACTCCGCCTCGGGATACTCATGTAGGCGTGCGAATTTCCACCCAAAAAAGGCCACTGTTTTACTGCCAGATGCCTTTGTTGCACAGTAGAACACTTGCACTGTTTTTCACCTCAAAACCAACTCTGTTCCATTTCAAAAAGCCACTGCTGGGTTTTGCAAAGGTGGTCGGCATGCTAGAAGTGGTGGCCTGCCGGCCACTAACGCCTGGTTTTTCCTACTGCAACAGAGAGCAAACAGAGCAAAAGTAGGGTATTCTCAAGGGTTGTTTGCACAACTTACCCCTCATTATCATCAAACAGCTCAAAGGAGTAGTAAATTTGATTCACAAACCATAAGTGGATGCAATTTCATTGCATGATGGCCTATGAACCAAAGGGTGCAAGTTCAATAAATGCAACAAATAAGACTCCCAAACCCCCTCCCTATCATGGATTGATCAAGGGAAATGGTCGCCAATGACTCTAGAACTGTTTACATCACTAACAAGTATGAAACGATTCAAGACTTACGGGCTCAATTAACGTCCGATTAAACCCAAACTAAACTATTATCTTGCATCATTTTTAGTCCTCATTTCATTACTCCATTTTGATTCCCAACCATTCCTTAGTAAATTAAGTCCAAATGTGAGTTTGAAGTCCTCTAATGGAAAGAAACATCAAACCAAGAGTTGTTTTAGGCATGAGAGAAGTGTCATGCTGTTGTTAATGAACCCCCAAAGGGATTAAACCATTAAGCACAATACCTCAATCTCATGCTTTAAACAAGTAACTAGTTTGAACCAACTTTCAAAGCAAAGCAAAAGCCAAGAAATAAGGGAGGTTGCAGAAGTGATTAAGGGTGAAAACAAGTATGGAAAGCCATAAACAAATGCTATCAACTCAAATAGGATGGTAAGGCCTAAACTACCAAACCTATGAGGACAATTACACCACAAGCATGCAATACAAGGCTCCAATGCAATGAACACTTAAAAACAATCCTAAAACAGTGCTAAATAAGTCCTAAAACATGCTGGAATTAAGACAAAAATAGCTAGAACAATAAGCTAAAACATAGAGTTACGTAAGCTAGTAAGCAAGACACATGGAGGGGAGGCTACCCCCTTCATTTTTGGATTTCAAAATAACATTTTAGCCACTGAAAAAGCTCTAAAAATCAGTGTTTAAAAGCTCAAAAAAAGATAGTGTAAAGGTAGGAAACGCAAGGGTAAAGGCTAGAGAAGCAAGGTGGAAAGAAATGTGAACCGCCCCTCCACCCTTTAAGGCCTTAAACCACAAGTTTCAGCCTAAAATTACAGAGTTTATATAGCCCAAAAATAGTAGGAAAATAGTAGAAAGCAAAACAATTAAAGCAAAACAATAAGCAAAGGCATATACCTCTTGAAGAGGAGAACACTTCTAAGCAACAATTCTACACATACACACCCTCAAGAGCTCAAAGTAGGCTCAAAAGTACCTCAGCTCAAAGATGGTAAGGTTTGGTTTAGAGTGTATAGGCAAAGGTGCAATAACTAGCGAGAGAGAGAGAGAGAGAGAGAGAGAGAGAGAGAGAGAGAGAGAGAGAGAGAGAGAATTGTAGAGAGAGAAAATAATTTTGCTCCAAAATTTTTCTAACCTTGAAAGCAAGAGGGGAGGCCCTCTATATATAGACAAACATCAAACTCTCTTAGAAATATCAATACATACACATGTAAGCAAGTGCATGCATCTGTGACAACAGCTGGCACAACTGGCAGAAAATATCTACAAAACACACTTGTGGCCAGTAGGCCACTAATTCTAGCTGGAAGGCCACTAGTTTTGGCCGACAGGCCACACAAGTGGCCAGCAGCCAATAGTGGTGGCCGGCAGGCCTCAACGTTTTTTAGGCTTGAAAAGCTAGGGTTTTGGTCCAAAACAAGGCAAGAGGTGTGTGAGGTTTAAAGGCTCAAAACTGTGGCATTCTGCTGAGGACTTCGAGAACTTAACAAGCATATTCACATTCATCATCGGGTGTGCAAGTGGTGACGTCCAAGTCGTAAGGGCGGTCAAAAATGGGGTGTCTACAGATATTCATGCGATTGACATGGATTTGACATTTGTGGCATCACCTAACAAAGTTGATACAACCACTTTCCATGGTTAACCAGTAATATCCTTGTCTAAGAATTTTTCTGACCAGCATTATAACGTTTATATGGGCTTCACACTCTCCTCCATGGATGGCCTCCATAATACGTTTTGCCTCATCCTCTACTACACATAACTTGTGTATCCCAAGATGTCCCTTCTTATATAACTTATCTCTACAAATGATGAAATGAGCGGCCAAACGCCGTATCCCCCTTTTGTCCTTGGAATTTGCCCCATGCAGGTATCTGTTGCTTTTTAGAAAGTTTCAAATATCAAAGTACTAGGGATTTTCATCTTGCACTTTTTCTATCACGGTTATCATCTTGTATGCCAGTGTATACCTGTGCTTTATAAGGATTAGATGTATCTTGACCCCAATTGGTATGTCCACCATCGAGGCCAAGGTCGCCAAAGCATCAGCAAACTGGTTGTTCTCTCTTACCAGGTGTGTAAATGTTAGTCTTTCAAACCTCGAGATTAGAATCCAAGGTCTAGTGGTAAACTTTCATCTTCTCTTCCTTCACCTTCTAGTCCCCATTGGCTTGAGAGACGACTAAATTTGAATCCCCGATCACATCAAAACTTATTGCCCCTAGTTCTAGGGCTACTTCCAATCCGGCGATGCATGCCTCATACTCTGCTTGGTTGTTGGATAATCTGAATCGGAGTTTGGAAGCTATGGGTATGTGAGAATCAGCTTGTGCTATAAGCAACACCCCTATCCCATAGCCAAATTGATCGAATGCACCATCAAAGTACAACTTCCAAGTACTTTTCTCCACCTGCATAATTTCTTAATTTCGAAATGAGTACTCTGTATCTTCTCCTCTTTCAACTAAATGATCAGCCAAAAATTCCGCTACGACCCCTCCTTTGATAATTTGCGAGTGACATATCTAAGGTTGAACTCGGAAAACAAAAGCAACCATCGAGCTAGCCTATGGGTAAGCGCTAGTTTCTCAAAAAGATATTTGATAGGATCTAATCTCGAAACCAGAATTACTGAGTGTGCTAACAGATAGTGCCTCAATTTCCTGGTAGCCTAAACGAAGGCTAGACAAGCTTTTTCCAAGTGAGTGCAGCGGGTCTCGTATTTCAGCATCTTGTTGCTCAAGTAATAGATGGCCTTCTCCACTTTCTTATCCGACTCTTAGGCAAGCATACACCCCATAATCGATTTGGTCACTAATAAGTACAAGATCAACAACTTCTACGGCTCAGGCGGTGATAACACAGGTAGATTCTACAGATACTGCTTGACCTGCTCAAATGCAAATTGACATCAATCATCCTATCGAAACTTCTTTTCTTTCTTCAGGAGACCAAACAATGGTTCACAAGTCAAGGTTGGCTTTGAATTAAACCTCCTTATGAATTGAGCTTTCCCCTAGAAAGCCCCCCACGTCCTTTTCAATCTTTTATGGCGATAATCCTAAGATGGATTTGATTTTTGATGGATCAACTTCAATTCCTCGTTGGGTAATTAGAAATCTCACCATCTTACTCGCAGTCACCCCAAATGTACAATTTTGTGGATCCAGCCTCAGCATGTACTCCCTAATTCTTTCGAAGAACCTCTTCAGTGCAACATAGTGGCCCTTTCACTCTTTGGACTTGACGATCATGTCATCCACATATACCTCAACCTCATTGTGGATCATGTCATGTAGTATTGTGGTTGCAGCTCATTGATATGTAGCTCTAGCATTCTTCAGCCCAAACGACATAACTCTATAACAGTATGTCACCTATAGAGTTGTAAGTGCAGTCTTTTCCCTGTATTCTGGAGCCATAAAAATTTGATTGTACCCAGAGAAACCATCCATGAATGATGCCAAGGCATGCCTTGTTGTAAAGTCCACCAGCTCGCCAATATGTGGTTATGGAAATTCATCCTTTGGACTGGCTTTGTTTAAAGCCCGAAAGTTAACACAGAACTCTAATTCTTCCATCTTTTTTTGAAATCGGCACAATGTTGGCTAACCAGGTTGGATACTCTGATACTATCAAAAATCCTGCATCAATCTGCTTGGTGATTTCCTCATTGATTTTCAATGCCCAGTCTGGATGGATTCTGTGAAGCTTTTGTTTAACAAGACGGGCCTCGAGGTCAAGAAGGATCTTATGCTATACAATCTTAGGATCAATTCCAGGCATGTCTTCGTAGGACACGCGAAAATATCTTTGAAATCTTTTAACAAAGCAACTAATCATCGCGTTCCTCTGAAGACAATGTGGAATCAATCTGGACTAAGCGAGGATCCTTCTTAGTACCCACATTGACTAAAACAATCATATCTAGCAAGGGCTTAGCACTCTTCCTCCTAATTAATCAAGATTTTCAAAGCTTGAAGAATTTCTTCTTCTTCGTTTTCATCAAAATTTTGAAAATTTTAGTCTATGCAATGAGCCAATGGCACAAAGAAGTAAACAAAAACTACTACATTTTCATTCAAAAACTCTGGTTTAGCGGTTTCAGTGGACTCAAAAGAAAACAAAAAAGATGACCCAGATAGGACAGTAGCGTTTGGGTTAACACTCCTAAAAGCGCCAAGACTCTGACTGACTTGAGCCAGATTCTGACTCTACATATTGGGTGGAATCAGAGCCGGACTCATCATCCGATTCAGAACTCACAATACAACCCTTCTCAAATTGCCAAGTCAAGTGCATGCCATCCACATCGTCCAGAATAAAACTAATGTAATTAACAGGTGGTCATTCCCCAATCACAGAAATAGTCATGTTATACCCTAAGTTCACTGGTTCAGCGCTAGCATCAAAAGCTATCAAAAAGTCAGCTAGTGTCAAATCCAGGACTTTTTCGGTGTTGTCCTCCGAGCTACTATCTCTATCTTGACAAAAATCAATACCAGAATCCACCTACTCCTCGTCACTATCGGAGAGCTGATGACCGAAAAAGATCTCAAACCCAAGGTATCTCTTCTTATCCATTTGATCAATCCATGGCTCAGGAAAACCACAGAAAAGGACGTCTTCTCCTTGGTGGACAAAGAGTCCATTCAAGGTGCTACGGCTCAGCCTGTAAACGAACTCGTACTTCTTTCCAGCCTCCTTTGCATTGATTCTCTCTCTCATTTCCTTTTCTTTCCTCTCCCAGTCTTTTATTGTAGGTTCATACATGCGGGTTATGGATTATCTATATTATCTCTGTAATGCCTTGCCGACCACTCCTTCCCAATCCAAATCTTGGGATGTATCCTAGCTTGCTCATCATGTAGACTGATTGAGCACTCATATATTTACTCTCCTCTTCTGCCATGATTGTTTGCACTAGTCGTGCTTCTACCAAGGTAAAACCTGAGAGGAAAACATCATTTTCACCATGTTATATCTCCAGCAATGGCTTTATGACTTCTGGAGGAGGATGGATCGTAGAATTACCAAAAACTATGACAATCCCTCCATTGTGTGGGTACTTCACCAACCGGTATACAGTTGAAGAAACCATTCTCATCTTATGCAACCAAAGCCTGCCCAACAATAGGTTAAAAGTTGCCAAGACATCCATGACATGGAATTCTACTTCATGCTCAAAAAGAGCAACCAATATCTGGACTTTGAAAGTCCCCATAACATCCCTGTTAGTACCATCATATGACCAGACAACTTGGCTTGTTGGCGTGAAGTTAGCCAATTTCAACCTAATCGCGTAGGCAGTCCTTGCTGGACAAACATTAATGGTTAAATTGGTATCAACCAGAACTACCAGGATCCACTTCTTTCTACACTCCAAAGCCACATACAAAGGCTTGTTGTGATCAACTCACTCAGGTGGTAGCTCTTTGTTAGTAAATGATAGCACAAGAATTGTGTCTCCTGACATGATTAAAGATACCAGCTAATCCGGTGTTGTCTCAATTAATAGTTTGGCCTTGTCCAGAGCCGAAAGCATTGCTTGGCGGTGTTCACGAGAAGCCATGAGCAATCCTCAGATTGAGATGTTGGCTTGAATCTTCTTCAACTATTTCAACACAAGATTTTCCTCTACCTCTTTCTCCTTTTCTTTATCATTCTCAACATCTTTTCTAGATGGTTCACCTTGATCTAGGTGTGGGGGCTTAAAGTAATGCCCACTTCTAGTTAAGCGATCAGCCTCCTTAGTATACCAAGTCTCATCAGGGGCATTGGCCCCATCCTTCGTCGATGTAGGCAAAGTTCAGATCACTATCCTCTCATTATTCTCTTTCAATTATCGAAAGGCAATTGTCCGACTCTACTTGAACTTCGTCTTTGTTATGAACCCCACCCTTAGGCTGATCATTTTCTAGATTTTCTCCCTCAAGGAAATGGAAGTAATCTAGGTTTCCCTCTATGTTTCCCAGAATATCCGAAGTCTGTGTTGCTACTGTGTCATGAGTCGAAGCCGCCCTTAGAGGTATGGATCATAATCGGCCAATAATCACATGATTACCTACGACCTCAAATAGAATACAGAATATTTAATATAATGGGGCTTGAAACGGAAGCAACAAAAATAATTTCATCCACTAAGCAGTGCATAAATGATATAATAACCACATACTTATACTATTACATACACATAACATATATATACATCCAATAACATTTACATTTACAAATCTACAAATTCTGACTTCTCAAATGTTTTTCAAAGGAGGTAATCATAGGCCTCGACTCGGGTGACAATTCCAAAAGCTTCACAAGGGTTAACGAGAGCAAAACTCTAAGCTTAAACCTCTTGTTGAATACCTATATACATATAGGGGAAGGGGTGAGATAAACATCTTAACATAATCCAACAACTTTCATGAATAAAACATTCAATGGCTTTATTCATATTCAAATTTAACAGAATGACCTCGAGTCTAATATAAAACGGAACGACCTCAGGTCCAATCATATAGAACTATCTCAGGTCTAATCATACGGATGACCTCTGTTCCAACATATATAACAGCTGTTCGGAATGACCTTATGTCCAATTATATCATAGATAGAGCAGAACGACCTCGGATCCACATATTAAAACATAATTTCAGAAAAACATAACATGTCATATTGCTTCAAAATAAATACTTAGAACATATCTTTACAAAGTTATTTCTCACTGCGAGTTTAATCTTGCGATGTCCCCTCGGGCAAACGACCTGCATAACACATCACATGAATTCGATAAAAAGAAACATTCATTTACTTAAACTTTCCTTACTTATTCACATTAATTACAATGGATTTCTAAATGTCTTTTAATTTTTTGGAGGGTCAAAATGAGTTCAAAAACATATTCAGAAGGTTAAAAAAATCAAAAGAAATTAAACCATATTTCTCCTGTTTTCCGCACGTGCAAGCCCCCAGCCACACGTGCAATAAAAGCAATAGCCTTGCCCCTGTTTTGGTCTGTCTTCCACATGTGCAGGGCTCACAGCCGCACGTGTGGTTCTAGGTAATTTTGAGCAGTCCGAAAATTTAGCAAGTGTAAGCCTTCCAAACCCAATTTGGTGTCCAAAACTTGTACAAAAATTTCATTAAATATGAAGAATATACATGAACCATGTTCAATTCAACTCAATTAAATCAAAACTTTTATTAACTTCAAAATCAAACTCCCAATTTCCATGAATTCAAGAATTCCATAACCTAAGCTTCAAACTCATTTATATTCACACTTACGCATTGTTTGGGAAATGGGTTTGGGCGGGTTTGGGGCTAAAATAGCCACAAAAAATAAAATAGGCTTTTTAGTCCCAATAAGACAAAACATCATATCCAACCCATAATCATTTCATTCTTTCTCTCACAAAAAATCCAAAAAAGCCAAAAGCCCTTCCCAAACCAGGCTTGTTAGCCTCAGGCTAAAATAGCCAAAAAGCCCGAAAAGCCAACCCACTTCCTAAACCAAGCCTTACATGGATGAATCCTTCATATAATCTTGTTGCATGTAATTATATGTAGCTCAATTCTTGTATAAATCTCAAAATTAAACTCAAACTTTACAAATTTAAGGGATTAGAATTCATGTTCTTGAACCTAGTTTAATTGATCAAACAAAACCCAATTCCTAGAAAATTATATGTTTAATCTTTAAATTACTTCTTGAATTCAAGAAATTGTTGAATTATCTGCAAGATTTCTAGTTAAATTACATACCTTAAGCTCAATTTTTGAGTTCTCCTTCAAGATCTTCACTTTCCTAAGCTCTTCTCCCTCAAAACCTTGAGTTCCTCTTTTTCTCTCTAACTTCTCCTTATGTTCTAGCACAAACAAATAAAAGCTTCTAAGTCTTCATTCTTCTAGAGGTCTCAACACTTATTTGATTTAATTAGCTAATTATTAATTGTATATTAGATTAGTTAAACTCTCCCTAGACTTAATTAATCAACTAGTTTAACTCCTAATTATGACATTCATTAATTTATCTTCCCTTAATTGACTCAATGATTTATGATTAAAACTTTTAATCCAATTATTTAATCTAATCTCAATTTAAACTTAATCAATTTTTTTTAATTTACATCAATCTGAATTGAATTTTTAATTAAGCTAATGCTCTAAACATTCATTTAAGTTGATTAAGCTCATCACTTAAAGATTTCTAAGTCATTCTAACTTTCAATTTCTGATTCAAAATAAAAGAAGTCCCCTAATACACATATTGTAAATAAAATATAAATTCTAATCAATTAATCACTTGCAACTCCAGTCAATTAGAATTAATTCTTGATCATAATTAATTTATCAATCTTAAGGTCCATTACTCCTACTTAATTTTAATTAAGTTCCCAAAAGCTTTACACATTGGACCAAACTTATTAAACTCCCCACTTACAGTTTCTGAATCAGATAATCATTCAATTTTTTATTCAAACAAAATTTCTATTAATATAATTCCTTCCATTAACTCATTAATCTTGATTCAATGTAATTAATTATTTAATTTCGTTAATTCTAATCGATTTTCTGATGAGGTGTCTTAAATAGTATAAGGTAATCAAATTCAATTAAATATATTTTTTTATTCATGTTAATGATTATTTTGACAAAGAAATTAATGTGTTCCCAACTCTTTAATTATATTCTTTTCCAAGCATTAATTTAATTATACTACTACCACAGGGTTTTGGGGTTTTGGCTGGGATTGACGTGCATCTATCATGCACAAATCAGTGCTCTTTGGAATAAGCACCTCAGGTCTAAGTAGATGGGAAAATGTGATATATATGCTAGGGTTAAAGGTGGGTGGTAATGTGTGGATGAGGTTGAGATTAGAATGGAGTGGTAGCCTGTTATAGGGTGGTAACAGGTTGGTGGTGACATTGGGCTTTTGTGGTTGTGGTTGTGGTTGTGGTTGTGGTTGTGGTTGTGGTGGAGCTATGATTTTGTTGTCAATGAGATCTTAAATCTCATGATGAAGGGTGATATCAACGATCGCTCTCATGAACATGTTGTTGATGAAAAGCGCAATATTTAGTAGGATCGTGTCTAGCTGGTAAAGGATCAGAAATAGGTCGAGGGTCAAGGGGTTTAAGGTACCCATTTTCTATCAAGACTTTCATGGCACAGGTTGGGGACATGTGGAGAGAGGTGAAGGTTCTAATTGGGGCTCGAGTTGAGTTGGTTGTTTGTGAGCCAACATTGGCGAAGGGATAGGTAGTTTTGGAAGTGGTGGTGGTGACTATATTGATTTTTGTGGGTTTGGTTGTAGCAGTTGTGCTACTACTAGGAGCAGCATTGGAACTGCAAATGAATGGCTTTCTCACGGGATCATTTCCTTCTACAATAATCCCCTGTTTGATGGCATCCTCAATTTGAACCCTAATCTCATGTAGGTCTTTGATGTTGAAAAGAGGAGGAATTATCATTTTCTTTAACATCTTCCTATGTAGATTTCTTACAACCATGCGGGCTTGATCTTTCTCCGGAGGTGTATTTGTCATCACAGCCACTTTTTCCCTCCATCTAGTGATGAAAGCCACAAGACTTTCATTGAGCTCTTGGCAAGTTGCCTACAACTCTCGAGTGGTTATTTCAATCTATGTCATGTAGGAGTATTGTGCGTCAAACTCTTTGACCAACTCCTCCCAATTCTTTTTAACATAATCGTCCAACTTGGCGTACCAAGTAACAGCCACCCCTGACATGGTTCTTCTGAACAAAGAATGCTTCTGAGCTCGAGTCAAGCCCATGGGCTTCAAGATGTCTGAAAATAGACAAATGTGAACCATAAGGTCACCGGCCCCCATCAAAAATGTCTATGTACGGCATTTTGAACTGCTCTAGCAACCTCATGGCTGTCTTCGTATACCCATCCTCGATGTCTGGAATATAATTAACCCCCTATGACTTTTTGAACAATTTCTCTAGCTGGGCTATCTTTAGCGTAGTTGGGCCAAAGTCATTGAGATCAAGGGGGAAAAGTCCTCCAACTGGCTATGCCGGAACCTTGAGATCCTCTTCTAGGTTTGAACCATGAAGGTCCTCAATTGGCGGAGGTGGATTTGGAACTAGATAATTGACTGGTGGTGGATGAGTAGTAGAGGCCCTAGATAGGTGCTACAATACGGCGCGGGTTTTAGCTTAGACGGCAACTGTTGTAGACGTCCCCGAACGCATCCCGGGGAGGGTGCGACCCCCCCTCCCGGTTCTGGTTCGATATTGGGTCTACTACAGTTCGAAGGACTCAAATGTCACGGTTCTTAATCTTGAACCAAAGAGTCCAAATCTGGCAAATCGTTTTGAAAACAGATTTTTTGAAAGAAGTGCCAAACATGGACTGCTTTGCCAGATACAGAGTCGCCACCTAAATATTTTATTTTTGGGAAATTTAGGAAACCCTGACTCGGTGCCAAAGGCCACGTGTCTGTCATCACCAAAGTTGCCTCGGCTCGGGAACTTGGGTACGATTGGGGAAGGTCACTTCGTGAGCACCCCCGGTCGCCCGGTCAAAGACCAGCCTCTACTAACCATGATATCTGTTTTTGAAAATATTGTGTGTTCTTATTCTGGTTATTAGCCTAGGTTACTATGCGATGCGCACAGCATACAAGTATAGACTGAATCGCCTGAATTGGAACAAAACATTTCATGTTTGTTTGTTTGAAAATGGTTTGATGGTGCTACCCGCAGTTAGGCTAAGACGTGGATTTGCCACCCTCGGGTGGGCTTAGAAAACATGGTTTTGCCACTATCTAGTGGGCTTAAAACAAACATTTGATGAATTGTTCCAATCCAAATAACTCAACCTCCACCCACAGGCATTCAAGGCAGTTATATCACATAAGCAGTTAGCCTCATGGTAAGCATGCTATTCATGGCAGTCACTCACACGCATGCAAGGATGCTAAAGCATAAAAACTCACCGAGTACTCCAAGCCAAAACAGAAGCTCATTAGAAATCCATGCATGATCCTTGATACACAGAATTGCCTAATGCAACACATGCAAAAATGCAACTATAGCAGGCTCGGCTATTCTAAACATGGCATATGGAATGCTACAACTAACACGTATTCAATTTGGAATTGAAATACAAATGCAGTTTGTATGATGCGCCGAGCCCGGTGCGTGCAAAACAGATTAATGATGCAAACATGCTGTCATACTGTATGCTAATTGAAATATGCCCTAATCTAACCATCATAAGCGGATAAATAAAAGGGAAGAAAGACGTGGGGTTGGAAGACATACATCACACTCACCCACACTTATTACAATTATGCCCTCGCGCAGAGGGTCCGAATAAATATACAGTCCCAAATAAAAGAATAATACAGTCCAAAATATTACAGTCCAAATAATATACAAATCCCTAATTAATTAACAAATTAACTAAGAAAATGATAAAACTGGCATGCAAGCCAGGGACTGCCTTGATTCTGCTCCGGATGATGGAATGATGCATGTTTGGGCTGCTTTGCGCGGAAATCCACGGCGATGCCCCGATTAGCCTCTGTTTTGCAATGTTTCTTGAAAAGCGCGCCAAGCCTCGGAAGACTGCTGATTCTTGATATGCTGCAACAGAGAGCAAGAAAGGAGCATAGCAATGTATTTTCACAAATGTATGCATGTCTCGATCCTCGTACCACCAATCACGCATCTCGATGCATGATGGCCGAGGAGCTGAATTGCACAACTCAATATAGGATGAATGCATATGAATACTACAACAAAACCTAACTCCATCACGGATAATCCGGAGTGTCGGTGACTTGGGAATTGAGACCCGCTCCGTCACTCGGAGTACGGAACGCACCTCGTTTCCCGTGCCCGGGCTAACTCCTATCCCGAACATGATGCAATATGCATGACATGCATGAAATGCAACTAACATACAATCCTAACATACACAATGCTATGGAATGGCATACACGCTAAACGAGGTAATACACAACCGGGCATACACAATGCTATGAATGAAATGGCATACGCAATGCAATAATGGGCTTACACCAACATGAGTGGACCTCAGTCACACTCACATAGGAGGCCATCAGATAAAAACAAGACACCTCGAAATACGTGCACGCGTGCACGCGAACCGAGAACGGACCCTCAGGCACCGAAATGCCACTCTAATGAGACATGGCAAAGACACGGAATATGACATGCTAACATGAAAAAATCAGTGGCAAAATGAGGGGCAAAACAGCCCCGAAACCCGGCGAAATGAAACCCGATGCAAGGAATCTCTCCCGAAATGCGAAATTAGACACCCGAAATGACTTGTAGCTATACAATACATGCATAATTTGAACATGACATGAAAAAGCAGAAGCAAGGAAGCCCCAAAACTCACATTTTTACAGTACAAAACATGGCCAAACAGCAATCACAAGTAAGGCTAAAATGGCATACAAAAATGGCTCCGCAAGGGAAGCAATGAAGCAAGTGATAGATGCAAAGCCCAAATGGCAAAAGACCCTTCTACAACACTGAATAGGGCCTAAAAACATGCTGTTTTTCAGTAGGTGACAACCCCTAAAACAATATACAAACATGCTAAAAATGCCATGCAAGAAGTAGGCCAACAAGAGGCTATAACATGAGGTATACAAAGAATTCACCAAACAGCCAAAGACCCTTAATAAAATATGCCAAGAAGGTCAAAATATGGCCACTTTCAGTTCTGATCATGGCCTAAAAACAGAGGCAAGGTAAGCTCACAAAGCTTGCAAAAATAGGGACCAAAGAGGGGCAATGAAGCAAGTCATACATGGAGGTCCCAAACAAGATTGAGCCCTTCTACAATGTCGTAGAGGGGCTCAAAATGAGCCTAACCACAGTTTACATCATGCTCAAAAACAGACCACAAATAGGATAGAAATACTATGCAAAATAATGGCATGCAAGAGGGTATTGAAGCAAGTACCAAATGGGGGGCTCAAACAGGGTTGAGCCCTTAAACAAACATGAAGAATGGCTCAAAAAAATGACCCTTTCAGTTAGGTTCGGAGCCCAAAATAGTAAGCAAATAGGCTAGAAAAATGTGGCAAAAATGAGCTAAAAAGGAGGGAAAATGGACTTACTCTTGTAGACCAACCCTTTTGATGATTCTTGGACCAAGTTGCAGCACCTTTAGCCTCTGGAAAGCTGCTCCTAGCTGCTGAGATGGAGTGGTATTGGTGGTGCTTGGTAGTGATGAAGAAATAGTGCCAAACTTAGGGATTTTGAGAGAAATGGAGAGGGATATGTATGTATGAGCTCCAAGCAATTTTTCCAACCCTTTCTCTAGAGCTGGGAGGCCAGCTATATAGACAAGAATGGGGGAGAAAAGGAGGAAAAAAGGTGGAGGGAAAAGGCATCAACTTTCCCTCCAAAACTTTTCCCCGGATCCAGATATTTTTGGGGGAAAACAGCTATACAGCTGTAATGCACACACTGCAAAGAAGCTGGCCGGCTAGGTACTTTGGTTGCAGGTGGCCGGCCGGCCACCCCCCATGGCCGGCCAGCCAAGGGTCAAAAGGGTCAAAAAGATTTTCTGGCCGGCCACCAGATATTGGTGTCCTCCCATGTCCCCCCATCACAACCCTGTGGTTCAAATCTGGAAAATGTAAAACAAGAGAGAGAACAAGCCACTTTTAGGAGGGGTTCAAAAGGTTCAAGTTGAATTTTTGGCCAGCCATGTAATATTAGGGTCCTCCCATGTGTGCACAACACAAATATGTGGTTTGGGGTTGAAGAAGGTGGCCCTAGGGTGGTCAACATTGGCTCGGAAGTGAGAAAAACGGGCGTCGGAGGGCGCCGGAGGAATATAACTGGTTGCTGAGACAATTGCTGGCCTTCCACCCTTCAGTGACCTTCCTGGTGATAAAACAGAGGTACCTGCCAAAAATGAACGAAAACTGATGCAAAACGAATGCTCGAGGGCCAAAACACGCAGTTCGGGGTCCCGAAAATAGGCCGTTAAGCACCGAAAGTGGCATTCGACCACGAAGTGGGTCTCTCAGGCCTCAGTGTCCCTCACAATGGAGTAAATGAGATGCATGCCAAAAACCGGAGCAGTCGGAGATGGTTAGGCGGTCCCGAACCGAGGCACACGGCCTGACGGCTCCGAAAACCGGGAACCGGGCTCCGAAATGGGAAAAATGGCCTATGGCCACGAAATGTAGCCCACGGCCACTGAGAGATGGTCTACGGGACCTCTCCCTCCCCTCAGGAAAAGAAACAGAGAAAACCGAGTCTGGTTCGCAAATCGAGGCAACGTACAGAAGAGGGTTCGGAAGTCCGGAGGTAGGGCTCACGGCCGCGACTCTGAGACTTCTGAACGAGCACTATATGCAACATCACCGAGCACTCAACTGGTGACGTCTGAGTCTTAAGGTCGGTAAAAAATGGGGTGTCTACAACTGTGTGGTTAAGAGCTTCTATACTCCACTGAAGGGACATAAGCATGTCCTCTATGTCTACAGGGTTTTGAGCCATCACAGAATCTGGTGAATTAGCAATTAGGGAACTGAGCGGGGATGATCTTAACTTTCTTCTTCTAACCACTGGTGGAAGAGAAACTAACACTTGCTGACCCTAAACCAAATTG
The DNA here is from genome assembly GCA_036172215.1 of Camellia granthamiana. NCBI lineage: Eukaryota > Viridiplantae > Streptophyta > Magnoliopsida > Ericales > Theaceae > Camellia > Camellia granthamiana. The sequence goes on from CM069907.1 coordinate 86,627,457, forward strand.
TAGACACCCCATTTTTGACGACCCTTACGACTTGGACACCATTGCATGCATACCCGATGATGAGTTTATATGCTCACCAAGTGCTCGAAGTCCTCTGCAGAATGCCACAACTTTAAGCCTTTCAAACCCTGTACCTTTGTTGTTCCAGATTTGGACCAAGCCTTGCTTTTCTAGCCTGCAGCCTCTGGTGGCCTGCCAACCACCCCTTTTGGGCTGCCGGCCACCAGTGATGGTCGGCCGGCCACCACTGATAGCTGGCTGGCCACCAGTGTATTTTGTAGATATTTTACGCCAGCTATTTGCACAGATGCATACATCTATCCCCACGTGTAGGGCTGGATCTCCTTGAGGGAATTTCATGTTTTCTATATATAGGAGGCCCCTCTCTTATATTTTATGGTTAGAAAATTTTGAAATCAAAAATTTTCCTCTCTTTACCAAATCTCTACACTTTTATGACGACCCTTATGACTTGGACACCATTGCATGCACACCTGATGATGAGTTTATATGCTCGCCAAGTGCTTGAAGTCCTCAGCGGAATGCCATAACTTTGAGCCTTTCAAACCCTATACCTTTGTTGTCCTAGTTTGGACCAAGCCTCGTTTTTCCAGCTTGTAGCCTCTGGTGGCCTGCCAGCCACCCTTTTTGGGCTGCCGACCATCACTTTTGGGCTGTCGGCCACCAGTGTATTTTGCAGATATTTTATGCTAGCTTTGCCAACTGTTTGCACAGATGCATGCATCTATCCCCACGTGTAAGGCTGGATCTCCTTGAGGAAATTTCATGTTTTCTATATATAGAAGGCCCTTCTCTCATGTTTTAGGGTTAGAAAATTTTGAGATAAAAAATTTTTCTCTCTACAATTCTCTCTGTCTCTCTACCAAATATCTACACTTTTGCCTACAAATCTTCAACCTTTGCCTATACACCCTTAACCAAATATTCTTATCTTTGAGCTGAGGTATTTTTGAGCTTGGTTTGAGCTCCAGATGGTGTGTTTACTTGGTTTTGTTGCTTGAAATTGCTATTCTCTTCAAAAGGTATAAGGCTTTGCTTGTAGCTTTATTTTATTTGCTATTATTCCTACTGTTTTTCCATTGTTTTGGGGTTGTCAAAAACTCTATATTTTTAGGCTAAAGCTTGGGTCTAAGGGCCATTAAAGGTTGAGGGGTTGAGAGCCCTTCTTTGTACCTTGTTTTGGTGGCCTTTGCCCTTGTGTTTCCCACCCTTTTACTATCTTTTTCTAAGCTTTTAAACACTAATTTTTAAAGCTTTTTCAGTGGCCAAAATGATGTTTTGAAGTTCAAATTTGGAGGGGTTAACCTCCCCTCCTTGTGTCTTGCTTACTAGCCTAGTTTGTGCCATGTTTTAGCATGTTAATCTAGCTTTTTTTTAGCTCAATTCCAACATGTTTTAGGACTACATTAGATCTGTTTTAGCACTGTTTTGAGCTATTGGTTGCATTTGAGCTTTGCTTTGCATGCTTATAGTGTAATAGTCCTCATGAGTTTGGTGTTCTAGGCCTTAGACACTATCTTGTTTGAGTTGATAGCATTTATTTATGCTTTTCTCACTCATTTTTGGCACTTGATCATCTCTACAACCTCTCTCCTTTCTTGGCTTTTTATTTTGCTCTAAAAGTGGTTCAAACAATTTGTTTGTTTAAAGTATGAGATTGATATGTCATGCTTAATGGTTTAATCCCCTAGGGGGTTCATTACCAATGGCATGATGTATCTTTCTTGCCTAAAACAACTTTTTAGTTTGAGCCTTCATTCCATTTAGAGGACTTAAACTCACCATTGGACTTAATTGATAAAGAATGGCTGGTAAACTAAAATGAGTAACTAAAATTGAAATTTAAAAATGGTGCAAGATAATAATTGGTTGTGTTCAATCGGATGTTAAGTGAACATATGGAAACTTGAACCATTTCATACTCATTAGAGAAGAAATGATTCAAGGTTCCAAGGTCACCACTTCCCTTGATCATTCATGAAAGAGAGGGGGTTTATGTCTTATTTTACATTTATTGAACTTGCACACTTAGTTTCATAAGCCATCATGCAATGAAATTGCATCCACTGATGGTTTGTGAATCGAACTTGTTACTCTGATTTTCTGATGAAAAGGAGGGGTGAGTTGTGCAAACAAACCCTTGAAATACCCTGCATATGCTCTGTTTGTCCTCTGTTGTAGCAAGATGAACCTGTGTAGCAATGGTCGGCAGGTGGCCGGCCGACCATCACTGGTGGCCGACAACCTTCATCGCTGGCCGGCCGGCCACTGATGCAAAATTGAGCAGTGTGTTGGTAAGGTGGAGCAGAGTTGTTCTAGAAGTGGGCAACAATGTTAGTGTTTAACTATGCAAACAGAGGCATTCAGAAGCAAAACGGTGGTCTTTTTAGGCAGAAACCGAGCATGCGCATGCATATCCCCCATTTCCCGAGGCATAGTAGTTAGTTGTTTAGTTTAATTACTTATTTTAAATTCACTTGCGTTGTAATTATTTAATTAGTTAGTTAATTCAAGTGTTGTAATAATTAGTTAAGTAGCTTAGCTAGTTTATTCATTTCGATTTGTAATAATTAGCTTAATTAGCTTTAGCTCTAATTAGTTAGCTAGTTGGCTAGTTTATTCATTCGGACTCTCCTTTGTGAGAGCACAATGTAATAATGTATATGTCTTTCAACCCCACTTCTTTCTCCCTTTTATTTAACTGCTTACGATGGTTAATTTAGGGACATCATATGTAATGACCCCAAAATGCGTATAAGAAATCATCTTTATTTAACTATGAGATAATGTGTTTTAATTTTATTATATCTATTGGAATTGAAGAATTATCTGTTGAGTTATGACTTTAAAACTGGAATTGACAACCTTCATGGGTTCAGAAATCGGAATTAAGAACACAGTTATGTTAATCGGAATTAATTTTATTTTAATTTGTCTGATTCGTTAATGCATGTTTGGGTGGTTAACTTTGTACTGCAAATTGAAGGCCTTAGAGGCTTTAGAAACCAGAACAGAGGACATATTCATGATCAGCATAACTTTTAGAGTCATCTGGGAAGTTTAATTGAAATGTGATTTTATGCGATTCGTAAGGGCGTGTTTGGCCCTTCCTATTTGTGGAAAGCTTATATATATATATATGTGTGTGTGTGTGTCATATGGGTTGGTGAACTCAACCTTGGAGCCAAAAATATCTAAGGAAAGAAAAAATCTAGAGAGAGCTAGGGAGAAGCAAGAGAAGAAGAGAAAACGTGAGAGTAAAGAAGAAAGAAGGAAAATTGATGGAATTAAAGTAGAACTCAAGGGATTGGCCCAAGGTATGCGTAATTAACTTAACCTTTTGAGATTGATCTATTATTTGTTTAAATTCATGATCTAAAATGAGAAGTAAACACTTAATTGAGTTGGGATTGAGAAATATAAGTTTAAATGGGATCTCTTCATGGAATTGAACTAGGATTCTACAGATTTGCTTGATTTAAGAGCCAATTTCCTTACATTTGCTTATCTTGAAGTTGATTATGAGATGAAGATCTACGTAAGTTTGAAAGAAGAAGTTTTGAGAAGATCTACCTTAATCTTGTTCTTGTGCTTGGGAAATTGAGTAGTATTTTGGGGGTTATGATGTTTGATGAAAGCTAATAATGTGAAATTTATCATGTATTAAAGAGTTTTGGGCTTTGATTTACATGAATTTGAAGTTTAATTTTGAAAATAAGAGGTTCCAAATCATAAAGCCATTTTCAGACTAGTTTTGGCCCAAAGCCGCACGGGCGGCTGGGTTTCCTGTATGGGCGACAGCCCCCTCCAGTACCAAGAATTGATTATGCTAAAAAAGCACCTTGTCCCGCACGTGCGGCACAATTCCCGCACGTGCGGGGATAGCTTTATCCAGCCAACTTTGAACAAGCATATCTTTTGCATCCAGACTCCGTTTTGAGTGATTCTTGAGCCTAAAATCAAGCCCCGGAAGTCTAGTTTCCGATGGTGGCAGTCTTACTCCCATATTCTAAGTACAGAAATAGATATGCCCAAATTAGTGAGAGTTGCTCACTTTCTGTCTACCAATTTTGTACCATTTCTTCGCTTAAACCATTTTCCATCGATTCCCCCTATTTTCTGAGACATGGATTATAACTTATTAAGGAATAATGAGCTTAGTACCACCTTGGCTAATTGATTAAATGATCAAAGAGAGTAAGTAAAGGATCGATTATGATCTCATATTATGTGTTGTGCACTGTGCTTGTAGGTCGAGACGAGGACATCGTCCCATTACTACTGGGAGCCGATCACTGTGAGTAATAGTAGTGTAATGATATGTCTCACTTACTTCCTGTGATTATGATTTATGTATTGTTATTTGTGAATGGCCTATTCCATTGATATTGTGCTTTGATTAAATTAATGGATATGAGTAATAGACGTGGGCCCGAGGCCGTTATGATGTAAATTGTTCTGTCCCTATTAATGTAGTGATACATTTGCCTTCCGTTAATAGTTATTATTAATGTTCTGTTATACGCAAGACAACTATGTCGACTTGTAATAAACCATAGGGAAATTTATGTGCACAATTGTGTAATGGTATTCTTATGAATCTGGGATTATTCTGTTTTGCTAATACTGGGCCTGAGGCTGCTCTGTTTAATCTGTTGGGCCTTAGGCCGTTATGATGTAAATTGATTATGATTCATGGCCAGAGGCCAAGGGAGGTAGTGTACATGTCGATGTTCTACCTACCCTACAATGTGTGGACAGCTGTCGTTATCTGGGCTTAAAGCTATTCTGTATCATATCTGGGCTTAAAGCCGTTCTGTATCATATCTGGGCTTAAGGCCGTTCTGTATTATATATGGGCCCGATGCCGTTTTGTATTACATGTCGGCCTGAGGCCGTTTTAAAATATGATTATGAATAAGATCTCTGTATGGTTTGATATGCATATTTACATTCTCTAAGCCTATACTCGTTTAACTCACCTCCTTACATTGCTCTTATTCACTGAGCCTTGCTCACTCTGTTTTTATGTATGTTTATGTAGGTAAGCCATCAGGGATTGACACTAGAATTGTATTGAGGTCTACCTGTCTGTCAAGCCGCCTGGGTACGCCTCCTTGTTGAGGCCTTAATTTTGATTACTGGGAGTTGTGTAATTTTTGGAATCTTATTTAAGTGTGTGTGTGGGATCTGCATAATTCTGTGATTGTATATGTAACTCTGGGAATGTATTTAAATGCTTAAATTAATTAAGCCATTATATATGCACAAGCTCAATGGATGTTGTCTTTTATTGATATTGCTTCCGCTTAAGGCCCCGTATGTGGTTAAATATTATTCTAAAGTTCTGTTTGAGGCCTATGTACAGGCCGACCATGGACCAAACTTTTAGGAGCGGGTTTGGGTCATGGCATCATATTTCAATTAGCATTCTCCATGTTTGCATTCATTTGTATTGCATGCACTGAGGTTCGGCTCATCATTCGAACTACATTGTTAGTTTAATACTTCTTTGAATACGTGCTTAGACCGCATGCTATTTAAATTGCTTTATATGCCATATTAGTAGCCGAGCCTATTTAATTGCATATCGCATGTGTTGCATTAGTCATATTGCATAGTTAGGAATCATGCATTTTTTTTCTAACTCTTTTGTCTCTTTTGGCTTGGAGTACTAGGTGAGCCTTTACTCGCTTTAGCATAATTGCATGAGTGTTGATGTTGCCATGTTCTGCATGCTTGCCATAAGGCCAATTGCTTAAGTGCTATAACTACTTGAATGCCTGTGGATGAAAGCTTGTTGCTTGAATTGGAATAATTTGAGCAATGTTCATATGCGATCACTTTTTCAAGTGGTACATATTTCGAAACAATTTTCAAAATGAACATGACTCGAAATGTTCCAATTCTTGCAAAGTTAGTCTATACTTGTGTGTGTGTACATCACATAGTAATGCTAGCTGAATAAACCGGAACAAGAGCATATAATGTTGATAAAAATCATATCATGATTTGTAAAGGCCAAGCGGGGGTGCTCAAATATATTCATCACCTTCCCCTCTCGTACCCAAGTTCCCAAGCCGAGACAATCTTGGTGATGACAGACACGTGGCCTTTGGCACGAGTCATGGGTTTCCTAAATTTCTCAAAAATATTTAGGCGGTGACTCTGTATCTAGCAAAGCAGTCCATTTTTAGCAATTTGATTCAAAATTGATTTTCCAAAAGATTTGTCGGATTTGGACTCTTTGGTGTTTATCAATTTCACATTGCACCTGTGAGATTAGATTCAAAACCGCAGGAGTCCGAACTGTAGAGCTTATTTCAACCATCCAAAAGAGGGAGCGTGAAAAAGTCGAGCTACAATTTTTGGCAACTCCGCTAGGGAAATAGAGAACTTGACTTGAAATTCATGATATGAAATTTTATCTACACTTATATGTTTCTTTGCATTGCATTTGCATTGGTGCGTTTAAGTCACTGTGTTTGCCATCTGCTATTCCTGGACGGTTTGCCAGAGGCTTGCCTAAAAGCTTGCCAAAAGGCTGACCGGTCATGAGCTCTGCCATGATGGAAACACAACCCTTGGATTTGGACTACCGTTGTACCGTTTGATCCTCCTTTCACTTCTCGATGTTAGATGCGAGAGGTATGTTAGGTGGTCTTGCCGAGGTACCCTTTTGACCATTTGGCCTAGTTGCATATCGAAAGCCATAGAGACTGTTCCAAACTAGGATAGGATGATCACCTGAGTACAACAGGATTACGTGAAACCGCTTTGTTTACATAATGAACCCTAGCTTCTGACGAAACTAGGATAGGGTAACCATACCCCCCTCATAGGGGTGTTTTGGTTCTTACTTAACTAGTATGTGCTTTATAGTGAAACTATGCAAGAATGTGCATATCAGTTGCAAGTTGGGTATCAGTTTTGGGGGCAAAATTCAGTGTTGAGTGCAGTCCTATCAGCTTTGATTACATTTGTGTGTTATTAACATCTGAGCTGAGCTGCTGTGCGGTTTCTGATTATTGCTTTCTTTGTGTTTTATTTCTTTTTGCTAGGTAGTATAACATCATAGCTTCGGACAGTTCGGATATCCCCCAAGCGCTCTGGACCCGTGTCAAGAGGCTTTACAGATCTGGAGATCTTGTTAGAGGACAACATGTGCTTGCTTCGTTCGCACCGGTTACTAGATGGAGAAGAGTTAGGCACAATTCACCAATCCAACAATCACTTGCATCTAGTCAGGCTCAGTCTTCTACATCTAGTCCAGAACGAGATCATTTGCCCATTCCAATGGCACAATTTCCCCTGGTCAGTATGGAAGACTTAATCCACCACCTTCAGCAAACAGTTGAAACCATGCAGCAAGACGTAGGCCGAGGTCACAGCACGTCAGGCTGAGGTCATAAATAGGCTATAACAACAACAGCCATAGCCGAAAACGGCTTCTGCGTCCCATGTAACTCCCACAGGTATCCCAGCACCCGGAGCCACAGTCCATACTGTTAATGCCCAGGTTGAGAATCAGGGCAATCCAGCAGAACTAATCCCACCACAGGCCTCCAAAGCACCTGTGTATCAAGCCGAGGCTCCATTTGAGTTTGAGGTTGACCCGACTGTGCTTAAGGTTAACAAACTAGAGAAGCTCTCCAAGAGGGCACAGGGTGTTAACTCTATCCCCAATATAGAAGATGGGTATACCAACTCTATAGTGACATTGCCAAACGGGTTCAAAATGCCACATATCGATAGATTCGATGGTTCCGGAGACCCCATGGTTCATCTTCGATTGTTTTCAGACATTCTGCGGCCGATGGGCCTGACCAGACTGCAAAAGCTCTCACTCTTTGACTGGACTGTGTAGGGAATAGCCGCCATATGGTATGCGAAACTGGAGGATTCAGTGAAGTAGAGTTGGGAGGAAATGGCTGAGGACTTTGTTGCACAATACTCATACAACACGCAAATCGTTGTCACCACCCATGATCTCGAAGCAACGCGCCAAGAGCCAAAGGAGGGCTTTTCAGAATTCGTGACAAAGTGGAGGGCCAAAGCTTCAATGACGACTACACGACCTTCAGAAAAAGATCAAATAAGGATGGTAGTCCATAATCTGCACGGAAAATTGCTGCAAAAAATGATAGTCCTACCTCTGTTCACATTCACCGAGCTCTATGAGATGGGAGTTCAAATTGAAGGCGCCATGAAATAGGGGTTGATTGCTGATGAGAAAGAGCAGGCCAAGAGGTCTTTTGTACGCAGTTCTAATGTAACCACCAGTGGTAGCACAGCTACGTGACCGTCCAATGTGAGTGTTGTCACCACCACAACCAAGACCACCAATCCCTTTGCCAATACAACACCACAAACTACAAAAAACCCTGCTTGATCCCAAAGGACCTTTACCTCACTTTATATGCCTTTATCTCAAGCCATGAAGGTGTTGATCAAAAAGAGGCACCTCAAGCCATTAGAGCCACGCCCACTACCCGATCCTCTCCCACTGAAACACAACCCTGCCAAGTACTGTGCGTCTCACCAATAGCATGATCACAACACCGACCAATGCTTTAGGCTACATCATGAGATTCAAGACCTTATTGACAACAAGGTGATCGCACCACCCCAAAAGCCAAATGTAACTACCAACCCTCTCCTGGCCCACAATCAAGTTCCCCCACCTCAGAACATAAATCTAATCCATACACTGGCCATCCCCTACAACCTCAGCGTATATATTACCCCTTCCCACCTACCTAGACCGACAGTGTTCAGACTTGTGCATGATGGACACGTTTGTACTTCAACCTAAGCCTGTGGTGGTGACAGTGGCAGAAGAAGGGAGGTTGGCCGTAGAGGAGAGTACAAGTCCATTGCCTGAGTGCTCTGAAGACTTGTTTGAGGGGGTGTACAATCCAAGCTGTTACATTGTGCCGATTGATCAAGTCAAATCAGAAGTGGTATTGCCAACTACAATGGAGGTCAATATAGTTAGGGAGGATGGCCCGAGCCAAGGTTTGGATGATTTGGTGGAGCTTGAGGAGGACTTAGACAACCTGCAGGTCTTCGATGAACAAGATCAAGAGGATGTGCAGATTGACTAGTTCGATTTGAATGGGTCGACGGACAACTCTGGGTGGTTGAGTGATAAACCCGACAGGAAGGAAGGAACTGGAACAAAACCGGAGGAAAAGGAAGCAAGAATTGCTGCAGTGGCCAGAATGGCCGATGAAAGGGAAAACCGCCGGAGAACACCAGCGTGAATGATTTAACTCAGGAATTGGGCACTATGAGTACTGTGGACACAGAACAGGAAGCTGCGTTGAAGCACTTTGAACAAGAGAGAATGGAAGACAACCAGAAAGTTGGAATAGCCCAACACCCTACGGGGGATGCTTATGATGTGAGAATGATCAGAACCGAGGAGGACAATTGTTTGTCGGTTGCCGGAGGTGTATAGTGGGAGGATGACGATCTACATCTGGCCCGCACTGATGAAAACTGGGATGAGTCCCTTCCAGATAACACGTGGTACACTAAAGAGATAGACCACATGACAAAAAGTGGGTGGTATTTCAAGCCACCGCACTTAGACCAAACTGAGGCCTTTGGGAAAGATAGAGAGGTTGAAAAATAGAAAGAGAAGTAGTTGGAGAAAGAGGCAATGCTAAAGCAACTAAAGAAAATCTAAGCCAACATTTCAATCTGGGGTCTTCTTATGGCCTCCTGGGTGCATTGACAAACTGTGTTATCAGCAATGGACAAAGCTAAGTTGTCCATTGACACTACCCCTGAACAGCTTGTGGGATTGGTCTTCCCAAGAGGCGCCGGGCCAACCCTAACCTTTTCTGATAAAGAAATGCTACCAGAAGGCTTAGCACACAATGAACCCCAGTACATATCTGTTAAGTGCAGAGAAAAATGGGTGCCAATGGTGTTGGTCGATACTGGGTCAGCTATCAATGTTTGCCCTTCTCACACAGCTTATGCATCAACCTTAAACCAACAAACTTTGTGCCCACAGCCCAAGTGATTCGGGCATATGAAAATACAAGTAGGGAGGTTATGGGCATGGTACAAATCCGAGTTCAGGTGGGTCCAGCTCAACAGGATGTCGAGTTCCATGTCCTGGACATCCCAGCCACCTTCAACTTACTGCTAGGAAGACCCTGGTTGCATCTGGTGAAAGCAGTCTCCTTTACCCTCCATCAAATGCTGAAATACCCTCATGGGAAAAGAGTGGCGATTGTTTTCGAGAACTCATCGATCCATCTCCCGCCAGAGGTAACTACACTAGTGCTGGAGATCGTTCATGGCGAGGAGGACGTCTTTCTCTCAGGGTTTATGCTGGCTGAGGCCCGAATAGTATAGACCATCTTGGCAGCAGATGAGGGCATGTATGTCAGCACCCAGTCTATTTATTTCATGAATAAGCTGCAACATGTGCCAGGAATGGGACTTGGGAGAAGTGGCCGGAAAGGCGTCACAGCATTAGCCGATGTGCCACATAATCTGCATACCTTTGGGCTGGGATATGTACCCATCAAAGAGGATTGGGTCAGGAAGAGAGAAGAGATGGCAGGCAGAGCCAGAGCCAAGAAGGCTGGGAAACCCTATGAGCTCGTTCACAAGCCAAACCAGGGAACGCTGAATGGCCACTTTGTTAGGAAGGGTGAAGACTTTCCATTTTCCGGCTTTCCTGAGCCCTGGATGAATTCTGCAAAGCAGCGTGTTCCTGGCTTCGAAATCTTCTTCGATCTGCAACTACAAGACAGTGATGCCGAGAAAAAGGCTGAACCAAGTGCTGAAGCTAAACAGAGCATAGAAAGTGACTTTGACAACAGCGAGCTTGGAGTAGGGGCAGCACTGGCATGTCTCCTTTCAGATCCCCCGGCCGACTCAAAGAGCTTAGGGGATAACCTTACCATCTCCATGATTGGGGACCAATCGGGTGTAAACCCATCCTACAGCATTTTGTATGCCTCTGAAGCACCATCTCTTGTCTGGCAGTTAGAGGAGGGCTACTTGTTTAGTTCTGAGTCGGTATTGAGCCAGAATCTGATTCCATAGAGTCTGTGGAGTTAGAATCAAATTCTGGGTCTTCTCAGTTCGAGTCTGGTATTCCTGGGGGTGATAACCCGAATGCCAAGGTCTTGTCTAGGTTCTCTTTTTCTTTTGCTTTTGAGTCAGTTGTAACCGAAGAGCTAGATGAGTTGAACTTTATGAACGAGAAAGCTGCTAATTCTAAGTATTTCTTTGTGCCGCTTGTTTATTGCATTGACCAAATTTTTCAGAATTTTAATGAAAACGAAGAGGAAGGAATTCCCCTGGTTTTGAAAAACTTGATTAATCAAGAGAAGGAAACTTGATTTTCAAAATCATTGTTACTAAAAGATGTTATTACCCCAGCAATTTACATTTTTGAATGCATGTTCCAAAAGATGGTACACTTCCATTTCAAAATGTTAAATTTAGTGATCTAAAGCTATCCCAAGAAAAAAAAAAAAAAATCCAAATATATTTTCTTTAAAAAAAAAATCCTTAGAAGGAAAAAAAAAAGTATAATAAACTAAAATCTAAGTAAAGTGGAGTTTTCATAGGAAAAAAACATTTTAAAAAAAAATGAGTCATAATGCTTGTAGAAATGTTTCATTACATAATTAATTTTTTAAAAAAATGCATTTTATTGGATGTCTAATTGTAAAACAAAATTGTGCAAGAAGTACGTTGAATTTTATTAATGGAAGTAGAATATATGGCATACCATGTTCTCGTTCCCATTCCACAGAGCAATGCATGTTCCAAGTAACGTAGGGTAGTACATTTGAAAACTCATTCAATCATCGATGAACCCTGTCAAGACTATCGAGAATGACCGATTTGAATATATGCACTTAAATAAGGGATATATTGGAAATGAAAAGGTGTGTGTATGTTGCAGGTGGATGGAGCAATTGGTTGTCTCTGTGCAGCCACGCCAACCACTTAGTTTTGAATCAAGAACCTTAGCTCAAAGTAGGTTAGAAAATGCACTTAGGTGCGGTTTGTGTTTAGGGATTTGAAATGCATAGATTTGACATTAATCATTCAAGCAGAATAACTTAAATTTAGATTTGATAGTTTATCTATGAATTTCAAGATTAAATTAAATAACTTTCTCATAATAGAGTTGAAATAACTATGTAAAAGTTGTTATTTGAAATCATGCTTAGGATTCTCCTTCTAACTACAAAGATAATATTAAAATACATTGCTATTAACTCTCCAAGGAGGGTGGCTCTATTTGCACCCCAAAAGATTCGTTGGACACTCCAATACAATACTTTGGACACCCCAATCTAAAATTTAAAATATATTCTATTATTTTAAACACCCCAAATAATACCTATTATTTCCTTAAAAACTCTAGAAAGATGCTTAGTACACCCCACAATTCAAATAGGCTCCCAAACCACCCAAAGGTATGGAAACACATAGCCGAATATTTTTACTTTTTTAGATACTCAATACCAAACAAAATTGAATTTATTTGGAAAAAAGTTTCCAAACATATGTAATTTATTTGCTTGGGGATGTAATACTGGATTTTTTTTTTTTTTTTTTTTTTTTTTTCGGAACTAGAATATGAAGAAGCTAGAAAATGTTCGAAAACATAGAGCCGAACATAAACAATATGTTCGGATATTAAATACTGAACAATGTCAAATAACTTGGAAACACAGTGCCAAATATACGAAATTTTTTTAGAATAAGTTTCTGAATAAATATAATTTGTTCGGTACTGAATTTCTAAACAAATTTTGAAAATCCATTGACCAAAAACGATGAAGATGAACAAAAAAACCTACATTCTCTATAAAACAATTTGGGCACGTCTTCTTCATTGTTCATTGTTGACTTCAATATGAAATAGAATGCAAGAATGATTGATTCAAGAGGAATAGGCTTGATTATGAAGATGTAAAGTGAAGAAAGTGGGAAGAGAAGAGAGAAAAAAATATTGAGATTGATTATGAGATGGGGTGTACAAAACATTATGATTTGCACTTTTTTTAATATCAAGTACTTTTTGATCAACCAACTAGGTCTAGCTTAGTTGGCCACCATGATTTTCCTAATGGCTTAGTTCTAATAGGGAGATCATGGGTTCAACTCTCCCTAAGAAAAAGTTGAATAATGAAGACAAGCACTTGGTACTTTGCAAAGATAGGGAGGCTATCCCCCATAGGTGTTAATTTAACAACTAACAACTAACTTTTGCCGATCTAAAAAAAATACTTTTTGGTCATTTTGAATAGGGACATAATAGAAATAATTTTTTTTTTTATTAAGTTGGGGTGTCCAACCAATCTTTTGGGGTGCAAATAGAGCCACTCCTCCAATGCTCGTTTGTATAGATGTGGATTTCAAATCAAGGGATTTGAGGTTGGATTTTATAAAAATATTAGAATTACCTATTATAGGTGGATAGAAAAACTAGAAGAAAAAAAAAATGTAGTTTTGTAGTATGTTTGTAGTTAAAAGGGGAATCATTAGCATGATTTTCAAATTACTTTTGCATAGGTATTCAATTGCATCATGTTAAAGCTCTTTAATATAATCTTTAAATACTTAGCTAAACTATTCAAATCTTAATTTTGAGTTATTCTTCTTCCTTTCTCCTTTGAATGAATAATCCCAAATCCATACATTTCAATTTCACAAATACAAATCACGGAGCTAATATTTTTATAAAATTCAACCTCAAATCTTTTGATTTGAAATCCATGTGCATCCAAACAGACTCTTATATTGCCCAACATTCTAACATGCTTGCTTCTTTGGGATAGCAAATTTGAAAATGGAACTGCCTAAGACAACCCCGTCCTAGTAAAGTTCAGAAAATCCCACTTGTGTTCCTTTCGAAATAGTTTTATCTTTATTGATTGGGTTGTTTGTTGTTGACGTTGCAAGCAACATTTGAGGATGGAATGGTAGAGGAGGCTATAGCAAAAAACCACAGCACAACGAAGGAAGCCATTGAAGTTGGGAACTCTGCTGGAGCATATCATATCATTCTTACCCACTTCAGCCAAAGATATCCTAAGATTCCAGTGTTTGATGAAACTCACGTGCACAAAACCTGCATCGCCTTCTGCCACACCCTTCTTTTTATTACTCGAATTTCATTACCAGACCATTATTATAGATTCAATTTCAAAGATAACATGAGGAAACTCTTTACATTTACAAGAACACATGAATAAAGATTCTCTCATCTGAATACAATATGAATACAACAGGAGTTATAATTAAATAAATTGCCCATAGGCTTACATCTTTTAAATTAAGAGAAGGGGTTTAACCATTTTTCATCAATGGCATTTCGCCCACAAATAAAAGGCCTCGTGGCCAACAAATAAAGAAGATCCTTAACCTTGAAACACTTCTCGACGTTCACTTGAACAAGGATTAGCAATGTGGGATGAACATAAAGTCTAGTAGGGATCTCAACATGATCCTAAATAATAACAACATACAGATAGCTATGATCATGAATGCTTTATATCATATCATATACATAATGTGACAGTTTACACTGAACATATATTTATGCAGGTACTTTTCTTTAAAATCATTCAATTTACCCAACAACACAAACAATTCACTTTTCTTTAAAAGTTTCCATTTATAAACAACGCATCAAAACTGGTTGTTTTTTTTAAAAAAAAATACTTTTACAAAACCCCGATTACTTCTCATTATTTACGCCCAACACGAAACATGAATTCACTTCTGACACATTTATCACATTCCTTTGGCCCTAAGTCCGTGGTCAAGAAACAATTTCAGCAACTCATCCATTACGCTTGTGAACATACGTATATGTCCTAACACGAATACGAAATCAAAACATGTGCAATGATTACTAAACTATCACATGAAACAACCCAGCCTCACCCAACCATAACCATCACCTATTCATGATATACAGGGATACACCGAGACAAAACGAAAAACAAAACAATGCTCTACCTGCCTTAAGTATGGTAAGCCAAGGATATACCTTTTCATAACAAAATGCCAATTTATCAGACACAAGCTGGAAGGCAATGGTACCTCTGCCAATTTACCAGACACCGGCCGGAAGGTAATGGTACCTCTGCCAAGTTCTCCAGGCGCTAGCTGGAAGGTACTGGTACCTCTCATTTTTAGCATGGCCAATTCTCCAAGCGCTAGCTGGAAGGTAATGGTACCTCTCATTCTCAGCGCGTGAACATTTCCAACCATCTTAACATAGTAGAATGCATAATAACACAAGTGTACTACATAGACGACATTATTCAACACCAAAATGCCATCCTCCACCGATGACCAAGGACAAAACCTCTAAGCATATGTATTAAATACACGTAATACAACAATCCAATACTCACGAGACCTTAAGTCCAATAATAATAATAATATGCAAATGTTTCAAAATTCGACCTCAAATTCATTATTAATTTACAAAAGGTTATGATGTCATTTTCTTTCCAAAAATTAATTTTTCTTATTTTTCAATCCACACTACTCCAATCATTTTGTAAAAATTCATTCATTTAATTAAAAACCACATCATTGATGCCAACGCCACAACTCAACCCCACTCAACGTGATTAATCCAAACAATTTCAATACCATGGTTACCTCTCCCTTTTAAATATTAACACAATTACATAATCTGTATTAACAAAATACAAAAGCTTATTCAACTTTCTCCCTTTTAAATCCATTAAGTCAATAATATTAAATTAGGGCTTTTCTCCCTCTCAATATAGACATGTTAAACTACTCCCCAATTAACCTAAACAACAACCAACTAAACAACTTTAATCACAAATATCAAACCCTAGATCCCTTTGCATGACTTTCAAGGAAATCCATAATGAATATGGTTTTTATGCAACAAAATCTATCACATGTCTATCTATAGACGAAGTATTGCAAAGGAGAAAAGAAATCGCTACCTCTTAAAGTGAAGAGGAGACAACCCAAAAATCACTAGCGACGAAACCACAAACTACTTGCATCAAAAGAAAGCCCTTGACGATATCTACAATCTTTCTCAAAAGACCAAGGTGAAAAGATAGCTCTAGGTGAGTAGATCTAAAGATCTAAGTGAAAAAGTTGAGTTTAGAGAGAAAAGAAAGAGACTCACTGTGTAGAGATGCAAAAGAGAAAAAGAGAGGAAAGAAAATAATGAGGAAAGTGTGCTTGGAGCCTATTTATAGTAGTAGAATAATAGCCCCAAAGTAAATGAAAAGAATAAGTCAAAACCCCCACAAAGTAGGGCCCAAAGCGCACTAAAAAATCTGAAATTTACTCATAGGAGTCGACCCTTAGGACAATGGTATTGACCCTTACAAAGAAATGCTGAGACACCAATGTGTGCAGTAGACAAGGGTCAACCCTTGGAACCAGAGTTGTCAACCCTTTATTTCAATAGCAATACCCAAAACACAGCAGCAGACGAGGGTCGACCCTTGGAGCCAGTGGTGTTGACCCTTTAAACCAGCAGAGACACTAAGAGCAAGGCAGAAAGGTGGTGTCAACCCTCAAGAAGACTAGTGTCAACACCAGAACAAATTTTCCAAGTTCCCGAAGAACTTTTCAATGAAAACAAGCATGAACGAACAATCCCAACAAGTCCAAATCGAATTGTATTCCTCCAAAACCAAGATACAACAACTCCAATGACTCCCAAAATGAAAATAAAGGAATTAAATACACTCTCCAATAGTTTAAAGGACATAAGTGCTACACCTCCGATTTGATGAGAGTTAACTTAATAGATCTACATGTGCTTTCCAAAGTTCTTCCTTATTTCAAAATTCTTTTTAGGGAGGATATGATTGTTGATGAATCTAATGATGTTGTCAATGCTGCAAGGGCAGCTAATTAAATGCAACAATTTTGTAACACATTGTTGGTGTTGTATGGCCCTATTGGGCTTGAAAGTTGTTGATTCTTGTGAACAAACAACATCAGCATGATTCGTCAAAAATGATGGGATCTAAATGTGCTAATTGGAGGACATACTGCCCAAAGGAATTGGGCCATAGAATGTACATTTGAACGGATTAGATTTTTTAGCCTGTTTGGGATTAGTAATGACATGGAATTGAAGTCAGATTAGTAATAATCTAGAACAAGAGATGAGATTATATATATCATGGAATTACTTTAATTGTGTTTGATTTATGGTAGGATATAATAAGAGGAAGGTTCTTTGTAACAATTAGATAGAGTGAGATGGCTAATCCATTGTTAAACTCGTCCCCACCTCACTTCTCACTAGGGTGAGGAAAACCCATACGAAGCTGTGTGAGGAATGTGGGGATAGAGCGAGGCGGGGAAAAACGGCCATCCCTACTTACATAGGGTCCTTTTTTTAAATAAAAATCATATGAACACTTGACCCGACTCAAGTTGTAGCTCAAGTGGTCATGTGTGAACATTCAGATGCCAATGGGACAAGATCTCAAGTTCGTGGTAATAAAGTGATGTCGACTTGCTATAGTAATTTAATTCTACTAACCCATTAACATATTATCATGTGACAATATATATATATATCGAAGGCATGATCTAAAAAAAAATATTTGACAATAAGGACTACAATTCAAAGTCTAGAATCAATGTATAAGATAGTAATCGTATGTAGAATCATTTGAAAAGGAGGATCAATTATAAATTTTACAATAATGACTCATTTTAAATCACAAAATTCCGTGCATAGCACAAGTAACATGCAAGTATAGTATTATAAAAAAAAATTTTAAAAAAAAGTAAAGAAAAAGAGACTTCATGTGGGCTTTACAGTAATGTGATATTATATAATAAAAAAAAATTAGGACAAGCTACGACGATAGTCCTTGTGTTTTAGTTTGTCATTTTGGTCTCTGTAATTTCAATTAACTCGATTTTGACTCTAAATTTATAACTTTGTTTCAATTTGAATCTAGTTGATTAAAACTCTTAACATTTTTTTATAAAAAAATACGCATATAAGTGACATGTTATATTTTTAACAGCAAAATGATAAACTTACTCAATTCAATTCAGTGAGTTAATCTCAACCAATTCAATAATTATTTTACTTGCTGATACTTCAACTAAAGACCTCATCCATCACAACCCAAACTACACTGCCAAGCTCCATCGATATAGACCTTGATACCTCTTGAAAGAACAACAAATGAAAAGGCTTCCTATCACGACCCAAACCCGCTCCAATAGGTTTAGCATCATAACCGGCCAGTAATCCGTAAATTACCAAAGGCCTCTTAACAATAATAAAATAATTAGGGGCTAGCGGAAGCACATATACAAAATACAATATAAGACAGAAAATTTAAAACTTATATTCACAAATATACTCATAGTGATATCATAGGCATATACATATCATTGTCTTACGTCACCCACTGCTAAACAAAACCAAAAAGAGACTTAGCCCAAAATTCAAATTATACAAAAGTCTGGTTCAACAGAAGAAAGAAAAAGATAAAAACAGACATCACGTGCACTACTAGATCACTGAAGCACATGGGAACCTCCTCGGGAGGCATGGTAGCTAGCTTGACACAACGGAACTCCATGCTGGCAACTTAGGCCTGGTCTCGCGCCTAATCACCTACATACATAAATAATACAGTAAGTTGGAGCCCAGTGAATAACAACAGGGTAAAGGGTTTATGAATGATGTCCAAAACAGAATCAGAAATCAAACTTCATATCAGAAAGCAGTTATATGTGGTACATCCATTAGCTATCAGATTAGATTGGTCATAGACTCATATGCATAGTCGATACCGATGACCATAAAGGCCAATATCTTTGTGCACAAATAGCCATGGTATTGTTACCCCCAGGTGAGGGCCAAGTGAACATAGGCCTCAATATTGTTACCCCCAGGCAAGGGCCACATGAACATAGACCATGGTATTATTACCCCCGGGCAAGGGCTACGTGCATATTGGCCACGGTATTGTTACCCCCAGATGAGGGCCACATGAACATAAGCCACAGTATTGTTACCCCCTAGGCGAGGGCAACGTGAACTAAGGATGCCATAAATATATTTCAGAAAAATGAACATTCATTCATGATTCCTAAAATAACAGTTCAGAAAACAGATCATATCATATCAGTTAGAAAATACTTATAATCAAACATAACTTTATAGGGTTGTTACTCACAAATAGCTCCAGTAGGAGGATAGATCACTTGACCAGAACAGATTGATTAGGCGGGCGATAACACGTGACTTACAAGAACACGTGACAGGTACACATTGGACACACGTCTCAAAGGTGTTTAACTTATCATTCTTTTTCCTTATTGTGTGTTTCTAACTCTTATCCTCATTATTGTAGCTTAAACATGGCTTAGAAATGCCTAAGACGCAATGAGGATACCAAAATATACTTGAAAACACTTTGCAAAATTTTCAGAAACAAGGCAGTTCGCTCGAGCGCAACTTTTGTCGCTCGAGCGGACCCCTTGGTCTGTAAAACTTCTGAGAGCTCTCATTTTACGTTCAAGCGCAACTTCTGGTTACTCGAGCCAAGGCTCAAAAATAAGAGTTGTCGCTCAAGTGCAGGTTCTATCGCTCGAGCCAACCGACAATTCTGCAAAAGTACTGGGAGCTCGCATTCTTAGCTCGAGCGCTGATTCCACCGCTCGAGTGAAGAGTGCAAATACTTGAATTTCCAAATTGCTCTTTAGGCTTCAAAACACAATTCTAATGTGTCAAAACACATTCTTTTGAGCCAAAACTCAAGATAACATGTAGAAAATCATAGAACTTTATGAATTGAAAGTCGTTTAGCAAAATCAAGCCCAAAAGCAAGTGAATTATTCCAAAAGTAAACTTGAAATTGTGAAAACATAACGTGCGTGTAATGATATGAGCTTCAACCTTCCAAAACATGATCAATTGAGATGTTTAGCACAAAAACATGTTCAATTCCTAAAACATAGCCAAGATAAGAACATGCATGTGAGAATTTTTTGAAATCAAACTCAAATTATGATGAAATGGATATGCATGCACGCAATGCTCCTCTTTCTACCCTTCAAACCCAATTGTTATGTTTAAACACTTAAACCTCTTGAATTCATCCACTAATGTCTTGAATATAATGGTTAAGAGTATGATTCTTACCTAGAGTTCCCAATTCCTCCAATTCTCTTCAATTCTTCTAGCAATCTTTGGCAATTCTCCCTTAATCTCCTTAAATTCAATCTCTTCCTTTGGTCTCTCTCTCTCTCTCTCTCTCTTACGTTTTTGTTCTCAAGGAAATGAAGATGAAATGTTGTTGAGTCACCATTAGCCTTATATAGGCTTGATTAGTGGGGTTTAATTAAGCTTTGCTTATGACTAATCAATTGGTCTTAATTTATTTTAATTATTTGAATCCGAATCAAAATTTAATTAAACTTATCATAAAATTCTAAAAATTCAAAATAACACATAGACTTAGTCAATTCCATATTCGGATGCCAATAAGGCCTTCAATTCACATATTAAACCAGAAATTCAAACACATATTTCTACGTCAAACAAATATAAATACAAATAACACATAACACATGCAATCAACTTAGAATTTCATCTTAATTACTTGTAAGGCATTCTTAATCAAGGATTATAGGCTAATGACGGGTCGGGTTGTTACACTTCCAAACAAAATGACATAATTGAAATGGTTGCACTGTTACTTTTATTAAGATTTGCCTCTTGCACCTACATCTTATAAAACTCCTTAAGAACTGAAAACTAATTGTTAAGTTCAGAGACTGTCAAAAGTGTTTATGGCATTAATAGAGGAATTTTCAAATTGAACTTTATTTCGATGAAACCATAAAGCTCACATAATAATTGCTGATTGGATGATTATGGGTATATATATAGAATTTTTCAGAATTTTCCTATATATATATCTATATTTGTTGGTGTGTATGTATATATAAATTTGTTTGTATATATTATTTAAAATATAATTAAATTAAAATGTTAAGAGTTAAAATAAACAATTAGAGATTTAATGTTGTTTAAGTTATGAATTTTGTGTATAATAAAAGAGGGGAAGAAACTAAGAGAAGTGCACAAATGAACTAGAAAAGTCATAGGGGTATTATGGTTATTTCAAATTTGTCGTTAGCAGAGTTTGAGTTGAAATTTAGTCCAAAATCACAGGGGGTCTCTCTACTTATATTTGAACTATAGGGGGTAAAGTACTCTGATCTCATACCACAGGCGGTAAACTGAATTTTACCCTTATTTTTGTTTTTTTTTTCTTTAGTAAAAAAGCACCATTTTTCTTTTTCTTTTCTCATCTATATAAGGTATTCAACAACGGTACACTGCTAATGGTGTATTGTTGTGCATAACATATTTGTTAAATTAGATTATATTGTGGTGTTTGGTAACCTAGAAAAAAAATGATTATATAAGTTAAGAGAGAAAAGAAAAGGAAAGATATTAATTTCTTCCATATCTTTTTTTGTTAAGATATGTTAAAAAAATAAAAGAAATGATATCATGTTATATTACCAAATTAACCTTTCATAAGAGTCTTTTTATTTCTTCAGGGGTTATTTGTGGAAAAGTCCATTCCTGTGAGGCCATATCTTATTTAGTCCAAGATTTAATCTTTTTTGTGACAAAGGTACATGTTAAAAAGTCACTGATGTCAGAAAAGTCACTCGAAAAGTCACTGGTGTCGGAAAATCACCAGTGGCCGGCTGCGATGGCTGGTAATAAGATGGACAAATAGATGACATTGAATAGATAGGTGATATTTGAACAGATTGTTGGACCAATAGATGACATGTGTATAAATATATGACATTTGAATAGATAGTTGAAATTTTAATAGATAAACAGACAGATAGGTAAGATTTGAACATATAGGTGTCCTTTCGGCCCAAAAGAATTTAAGTTTAGATCTATCTATTGGTCTAACAAGTTCAAAAATAGATTTTTGTTCTGAGTGTTCAAAATTCAAAACCAAACAAAAGTTTTTCTTTCAAAATAGGGTAAATTACAATAACCTAGCCTAAGGTTTGTCATAATTTCAAAACTGAGGTTTCTGAAATGACACTGACCTCTTCTATCAGTTTTGTCTCCTAACATTATTAGTAGAATGTGATGTTTTATTAGCTTACCCTTACATCTAATAAGACATTTTTCTCTATATATTTTTATTTTTGTAACCAAACATCATTTACCTAATCACAATAACCAAACAACACAATTAACATTAGAACCAAACATCATCTTCAGCACCAAATCTGGTTTAACCCACTCATTCCATTACCATCATCATTTGCAACAACATACCTTGACGTCCCTTTCTTCACCCCTTCTTTCTTGTCCCATAGCCACCCCACTCGCATCTCCCTTACCCCAACCATCGCTTCTTGTTGATATGTCATTTCATCTCATTTTCTCTCATCAACACATGAAACAACGATAACGATGATTTGTTTCCCAGATCTTTTTTTCTTCGCCTCATAACTCTCATTCTCTTTTGTTCCCACTCATCCATCTCTCTATTAACACATTCAATTAGCTATGGATCAATGTGTCTTATGATTGAAATCAAACCCATGATGAAATGATTCAAACTCACTTAGATTGCAACACATCGATCCACCGCATCCATAGCTTTCATATTCTCTCTGTAATCAACATGATTGGTTCACTTGTGGATTTTTGTAAATGGGTTTGTTGATGGGTGTTTGTTAGTCACAATGGTAGGTGGTCTTTTTGGGGGCAACAAAGGATTCATGGTGTAGAGAACTGAGATTTTACAAAATATAGGGAATGGTTTATAGGAGTTGATAATTATGTTCTTTAGAACGATGTTGGCAATTTGAAGTTGACCCATTTATTTGTATAATTGAATCTAGTTTTCTATTTTGCTAATTACAAAACCAGTTCAATGTTTGCTTTGGGTTGGGTCTTTGGTTCTTGTATAATATATATATATATTAGTTTGAGTGCGTGAAGAAAAAGAAAAGATAAAGTATAAAAAGTACATGAGACGGTGCAACAAGTATTTTTTTTAAAAAAGAATCAGTGAGTGAGTGTGTTTGGTTGTGGGTAGTTGTGGATTTTGTAGTGGGATTGTTTCAGTTGGTAAATATTTTTTAAAATTTATTTAAGGTGGGGTGGTTTAAGTGTAGGAGTGCATTTGGGGGTATTTTGTGATAAGCGAATACCCACTAGATTAAGAAAAAAGCTCTATAGAACGGCTATTAAACCATCAATGTTGTATGTGACGGAATGTTGAGTAACTAAGAAACAACATGTAGATAAGATGAGTGTTGCTGAGATGAGGATACTAAGGTGGATATGTGACAAGACTAGAAAAGACAGAATTAAGAATGAGTATATTCATGAATGGGTAGAAGTAGCACTGATAGAAGATAAGTTGAGAGAAAATAGATTGAGATGGTTTGATTATATATAACGGAGACCAATAGATGCAGTAGTAAAGAGATTAGGGGTGTTCACGGGTCGAGTCAGCTCGGTTTTAGTGCCAAACCGCCACCTGACTCGACCAGTTTAGGTTTCAAAAAATGGGACTCGAATTCGACCATAAACTTGTTGAAGCCGACAAGAATCGGGTGTCTCTTTAACGGTCGGTATTCGGTTCGGGCAACAAATATCCAACCCCAATTTCCAAAGTCTTCGTCCTTTACCAAACACACCCTAAAGCATAAAGAAGACAGATTAAGCAACAAAGTTCCAGAGAGTGAGGGAGGTTGAGGAGGGAGATGGGCAAAGGAGGTTGAGGATTGAGAAGAGCAGCCTTGGAAAGTGAAGGAAGATTGGAGACGGAATGAAGGAGAAAAGGGTGGAAGTGAGATAGAGATGAAGTTGATGTGAGAGAGAGAGAGAGAGAGAGAGAGAGAGATATCACTGCTCATTTTGAGCTCTTCAATCTTCATTTTATCAAGCATGATCATCATTTGTCCCAGCTAAACGCTGCTGATCGCGGCTCATGTTGCTGTAGATTTTCTCTTTGAAACTCTCTATCACAACTTCAAATTATTGCTTCACCATCTGCTTGCCTATTTGTGAATAAAGAGAAGGGTGAAGAGAGATAACAAATGCTACTTGTTTGATCTAGGAATTGGAAAAAGAATTGATTTGATACATCTGATGATTCACGTGGGTTGTTTTCAACTTTTAGTATAAAACAATAAGGTGATAAATATAAAAAGTCAAGAACTAATAAAAAGTTGCCAGCTATGTTTAGTGATAAAGTTGTAATATTGAATATGAATAGGATGAAGCCACGTATGTACTACATAAACCTTGGTCAGATCGGTTTAGGTAGTTTCGTTTTCCTTGCATCCGTTCACCGACTGTAACATGGTGATTTTAAATTACTTACAACCGTTGCCGACCGCATATGCTAATGAAGCCGATCGTGACACGTCGGTTCGACTCGGTTCGACCGAGTTGATCGGGCCAATCGGTTTTTTGAACACCTCTAAAAGAGATGTGATACAGTGAAGGTAGATGGAAGTGTTAAGGAAGGGTAGACCTAGATTGACGTAGGCGAGTGTAGTTAATAGAGATATGAATTTCTTTAATTTAACTAACAAAATAGTCGTTGATAGAGTTGAGTGGAGAAGAAGGATTCATGTAACAACCCCATTTGATGGGCCTTAAGGCTTGGTTTGGTTGGATTTGGTTTATTCTTATACATAAATTATTTGGGATGATCTAAATAAGTATACTTTTTGACTTTTTACGAAAAGATGTGCAGAAAAGTAAAGAAGTAATGTGACTCAAATAAATACACTTATCTAAATAAGTGCACTTATATTCATCATGCCAAACAACCCTAGGGGTAAGTTTGGTATTTTAGTATAATAGTCAAATGACATCACCTTTTTCTATTAATATTAGTTAACAGAATTGTAGAAATTGAGGCATCTAAAATAAAAAGACAAAGTAGAAGGAAGGTTAATGTCATTTCAGAAACCAAGCTGGTTAGTCCAGTCCTGCTTGCTGGCCTACTAACCAGGATCGTCAAGGTTCACCTGACTTGCAAAAGCAGACTAAGAAGTTCTTTCGGAGAGATTTCTGTAATTGTCATAAACCTCAATATCAGTGTAATTTGCCCTTCAAAATATTATTCAATACAATGGTGACGAACCGCACTACAACCATATCTCAATGGTCGAAAAACTACACAATAACTTGTCTATTTTAAAGGGCCAAATGATTGGGTCATTTCAGCCCGGCTAGCGTTTTCATTGGGATCACCTGACCCGACACCATTGTGCGTGGTTTTCACTCGCCAATCTTACCGTAAAAGGTCTAATGGGTCCCTGAAGCTGTCCATACTCGGAAGAAGAAAGAGAAGAAGAAGAAGCTTCTCAATTCAAACTATCCAATTCCGACTGTTCCAACTTCAAATAATCAACCTCTGAGATCAATTACTCTTCAATCCTGCAATCAATTTTCGAATTTTGTATTGAATCTGTCAATCAGGGTTGTGAGTTCTTCTAGTCATTCGATGTCTTTCTAGGGTTTCGAACCAAATTCGAGCTTGGTGGTGTGTTTTTGGGTTTTGTGGGGGTTTAGAGAGCTATGGATTCAAGCAGGAGAGCCGTCGAATCATATTGGCAATCGCGGATGATCGATGGTGCGACATCGGACGAAGACAAAGTCACTCCTGTGTAAAAATTTGAGGAGATTTGCTAGCTTCTTCAGTCTTCTCATATCAATATTAGATTTCCACAATAAACAAATAATCAACACCACGGGACGAGCAGTAAATAGATTTACTGCTCGTTCCGTGGTGTTGATTATTTCCAGATTTACTGTTCGTTCCGTGGTGTTAATTATTTGTTTACTGTGGAAACCTAACACACCAATTTTATAAATTGATTCTGGTTTAACATTCAGAATAGTCCATTTATTTAGTTGTTGTTGGACATTTTCAAATTCAACAAATTTGGCATTTTTTTGATAATCTCGATGAAGTAGATTCCATATGTGAGTTATTTATATTGTCGAAAATTGGACCGGGTATTGGACCCGAATTTGGGCGCCCATGTGGCATGACCCATGACCAATTAAATTATCCATTTAAATTTGAATTTGAATTATTTGGATAACCCACAATCAATATCTGTATCTACCATATCTTATCAAGAGATATGGATAGATGAATAGATAGATATTGATTATTATATATTTGATAATATACATCTGATATGATGGATTTGATATCAGATATGTTATGTGGTTTTTACCCATAACATTTTTTCCTAGACTCTCTCTCTAACTCTCTCCCATGAAGAGAACGATTCAGCCTCTGCACTGTGACTGGTGTGGGTGATACTCATATTGTGGTATCACTCCACTGCTGGGTTCGTTGTTCGCATTCTTGAAGTACGTGATTTACCCACGAGATTCTTCGCTTCAGGTTCTGTCATTAAGGTATGATCTGAAATATTTTATCCGCTGCGTTATACTTCGATTTACATTGGTATCAGAGCTAATATGGGTATTTTCGTGCTTATTTTTATGTATTAAAACATGTGTATATTTTTATATAAATATATATACACGTTATATGCATGAAAATTAACAAAGGAGGAAGATGAAGTGCAGGGTTTCTGCACTTCCACTCTCATTAGATTGAGAGTGTTATACACCTCAATTTTTATGTTCATTAAATGTCATTTTTGAGACCATAAATGCTTTTGTTGTGAAAAATGAAGTCCGACAGTACCAAAATTAGACCACAAAACACCCCGGAAGGCGGCGCGTGTGCCTCACGCGCTATATGACGCCGCCCAGCGGCTTCCACGTGCCTCCATGCGCCAAGCGCACTGTCCATGCGCTCACACACACCATCACGTGCGCGTCAGCCGCGCTGTCCACGCGTGCCCTGTTTGCGCAGCGCACGCGCGTGCCGTGCGCTGAGCCGCGTGCTGCGCCGTGCACTAAGTCGCGTGTTGAGCCGTTCGTTGAGCCGCGCCGTTTTTTCTCCATCGGCTTGGCTGCTGATGTTAAGGGTCTGTTTGTTTTTTTTTTTTAATCCAGAATTGCGTTAAATGATCATAAGTAATTTGTTATAGCTTTGTTTTAAGCGTGGTTGATACTGTTAGACTCAGAATTAAATTTTCTATCTTCTGTAAAATTTTCAAAATTTTATGAAAATAAAAAATATTTTTGCTGAAATAATAATTCATTATTTCTGCTTTAAAATGTTTCTGGTGTTGCATGATTAAGTTTCTGGAGCTGAAATTTTTACTGTAGACCACTGTAATGGTCTATTATTTACTGGTATGATTGTTGCATTTTTCCAGATTCTGAAATATTTATTTATGATTTCTTGTGTGTTTATTAATTATTTAAAATTCCAGAAAATACCAGAAAATTTCAAAAAATTTCAGAAGTGATATACTTTCTATTATGGCATAATCTGAATATTAAATACAGTATATTGTTGTTTTTGGCCTAGAGTTTCTAATATGTTGTGATTAGAAAAACATGCTTAGTTTTTTTTTTATATTTAAATTCCATTATTAAATGAATATAGCATGAGTTATTTGTAAATTTACATTAAGATGCTATTGTATGGAATTTATCATGCTTTGTACATGCCATAGTCAGTGGGAGGCTATTCGGTTGAGAGAAATCTTTGTAAATTTACTTCCGAAAACTAATATTTTACGCATAAATTAAATTAAATTTTGGATAATTGTCACATGTGGCGCAAGAGATGATTACGAGCATAGCGGATTTTCGATCTTGCGACTTGTGTAATATTGTCACTATTTAATTTAGATTTTTGTGGCAAAATTATATTATGCTAATCAAATTAATCCCAATGCGAATTTTTCTCTAAATTGACTTAGCTTATGGAAGTTAATTTGGTTGACCTAGACTTAGTAGAGATGTTCAAATGTGAATAATGAAATCCTATTCTTTAGATGAGCAAAAGTCTTGGAGACTTTAGGTCAGACCTTAATTGAGCCAAAGTAAGGAAACATGACTCAAAGTTGCCGTGGTTTTGTTGCCTTGTTTGGCACAATAAAAACTAATGTGCGCGCTATGGTTAGCAGCACGCTACGTAGTTTTGGTTGGCGAGTTTTGGAGTTATGAAATTAGTAAGCCCTCAATAGATCTGTATATGATCTTGACTATTGAGCTGCGCGGATTGACTTTGTAATTTGACTTTAGATGAAGTAACATTCAAGAGTCACGTCATCCAAGAAATGCGAGCTTAAATGAATTAGTCATTAAGTGTAAGATGAGTAGCTAGTATGAGCAGTGTTTTGCTCTCTACCCAACTATTGGGAGTGGATGGAGCAAAATTTCACGCACTATAATAGTGTGCATTGAAATATCACTTGAAGTTAAAAGATTAGCGCTTAGCAGCAGCAAAATCCATTAACACTAAGTGAAAAGATTAGCGCCAAGTGGCTGCAAAATCTATTAGCATTGCCAACTTGTCTAAGTTTGGACACTTACGGTTTCCCCAGTTAAGTGTGAGACATGATGAGGTGCTTCTTTGTATGGATCCTTAGCTAGGCTAATGTTTTTGAATAACGTTTACCACTAAGCGCAAACGTTGCAGCATAGTAATGAAAAGGTCAAGGCCGACAAGGTTGTTATGACTCTAAGAATTTGACGCATGGCTCGTGAGAGTATTGTGTTGAATTAGACTCTTTAGCCTAATTCGCGCTTAAGTTACTTTAGGAGCTATCATAGATTGATAGCTTATTCTCTCCTTCTAGTGGATAGTAGAATTAATTACAAGTAACTATGAAGCGAGAAACAGAGATGGCAAGAGGAGCATTGTCATCTTTCAACTAGATGCAGTAAAGTGTACGGAGAATAAAATTTACTTGAAGGTGCAGGGGATTAGCACCTACTAGTTAAATTTACAACTTAGGCGCACTTGATATCTCCATCCTTTTATGATCTAGTGAATATGAATTAGTCGTGAGTCATTAACTAGTTGGGCTTAAACCTTTTAAAACTTGTCTTCGAGAACTCACACATTAGGATGATTGGAATTAGTTTATGACGTTGGTCATGAACCGATGGCTTATTATACTTAATCACATTAATGAGAAGATGACATTGATGGTTTGAGTAGGCCCTCTCGGGCCCACTCGCTTGTGACATCCTACTCTCATATAAATGTGTAACTTTGTTCGCAATGGTTGCGCACAAGTAAGTAAGAAAGCCGTAGAAGGTCATTTGTATTGGCGCATTTTAGTCCACTATGATATTTGTGACTAGATATGTGAAAGGGTATGATAGCTAAGCCTCAATCTTGACACATTTATAGATTACGATACGCATCTGAGTCAAGACTATTTGATCTCCCATAAGTCAAAAGTTTTGAGATGATTTTTGACATTGCACATATGAGGTTGACATCAATTAGATAACAACTTTCGTGTTTTTAGTTTTGACCAAGGTGGCGAGTATTTATTTGAGTTATTTTAGAAAACTTTATGAAGAGAAATGGATGCTTAGAAAATTGATTATTCCTAGTACTCAACAACATAATGGTGTAATAGAGATAAGGAATTAAGTATTGTTAATGTTAGGTGGATGATGGCGCAAAAATGTTTCCCAATTGGGAATTGCACTTTAGTTTGTTGCCTATATCCCTGACTAAGTGCCCTCCATATCAGATTTTACACTTCATTTGAGTAATGGATTAGCGGAGAGCCATCTATGGGCGATCTGTAACCGTTAAGCAGCTTATCTTTATTTTATTTCTCATAAGGTTGCGAAGTTAAGGCCTACGGTTCTATAGCGCATTATTGTATGCTGTCTTGTAAACACATAGGGTCATGTGGCGCATTATTGTATGCTGTCATGTAAACCCTCCGGGTCATGTGCATATAGGTAAGCAGCTTTGTGGGAGTGTAACTAAGTCACATAAAGTTTTCT
Organism: Camellia granthamiana; assembly: GCA_036172215.1. NCBI lineage: Eukaryota > Viridiplantae > Streptophyta > Magnoliopsida > Ericales > Theaceae > Camellia > Camellia granthamiana. The sequence goes on from CM069907.1 coordinate 86,657,464, forward strand.
TAGTAAAGGTGACGTGAATAGAGTTTTGGAACTCTATAAGATAAAGAATTCTAAGCATAGCGCTCTATGTAGCCTAGTTGAGAATGGAAAGAAATTTCCAATATCTTAGGGACAGTGGGAGCGATGTGCCTACTAATGGATTACTCCATTAGAGAAGAATACTCTATATTCTTAGTTGCGTGGTAGTGAATGTGAAAATTTTCCACATCATCACTGGATGATTGAGAAGGAAACATTCATAATTGCTCCGCAAGATGATAAAGACCCTAGGATAATGCCAAAGGCTATAGTCCCCTATTTTTAGAAAGTGGATCAATGTTGCGCAGTTGAAGACAAAAATCTTTGAGGATTAACCATTTCTATAATTTGGTTGACTTTCCATTAACATGCGAAACTGTTCTAAAGTTATGCACATTTTGGATAGTCATTGTTGAGGCATAAGGCTCGCTAGATACCGAAAAGTCGCACCATTGAGAAAAGTGTAAGCCATGAGAAGACTTCCTTCTGGGGAGTGAGGTTATTTTGACTTAGGCTATGATTGACATAAGTTTGGAACATTGATTTGTGGACATTGTGACCCAACTTTCTTGTTAGAGAATTGGATAAGTAGATCCGTAGGGATTTACCTTCTGCTTTTATGGTGAAAAGTTAGGAGCGCAAAAAGGTTGTTAGTTCCAATAAATCTTTTACAGCCTGAAACAGTTATCCAAATAGTGGTTCTTAGATTTCGTCAAGCCATGATAGGCCAACGATGATCGATGAAGACCACTGAGGCATGATCAATGGTCCAAAAGAAGTTTTTCCTTACTTAGTCATTATGAGCCAGGAATTTATAAGGTTATCGCCACCTAGGGTGGGCAGTCCTCTGTTTTGGATATGATGGACATGGGTGATATAATTTATATGCTCGGATGTATGGTCCTTAGGGATTGTTTTGGGAGAATTCTCGGTTTATCTTTAATGACTTACATAAGGAATATCCTAGAATGATTTTAGATGCAAAATTGCAAACCCATTGACTTACCTATCGGTAAAAGTCAGAGCCTTAGCTATTGAGTGAATCCTCGGATTGTCTTTGGAAGAAACAGATGACCTATATTCCTTGATTTTTTCTTTGTTGTGGGAGCCTAAAGTACGCTATGTGGGCGTATTCGGCATGATAAGTGTTATCTTTGGTAAATGGTCAACTGAGTTGTTTAGACATTGACCTTGCTCATTACATTGTGGATAGAATGCTTTACTAGTAGTATATTAATTTGCTCCTTGTACGATTCAATGCACTAGTTGGGCGCATCTTGAATAGAAGCAGATTGGTCACCAAAATATCTTTAGAGAGGTAATTGCGCAAGAAATAGTGATCTTGAACCACTTCATGTGAGGCGCAAATGGTGGATTCCGTTGTATATGCTTATCGCAAGAGGTGCTGATAAGGCTGATACTTGGAATCTAGAATTGCGCAGACTGTGGTCGTGTTTTTTTTTTAAATCAATCACTTATTTGTTATGAGATGATGGGATGTTGACACTATTATGGTTTGTGTCATAATAATTAGCAAATGATGATGTCAACAAGCAAGATTGGCTCACTCACACGAGCAATCGCTCTTGGTGCTTGGGAGCGAGCAAGGATGAGACTAGTGATTTATTTTTATTTAGAGCCAAGAAAGGCTTAAATTATCCACTATGTATGTCGCCTTGGTTACAACCAAGATGAGGTCGCGTTAAGGACCAAACATGGATGTTAGTACCCACTTTCCATGTAGTGCCTGCTATGATTAGCCAGATGCGAGATCTTATTTGGCGCTTGGAAGGCGAACAAATAGAGAATTTGGGTTAGGTGCTAGAAAGTGACTAGACTAATATCTGTACGGTGTATCGAGTATGACGTCACTCTTTTTGGAAGAGTTACTCCACCGTAACATGTATTCATACTACATGTGCTTGGCGACCGAGTAATAAGGTGAGAGAATGGATCCCTGTTTCCTCACCGTGTGAGTCTTACGTGTCATTATTGATATGACTTTCATTTGTGTACCCTTTTGTGACTTTTGACTATGTCATTAGGTAAGGGGTTGATGTTCTACTACTTTGGTATGTTGTCTGCGGTCATGTATGATTCAGCCTTAAGAGACATCACTAGGAAAGCGGTCAATCCTAAACTAAATGGCATGAGGGCAAAGGGAAGATCATCTAGTATTACACCACTATTATATATTCATTACCAGCAACTCACATCGCTCTGTATGAGAGGCGGATTGAGTGCGAATATATTGTAAGAATTGAGAGGGTCAAACATGCTCTTTTTTTAGGGATTAGAGATGTTTTTTTTTTTTTTTTTTTTTTTTTGACCGGTGTAATTAGATGGGTCTGGAGTATATGAGACACTATTTCTATATTTTTTTTGGGTTGATGTCTCTATGCTGGCTCATTTTGAGTTTCTAGTATAGAGCTCCCACATACAGGTGTTTCTCAGCGGTCGCACGGTTCATTGGCTAGTATGTGATTGTTTAACATTTGGGGAGATTGAGATAGAGATGTGGCAGTGTCATGCCAGCTCATGACCCATGACCAATTAAATTATCCATTTAAATTTGAATTTGAATTATTTGGATAACTCACAATCAATATCTATATCTACCTATCTTATCAAGAGATATGGATAGATGAATAGATAGATATTGATTATTATATTTTTGATAATATACATCTGATATGATGGATTTGATATCAGATACGTTATGTGGTTTTTACCCATAATATTTTTTCCTAGACTCTCTTTCTAACTCTCTCCCATGAAGAGAACAATCCAACCTCTGCACTGTGACTGGTGTGGGTGATACTCATATTGTGATATCACTCCACTGTTGGGTTCGTTATTCGCATTCTTGAAGCACGTGATTTACCTACGAGATTCTTCGTTTCAGGTTCTGTCATTAATGTATGATTTGAAATATTTTATCCGCTGCGTTATACTTTGATTTACATATATGATTGCATGTGATCATATATGTATAATCTACATTTACTACAACTAACAGTATAATCTTAATAAACATAGCTCTGATACCAAATAGGTGTGCCTAATAATGTATATTGTTAAGCACGTCTGTCAACATCTTACATGGGATATATGTCAAGAGCAATTTAATGCAAAACAATAATTACTCAAACCGCGACTTGGGTGACGTTCCACTCACCATTATCCACCATTGATCACATAAGAGGCACAAATCCAAAAATATTAATATATATACTGCTACAGTAGTAAATATAGATTTCTACATATATGATCTCTTATACTGGTTATGTTGATGAAGGGATATCTAAAATGTCATCATAGTAACCAATAAAATACTCAAGCCTGATTAAATGATTCCAAATATAGCCTGGAAGATATCTTAAAGTAGGACATTCTCTTGTTATTTCTTCTTTTTGCTTCTGATCTTTTTTAATTTGTTTTAAAACATAATATCTATGAAACACAGTAGATTCATTCATAAACCATAAAAATATTAAAGAAAGAAATATTTACAATGGATTAGAAAGCTTTAAGCATACCAAGCACAAATATGGAATTTTATTATATAGAGACTTTTACAAGGAGTAAGGAATATTAAAAATTGAATGTGCTTCAACAACGGTGAAACTTGTCATTTTATAGATAAAACCCTTGAATTTCAGAAGATAAGAGACAGGTGATGTATGCTAAACTTGTCCTTTTAATTGAAAAAAAGGACGCTCCGTTCAGAACGACGATGGCTTGTTCTAACAGGAAAAAGAAAATTAAGCACAGGTAGCATAATCTCTTTTATTCTTTCAATTGTAAATTCAAAATTTTCACTTTACCAAACCAAATCATAACTTATGTTATTAGCTATCCACCATACTAGAACAACCAATCATCATTCCTACCGTGCACTAACTCACTCTCCAACCTTCCCTGCCACTACCTCTTCCTCACTTGTTATCACTTGTTAGCTAGTCACTTTTCTTTGTTCCATCTTCCCCTTTTTACTGCTACCAATCAAATAATCAAAAGCTTCCACGATGCATTAAAGTGGCAAGACTCAAGATCTATATATGTGGCAACCGGCATGAGCATCCATGGCATCTTAATACAACTCTTCCAGAGCACCCATGGCAACCAGAAGTTGCATTTCCACAGCATGAGTTGAATCAGAGGGAAACCTTTCCAGCTATAGGGTTGAAATTGAGCACCACCAGCATTGAGTATATTTGTTTGTGATTGCACAATTTTTTACAGTATAAGTGTCGGTGGAGCTGGTGGTTGTGGTGGCAGTGGTAGGCAAGGGCATATGGTGTTTTGGTGGAGGAGGTGGACTGTGACGAGACGGTGGTGGTGGTGGTGGTAGTGGTGAAAGCTGTCGATGAAGATGAATAGAGAAAAATGATTGTCAAATGACAAAATTAGCACTCTCAATTAAAAACTCACGGTTCAATTTGTCACGAGAGTTCATTTTATTTTATTTTATATTTGTAATTTCCCCAAATAAAAATTTTTCTGACACAAATTGTCCATAATGACAGCACAACATCTTAGGCTCAAGAACATGGAATTTACTTGAAATCACAATCTCTGAGGAAAGCAAACTGTTCCATAAAGCTAAATCTTATGCACACAGCTCAGCTGAAGAGACACATCACAAGTAGCCCAACCAGAAGAAGTGACAAATATGCAACTCTACAAATTTGTTTCAAGGCGAGAAATTTCATTGGTAACTGATCACAAAATACAATAGCTAAAACCAACTGCAGAACCACATTCTCTCATTTTTCTATGCTTTAGCTACATTAGGATATGCCCATAAAACTTTTTTCATTCACTCATTTCCAGTGCACCAATAGTCCCCAAGTTCATCAAATACAGTGAACTTTTGGAGGGAGCTTCATTCATTAAGATCTGATCTGCGCTGCACCGGAATATTATTGCAAAAGAATAAGTAACCTTGTAGGTCGGAAGAAGCAAAAACCTGCTTCAAACATAACTATGCCACTATTGAACTCAAAAGGAGGTCCTTTTTGGGTCTCGAGCAGCCGTCAAATGATCCTGCAAGACCAACCAATATTTCATCATTTAATAACATAATACGAATGTGATTAAAAAAATTATTCCAATTACTCTTAAGGTGGAACTAAAAGATATCCAGTTATTTATCCCAAATTTCAGGCAATAACAAAATCACATATCACAGAAAAATCAAATTTCCTACAAAACGGATGGTATTGAAAGAAAAGCCTTTTAAACACCTGAGTTGGCCTTTCATGTTTCTTTGTTCATTACAAGGGACTTGTCCACACAAAAAAAAAAAAGAAAAAGAAAAAGAAAAATGCAAATGCTACTACAGCAAGAAAAATGTCAATATCACAGGTGCAGTTATGTAAAGCTCATGTTCACATAAATCCATTATTTATTACTATATCTCAAAGAAGGCACCCTCCTACTTTTGGAGCATTGTCACATCGTAGATCAATCTTTGAGTGGTTTTTTTTTTTTTTTTTTTTTTTTTTTTTTTTTTTTTTTTTAATCAAACCCGAGGGGAAATTTTATTAAAAGAACAAAAAGGTACACCTAGACAGACAGGGCAACCTTGATTAGCAACCTCAAAGAAAGCAAAGCTATACAACAAACATAGACGAGATGGGGAAAAAACAAAAGCCAAGTCCTAAAGTTTAGGCAAGCTAAAATGCTCCAGCAATGCTATACTTTAGACCTATTAGAAACAGGCAAGTCTAACAGAGAATCAAAAATCCGAGAGCAATCTTGATTAGCACCAAGCATAGCCAAATTATCAGCCAAGGAATTAACCTCTGAATGCTGAGTTGAAACAGAAAGAGAAATAGAAAAAGGAGAATGAACCTCCGTAAGTATAAAACAGACCAAAACAAAGAACACCCATTATGATTTAGGGGGGCAGTAACCATGGCTTTGACAAAAAAAGGGTGTTCAAAATTGGGAATGAGCCCAAACAAACAGCAGTGTTCAATTTTTTTTTTTTCAAGGATGACATATGACAATCCAATTAACCCAATGTGTTCAAAAAGAAAAGTTGAGGATGACAAATAACAATCCACACGGCCAAGGGTGTTTAAAATTTTCTTTAGGAGTGACAAATTACAAATCAATATGCAAGTCACATGTATGGAACAAAGAAAATTTCAAAGAAAAAAAAATTACAGTGTTCAAGTGATCACGCTCAAATCTTAGTTGTGCAAAGTGGAGGCGGGGGCCGAGGCGGGAGAGCGAGGGCATATAAAAGTTTCTACGATTGGAAACACCTATGAGAGCATGTACATATTTTCTATATTATATATGAAAATATATTCTAACATGTTTTTTTTTTTTTTTTGGTAATGTGTTAAAATGTGAATAAATATAAGAGATTATGTCAACTACAAATTGTTTTTTGTTAATTATCATTTTATTACGTAAATAGAAACTACCATAAATAAGTTTAAGTTGTTTTTCTTTTGTTTATGTGAGATTTGTATGTTTGTAAGGTTCTATCTCAGTTAAAAGCGAGTTTCTTAGAATTTTCTTACTTGGGGGTGCATAATCAGGCTTCTGAGGAGAAAACATCAACTAAATAGGAGGTTCCTGCTACTAAACTGATAAGATATCAACTATATCAGATAAGGATAGCTGCATCACTAATAATAAAGATGCACTCACAGCATCTCATCCATCACAGCATCAGTCAGTTAGAGTTTGTTAGAGTTAGTTGTAACTGAGTTAGTTGTAACTGTTCCAAAGGTGTATATATACACCATGTAAATGTGTTTACAATGTATTGAAGTAATGAATTAAATAATACAGTATTTCATCATGGTATCAGAGCTTTGAGGTCCTCCGAGCACAGAAATCCATGGCTGCTTCGATTCCTGGTTCTACACTTCCTCCAGATCTTTCTTTGCTTCTTTCTAATCTATCCTTCTTTGTTACAGTTAAACTTGATACATCTAATTTTGTGATTTGGAAATCACAATGGCAGAAAATTCTGAGAGCTACAGAACTTCTTGGATATGTTGATGATCCAAGCTCATGTCCACCATGAACTGTTCTTGATGATTCAGGTAAGAGTGTTTCCAATCCGGATCGAGTGAAATGGAATCGTGTTGATGCACATCTGTTGAGTTGCATGACTGCTACTCTTTCTCCATCAATCTACTCCACGGTTTTACACTGTAATCATTGTTCTGAAGTATGGTTTGCTTTGCATAAGCGTTACACTTCATTTTCTCGATCTCATGTTCATCAATTGAAGAACCAATTGAATAGTATCTCTAAGAAAAATGATTCAATGACTGTATATCTTGCAAAAATCATAGAAGTAATTGATCAGTTAGCTCTTGTTTCAGTGTTGATTGAAAATGAAGATTTAGTGTTGATAACTCTAAACGGATTACCAGATGAGTATGATGCATTTGCTACTTCCATTCGCGCCAGATCTGGTTTTATTACTATGGAAGAAGTGTCTTCTCTTCTTTGTTCTGAAGAAATCCATATGGAGGCTAAACTCAAGAAGTCTTCTTCTGATCCAACAGTTGCCTTCTCCTCTATTAAAGGCAACTCTCCATCTCGTGGTTCTGGTTACAGAGGAGGCAGATTTCAGTCTCGAGGCAATAGAGGTGGACGGTTTCAGTCTAGAGGCTATCATTATAATGGTAGAGGTGGTGCTACTCGCGGACGAGGCAGATCTTCTTTTCCTTAATCTCAATGCCAAATCTGTGGAAGTTTTGGTCACATAGCCATTGATTGCTGGTATAGAATGGATTCTCAATTCCATTCTTCTTTTGGTTCCTCCTCCCAATCTTCTCAACACTCCAAAGCATTTGTGGCTTCTTCTAATGCTTCGGTTACAGATTCATCTTCTGCACCAGTGCCTTGGTATCTTGATTCTGCGGCCATTGATCACATTACCAATGACATGAGTAATTTGAGTTGCTACCAACCCTACCAAGGTTCTGATCAAATTACTATTGGCAATGGTAATTCTATACCAATTCAACACACTGGTAAAGGGCTTTTACCTACTCCTCACTATTCTTTCAAATTAAACACTCTTCTTCACACCTCTTCTATTTCTTCAAATCTGCTTTCTGTTCACAAATGAGCCAGAGAAAACAATTGTTTTATTACATTTGATGATGCGAACTTTGTGATTCAGGACAAGCATTCGAAGAGAGTGCTTCACAAAGGAACTAACATCAATGGTCTCTACCATTTTCTTCCATCTCCATCTGCTGCTACATGTTTTCCACAAGCTCGTCTTAGTTCTAAGAATTCCTCAGCCTCTGCTACTGAGGACATTTGGCATAATAGACTTGGTCATCCAAGTTTACTGAAATTTTCTCATCTTAGGAAACATTTGTCTTTTGTTTCTAATAATGTTGCACATAAGACAGTCTCTTCAAATTGTGTTGACTGTTGTGCTGCTAAAAGCCATAGGCTTCCATTTCATTTGTCTAATTCTACTAGCAATCAACCTTTTTCCTTAATTCATAGTGATGTATGGGGGCCTTTTCAGTCTTCTTCTTCTTACAAATTTTATGTGCTTTTTGTGGATGATTTTTCAAAATTCACTTGGATTTATCCTTTATCTTCTAAGAGTGAGTTTTGTTCCAAATTCATTGAGTTTAAAGCATATGTGGAAAAACAATTTCAGACTTCTTTACAAATTCTTAGAACAGATGGTGGAACTGAATTTTTTAATAACAAAATGGCTCATTTTCTTGCTTCAGAGGGCATTGTTCATCAGCATTCTTGTCCTTACACACCATCTCAGAATGGTGTTGCAGAAAGAAAGCATAGGCATATAGTTGATACCACTATTGCATTGTTACATCATGCTTCTATGCCTATTAAGTACTGGTTTGATGCCATTGCTGTGGCTACTTTTTTAATCAACAGGTTGCCTTCCTCTCAGCTTGCTCATAAATCTCCTTTTGAGTTGTTGTTTCACTCAATTCCTGATTACTCTCAACTTAGGGTGTTTGGATGTCAATGTTTCCCTTGGCTCAAGCCTTATGTTACTCATAAACTTCAACCTAGATCTGTGTCTTGTGTCTTCTTAGGTTATCATCCATTTGCCAAAGGATACAGGTGTTTAGACCCTCTTACAGGTCGTGTGTATTTATCTAGGCATGTTCATTTTAATGAATCTTGCTCCCCTTTTCATACTCTTTCTCAGCCTGCACCCGAGTCTTCTTCTTTTTCTTCTTTACATCAGTTTTTTTGGTCTTCTCCTACTTTGCCTTCTAGGCAGCCCAGTTCTGTTTCTCATCAAACCAGGTCTGCTTCTCTGCCTTCTGCTGTTTTACAGCACAGGTCTGCAAGATCCCAGCCTAGTTCTGCTTCTCTGCCTTCTACTGTTCTGCAGCACAGAACTGCTGCTTCTCCTATGCTGCCACCCAGGTCTGCTGCCCAGCCTAGCTCTGCTTCTGTGCCTTCTACTGTTCTGCAGCCCAGAACTACTGCTTCTCCTATGCTGCCACCCAGGTCTGCTGCTCTGCAGCCCAGATCTGTTCCTCTGTCTTCTGCTGTTCTGCAGCACAGGTCTGCAACATCACAGCCTAATGCTGACCAGTCTAGCTCTCTTTTGTCATCTCCTTGTCCAGGTTCACATGTTTCCTCTGTTCCCCTGCAGCAGCCTATCCCTATCCAGTCCATTGCCATTCAACTTCCTTTACATCCTCCAACTACAACCCTTAATTCTCATCCTATGATCACTCAGTCTAAAGCTTCTTTTTCAGCCTTCACACCAGCCTCAAAGCCTACTTCTTATTTTAATTTTGAAGATACTGAACCACCCTCCTATAAAGAGGCTCTTTTATCACCTATTTTGATTCAAGCTATGCAAGAAGAAATGAATGCCTTGCATGCTCAACATACTTGGTCTCTTGTGTCTCTTCCTTCTCAGAAACAAGCTATAGGCTGCAGATGGGTGCTTAAAGTTAAGAGAAATTCAGATGGTAGTATTGCAAGACACAAAGCCAGATTGGTGGCTAAGGGTTATCTTCAACAACATGGTATTGATTTTCAAGAGACTTTCAGTCCCATTGCCAAACAACCTACTATTTGTATTCTCTTGTGTCTTGCCCTTCATAATCACTGGCCTTTGAAACAATTGGATATTTCGAATGCTTTTCTCCATGGTTTGCTTGAAGAAGAGGTGTTTATGCTTCAGCCCCCTGATTTTGTGTCTTCTTCTGCTCCAACTCATGTTTGTAAGCTTCACAAAGCTTTGTATCGCCTCAAGCAGGCCCCCCGGGCTTGGTACTCCACTTTTTCAGCCTTTCACTTATCTCAGGGATTTTTCAACAGTAAATGTGATTCTTCTTTGTTTATTCAGAAGACTCCTACCACTATCACTAATCTTCTGGTTTATGTAGATGACATTTTGCTCACTGGTAATGATTCTTCTCATCTTCAATCCCTTATTACAAAGATGCATCAAGCTTTTTCCATGAAAGAATTAGGGGATATCTCCTATTTTCTTGGTATTTCTATCCAAGGTTCTCCATCTTCTGGCTATTTTTTATCTCAGCAAAAATATGCTCAAGACATTCTCACTAAGGCTGGTTTATCTGATTGCAAACCATGTTCTTCTCCTCTTGCTGTTAAACCTACTTCTCAGCCTCATTCTACAGACCCTTATTCTAATCCCACTCTCTATTTAAGTTTGGTGGGTGCTTTGCAATATCTTACCATTACTAGGCCGGATTTATCTCTTGCTGTTAATCAATGTTGCCAACATATGCATGACCCGACCATTTGTCATTTCGCTGCTATTAAGCGGCTTCTTCGCTTTGTCAAAGGCACTCTTCATCATGGTTTACAATTTTCTCCTAGCACGTTTGATGTTCATGCCTTTTCTGACTCCAATTGGGCAGGGGATGTTCTTGACCGCAAGTCTACCTCTGGTTATTGTATTTTCTTGGGTTCCAATCTTATTTATTGGTCTGCCAAGAAACAAGTTACTGTTTCTCGAAGTTCTACTGAGGCTGAATACCGAGCCCTTGCTCACACCACTGCTGAGCTCACCTGGATACTTATGCTGCTACATGATCTTGGTATTACACTTCCTACTCTTCCTATCCTCTGGTGTGGTAATGTCTCCGCAATTGCTCTAGCGACTAATCGGGTGTTTCATTCTCGGTCAAAGCATATAGAAGTTGATTGTCACTTCATTCGTGACAAAGTTCTTGCTAAACAGTTGCATTTGTAATACATTCCTACCACAGATCAGTTAGCTGATATCTTCACTAAACCCTTGTCTGTTGGACGGTTTTCTTATCTCAAATCCAAGCTCATGGAGTTTAGTCACCCCATCAGCTTGCCGGGGCCCTAAGAAGCACGGGTGCGGGTACGAGTACGGTACGGGTACGAGTACGGGTACGCCGATACGGCAAAATCTCAAAAAAGTAGGGTACGGGTACGGCTGCGGTACGCCAATAAATATATATATTTTTTATTATATATGATAAAAATTATAATTTATAAAATTTATTATATATATTATTTATGATCAATTATATTATATATTATACATGATCAATTACATTATATATAAAAATTTATTATATTATTATATAGTATATGTATGATCAATTATATTATATATATTATATATCTTATATTATATATATTATATTATATATTATATATTATATCTTATATTATATATATATATTATATATTAATATATTATATATCTATATTATATTATACATTATATATTAGATATTTGTTTAACAGAAGTCAAAGACGGAAGAGGCGAGAGACGGAAGAGGCGAGAGAACAAGAGACGATCGAAGAGAGAGAACAAGAGACGAAGAGAGAGAACAAGCGAACAGAGGCGATCGAGAGACGGAGAGAGAGAGAAAGGAGAGAGACGAAGACATCGATCAACAGTGAGCAGAAGATCGGTCAAAGAGAGAGACGTGATCGATCGATCGATCGAAGAGAAAACCCTAGACGGTTGATCTACACTTCAGGTTCGATCTCTTCTTCTCCTCTGTCTCTCTCTCGATTCCCTCTATATGTGTTTATGATATGTTTAAACTCTCTCTCTCTCTGTATACATCTCTGTATACATGTAATTTTTGAGCATTTTTTGCCCCGGAAGGTACCCATGGCGTACCCCCTCCGTAATCCCCGTACCCATGCCGTACCCAAATGTACCAGACGTACCAGACCCCTTTTGGCCGTACCCGGTACGCGTGCAGCCGTACCGGTACGCGTACCCGTACCAGGTACGTACCCGGTACGCGTACGGCAACCTTTCCGGCGTACCGGTGCTTCATAGCCGGGGCCTGATAAGATATCAACTATATCAAATAAGGATAGCTGCATCACTAATAATAAAGATGCACTCACAGCATCTCATCCATCACAGCATCAGTCAGTTAGAGTTTGTTAGAGTTAGTTGTAACTGAGTTAGTTGTAACTGTTCCAAAGGTGTATATATACACCATGTACATGTGTTTACAATGTATTGAAGTAATGAATTAAATAATACAGTATTTCATCATAAACCTCATACACATGTGGTGCCGCCCCTCCACTATCCCCTCTCCTGTAAGTCTCTCACATTTTTGTACAAGTACGATTAAATAAGGGATGCATCTGCCAGGTCCGTGTAGCACTTCTAGTTTCAAAATGGATAAGAAGACAATCTCTTTCATATTTTTTTACTATACAAAAAGATTATTTGCATACTTCATGATATGTCATTCATAGCATAATATTAGCCTAGTTGAAAACCTTTCTCCACATAAAACATTGGAGGTTCTACATAAACAATCTTCTTTTACTAGCCACAAGTGAGGTTCTCATAATGAATCACAACTACCCTTGGATGGGGGTTCCTCTTGACAGCTTGTATACAGAGTTTCGTTTTGCTAAACAAAAAAACAAGGGGACTTCTCCCTACCTTTTATTATATTTTAGTAAAGGACTGAAAGCACCTAGTCGGAAAGAAATGAACAAGCGTGGCTTTCAAGCTTGTCTCCCCGTGCACCTCAACACATTTTGGGGAGAACCACCCAACCTTGCCAAAGGGCTCCATCTGTGCCACTTCCATTGACAACATCCACTAATTAGGAAACACATCGCAGCTAAAGACCAACTGAATACCCTAGATCATAAGGGCGGCGGTTGTGTATACAGAAAAGAAGATGCAGAGAATCCCAACTACAGTGAAGATTGAACTCTGAATAGATTGAGAAGGTGGCAAACAAGCAGATATGCCAATATTGACTGCCAGCTTAGATGTGCCACAATCCAAAATCTATAACAATGTCTGTGGTGGTGGTGGTGGTGGTGGTGGTGTGGGTGGGGGGGTTGACCATGCAGTTTGACTGTTGGTAAAATAGATCGAGAAGGTGGCAAACAAGCAGATATGTCAATAAACAAATCATGACCATGTAGTTTGACTGTTGGTAAAATAAAAATATACTCAAGTAGGACTGAAGCTAAGTATATATGACACGATGAGGAAGGGAATTTCAATGCAAAAAATCGGTAGGCAAATGCTGGTTCTCAATAAGCACTGAAGAAGAGAGAAAAAAAAAATATATATATATATAGAGAGAGAGAGAGAGAGAGAGAGAGAGAGAGAGAGAGAGAGAAATGCTGGTTCTCAAACTTACCAAGATAAAATCAAATGCTTTGGTCTCCTCTTTCTTTGAACTGTTCATCACAGAGCTGGGAGTTCGGGTCAGAATATTTGGATTGAAAATATCAGGAAGAGGTGAAGAATATACTCCTTTAGTTCCAGCAGCATGACTGACACCAGTGTTTTGAGATTGCAGATTTCCCACCTGTTGGAAGTTTGACATTGTTGATAAGAACTGCAGCTGGGTCAAGAAATTCCCCATGGCACAATAATTCACTGGCTGAGAAGGAAAAGCAGGACTGAACAATGAGCCAGATGGTATATTTTGTGCCATAGGGCCCAAAGAAAACATAGGATTCACATTCATCCCCGCTGCTTGAGAACCATCAAGTATTCCATTGAAAACATTGTTAGAAACTAGGTGATTGGGATTCATGGTGGAGTCTGAGAAGATGGCTTCAGAGTGTGCCCCAGGGGAGGCCCCTTTCTGTTGAGTCATGAGGCATTTTCACTGATTGGCAAACCAGCCATGAAATCATGAACATCTTTTTATGATTTTCCTCCTGCTGTGGACCTTCAAAAGTGGGCCCAAAAATATCAAATGGTTCAGGTCCATTTCCATTTCCATTTGCTGCCATATGGACCTCATTTGTTCCTGGTTTATCAGCATTCATTCCAGAAAAAATATCAGTCACGTGTTCTTTATCATCATTGGTGTGAAATGAGACATCAGCAAATGGGTCATCATCATTTTTACATTCACTGGCACTCACACCAGTGCCTAAACTGTCTCCAAATAAATCATCAAATATGGGGACTGTTGCTGTCTTCTGTTCCAGAATGTGTTGGTCGCTCTGCGTTTTAATAAAATCTGCTGCAGTATTGGAATCATCAGGAACACTGGTGTCTATTAAGTTGGGCATCTGAACAGTACTACTCTCGGATTTTATTGGCTTTTCTGGATGACCTATTCCACTGCATGTCTGTTCTCCACCCAGAAGGTTTAACACCTGCACATAAAATACCACATATGTTTCTTTAAACTACAAATTACTCCACAAATAGACACCATGAACTCACAATCTCTGACAAGCTACAGATCGCATTGGACATCTCTACAATAAAATTAAGAAAATTATCATATTGTTTTGACAGGTAGATTATATTCAAAACGAACTAGACGGAGCATAACTTCTGTACACCAGGTGTATACAATCAAACTAAAAACATCCAAGAAACAGAGCTCTCCCCAAAAAAATTTTGAGAGCAAAATAAGCTTCACAATAGTTTCCTCAGCGCCTAAAATGGAAACTAACGGATTAAAGACATTCAATCTACGTATTGACAACTAACTTCTCAAAAGTATGCTTCACATGAAGCATGGGTGCTACCTTCCACGCTTTAAGGACTCCTTGGAAGGGCACCCACCTGCCCAAGATTGAATAAGCACACAACCGAGGCTGGCATAGACCAGGAAGCACCAAAAATGGGAGGAAATAAAAAAGAATTCCATAGCTCTCTTGCCACCTCACAATAAAGTAAGTGGTCCACCAACACCTTGTCTTCGCGGCACGTGCAACACCAATTAGGAAAATAGAATCAAGAGCAGCTATCCACACAAAGAAAAGCACCTACAACGAAGCCCCTGACTTCCAAGTGTTTTCCCAAGGAAACAATTGCTTGACTCCCCCCACAAGGACAGATGGAAAGATTTAAGTGAATTTTCCATTCCCTCCCATTATGGATTGTATCATATTGCTGATATTGGTGATGGTGACAATTTGTAGTCAACAACAGAATTCCATCAGATCGTTGATTATGTTCTACTCCACACATTCTATTGAGTAAAATAAAGATAAAACACCAAGGTAAAAGATAAAACACTAAATGCACGTTTGGTTACTTGATAAGGGAGGGAGGATTTGATTATTTATCCCTGAGACCCATTTATGCCACGTTTGGTTGCACAATTTGACAATGGGACAATGTGTCTGAATATGACACTTTATTAATCCCCCACAAATGGGGGATAAACTCAATCCCGTGGTTTGACCCTTGGACTCCAGAGGATAAAGTGGAACAGGATAAAAACTTATATACAAAGTTCCCAAGCATATAATAATGCCACCCCCAATCTAGTCCTCCCCAAATATAGAATGGGAAACTATACATTATCTTCCATAATCCTCTTTATCCCGTGGGATACATAATACCCCCACCCATCCAAGGATGGTCCTATTGCCTATTTATCCAATCCGGTAACCAAACATGGCCTCACAAGCAGAGTTTATAACAGTTCCTTGTCACGTTCATAAGAATTATAAAAAGTAAATTTAGCTCTCAATATGAGAAGAAAGAAAAGGAAGTTGGACAAAGTGCGTCACCATGAGAGTGAAAGTGACTGGCCAGCAGAAATCAACGACGAAGCCGATAGTTGGGCTGATATAATGAAATATCTTGATATAGTTGGTTCATATTCTTGAAACTTTTCTAACAATTGTTAAAACTGTTTTTACCTTCATCAGACCCAAGCATATACTGAAAAGACATGCTCTCCACAACTGGTATCTCTTGTATTCGTATTACCAAATTGAAATTACCCAAAAAGATATTTAGGCATATAAGGTTTAGATATCAAAAAGTTAGGGGGCACTTTTGGTATCGGTTTTGTTTCTGTTTTTGTTCTTGAACAAAAAACAAATAAGAAAACTGATTCTCAAAACTTGTTTGGCAAATTGTTTCTAAAAAATGTTTTTTGGAAAATTCTTAAAACACTTTTTTAGAAAACTTAAGTTGTTTTTTGAATTTTCAAAAAATCATTTTCGTACAAAATTAAAACGATATAAAAAAATGGTGTTTTCAAACTTTTCGTTATTTTTATTTTTGAAATACAAAAAACAAAAAGATCGAAAAAGAAAACTATACCAAGTAGGCCCTAGCATATGACTTCTATCACAAAGTAAACTCACCTCTTTCAAATTATCAATTACAAAAAAATTCTTAGGTAAGTAGGTCGCATTAATGCCATCCATTCCACCCCTTCCCCAAATTGTGAAGCAGTAAATTCAATAGATTGACCAAACTTTACTAAAATTTTCAATTAAAAGGACCAAAATTCACAAACGGTAGAGTCTTCCCCACATGGAAGACCAAAATAATTATCAGGCAAGCCAATCACAAATTATGGGCCTACCACTTCCTCGAGCCCCAATTACCTTGATTGAGGCAGTAATTGTTCTTTTAAACTGATTTTAAGCCAAAAATAAATGAAAGATCAACTTGAGATTTCACACTCTATCAAGACAAATAAGATAGCAAAGACGGTATCATTTGCAAATCACCAAAATTCTCCATCACCTTATGCTCTAAATTTCATTGTAAGACCCTAAAGCCAAATTATTTTTCGAATTGGTAATAAGTCCACTTATCAAAGGTAAATTGAGTAAACTATAGTTCATCTCCAGGCCTGATCATTCTAATTGCCCTTGTCCAATGAAGGTTTATTAATTAAAGCTATGGCCTGTTGAATCCAAAATCCACCTCAAAAATAAATCTATACTATTATATATGTGAAGGCTTCTCAATTTCAGAACACCTTTGCCACAATTATCTAGATGTCAATCCTCTAGGAGCTTACCTCCTTATAGAGTAACTTTGCCTGTATCTTCTAGACAATCAATTTCTGATCCATTAGAACCTGTGATAGGAGTCAGAATATTCAAAAATTTATATAACAGAAGGCCGGGAAATCATAGGGAAAGCCCCAAGTTATGATTTGGTTTGGTAAAGTGCAAATTTTGAATTTACAATTGAAAGAATGAAAGAGATACGTGTGCTTAACTTTCCTTTTCCTGTTAAACAAGGAATAGAGATGGATCAATGATTGAGATTGAGATCACTTTAAAAATCTAAGGTTTAAATTAAAACTCAAGATTCAATTTGTTAAGAGTCAAACCTAAGTATCTGTTTTTGGTATTTCCCCTTTATTTTACTCAAAATGACAAACCACCGGTAGATCTCTCTTATCATTTTGAGAACGTATTGGCTGACCAATAAAGATGGGATAGTACATGATTTCATATTGATCTACCAGTACAACTCTAACAACCAACGTGACAAATGTTCATTTTGACAACACCTGTTGATTTGATTTCTTCCAACACAAACAAATATACAAAACAACAAACCATTTCACAGCTTCTGTATTTTTCCAAGTGTAACATAAATGCTACCTTAAAACTCATAATGTTCTGCATTCACATTATTTTACAAAGTGTTCTCAACATGAGAGTATCATTGTATTGAAAGAATAATCCAGAAAATCGGGTCCAACAAAAAAAGCTTTTCAAACTTTCACAAAACCTGGCAAAGTTGTTCAATTATCTATCATCCCCTCATTTTTTCTCTTCAGAAGCTTCAAGATCACATCCTTTCCAAATCTGAGTTCTGACATGTCTTGCTTTGCCATCAAGTTCCTGCATACGTCAATAAAAACTTTTACTATAGCCTCAATACAGAAAATAGTTATTTACTATATCATCTCATTTTGCAATACTCCTAAAGACAAATTGTGGGTTTTCTTCAATCATTTAATGAGCTATTGAGCAATCAAACAGATTTGGAACCATGGTTTGATAGTTCCACAAACAACAGCCGCTGCATACCCTTATTTATAGTTCAAAAACCATAACGTTAAGGACGTTTTAACGTCCTCACGAATAAAGCAAACACAGTAGATATAAGCAACCATGTTCTTTATGCATACTTGCATACTTAATTTTGTTTAACTATACTGATCTATAAGCAACAAAGAAAAAGAAAAGATACAGGCAATGGATCATCTATACATAGAGCACAACAATTTTTTTTTTTTAAAAACAGTGATGTAACAGTGAGAGAGAATTAATCCCCAGGCATAGAACTACAAATTATTTTTTAACATGGGAAACATAATTGCATCAAACAACTTTCTGTTAAGGCAATTCTTATCACTAGTATCTCAAACTGCTATTTCACAAATTGAAGTAAAATCCACAAGCATATATGATACTTGAATCATTCTCATTCATATAAAAAACCATTCCTCTTAAAGCAGTTTCCGAAGACACCCTTCATCAAACTGCAACCTCATAGAGATACAAGGAAAATTTATGTAACAAATTTGAAAGAGGTTAATTCTATATCAGTATAAATGTGAGTACCAAATTTCCCAATTTTTGACTGAGACAATATCACAGATGGCCACCAGAGCACTATTCTGATGCAATTTGACTAGCAGTTCATACATGGAAGGAACCAAGCAGACCGAACAGAATTCTAAAACCAATTGCCTCTTTTGATTTACATTAAACCCTGACCAAAGCTATGACAAGGGCTGCAATGCCAAATTTTCAAAATACAATTACTTTTTTAACTCACACAAGCATGATCTTACTAGGAAGGCAATGACCAGCCTTAAAATAGCTATTCAGCCATCAGTTTCATAGCTGAAGCAAGATTTTAAACACAAAACAGAAATGATGTCGTGTAGGTGTAGACCTACCCTATGAGCTTCACCTAAGAAGAACCTTCAATTATACAAAATATTACAAACTTTCCCCCTTTCCAGAGCCTGAATGATTGTTGTGCCTGCTTTTACGTATCATACCAGATACTGAAATTACTTATACTTGCAAGGAATCTTTAAACTGAAACTACCAATACTTCCAACGACAAGTTTAAGACTACTGAAAGTAGAATGCCAAAGAAGATGACAGAGTGGAGAGATGAGTTAAGAAAAGCATTATTGGTCAAGCCTATTCGGTTGCTTTTGAGTGATAATGTCCCATAAGTTGATCAAAAGACAACAGAAGGAACCAAAACAGCCTTAGAAATGCCTTCAATATCACAACCATTACAGGATACATAATAATAAAAATCTTCATGTGGTAGCAGTGAATGTATGAAGCTTAAGCTATATAAATATAGTAAGGCATGATGAATTTATCTTAATGTTTATGAGCACAATAGTTGAGGATGAAGATGGTAGTTTTATGCATGTTTGACATCATATAAGTTGCATAAAATCCTAGGTTTGACATCACTAAACAAAGACATGAATAAGACCAGTAACAAAAATGAGTTAGAGAATCATCACCCTTTTTTTTTGGTTTTTTTCTTTGATAATTGGGTGTTCGGGCCAGCTTTCGCGCATCTCGATTAATCCCAGGGCCCTGAAGTTAACGACCAGGCAAATCTCCAGTGGCCCTAAAGTGTGAGTCGAACTCGAGACCTGTGGATTTTATCCTCCAGGCTTTGCCGCTCGGCCATTTGCCTTGGGGTCAAAGAATCATCAATGTAATTCACAGTTTAATTCTTGTGTTGGAAGAATTGTCTTTCAAGACTACAATCCCAAAAGAGAAAAGCCAATAAGCATATAGAGAAAATGTGGAAAAAGAAAATAAACGATTTCTGTAGTTTCAATTTCCAAAGGTTAAGTACTATAATTTTATCAATATCTACATTATATAGATGAAATTTCATGTCACTCCTTTGACAAGGCACTATATTATCTTGCCATTAGGTTTAACATCATTTTAGGCCCACCACATAAAAGTTGAGTTCAAAATCATAAAAGTTGAGTTCAAAATCAACAAAGATATTATCAGGAATTCCACGCAAATGTCTACGAGTTGCAAATTTTTTATTTTTTTATATTTTTGGGCGCCGGAAAAAGAAAAGTAAATAAGTTTCCTGAAGGAGTCTTTAAGTGATGCTACCAGGTCACATAGATGCATGTGATCTAAAAGGAAGACTCCTTTTTCTGGTGGTACTAGTCTCACTCCCCTATTCCCACCAAATGCTCCACCTGCAAAAATTACAAAGCTTTGTCAAAACACACACACACACAAAGTACACAAATTTTTTATTTTATTTTATATTTTAATTAAGATTAACTAAGAGAATCCATTTCTTCTACTGAATTTAACAGGCATGAAATAGTCAACAGAGACTACCACAACATGAAGGCCAACCCATTTTATGAAAAATAATGAAGTAAATTGATTTGTTTCATAAGGTAGAAGGCGCGCACACACACACACAAACAAGGAGAGAGAGAGAGAGAGAGAGAGAGAGAGAGAGAGAGATTTGAAAAGGAGATATTATTATGATAAAACACTTTTCATTGCCAATGTGACAAAATTTTAAAGTAATTCTAACCAGCTCTACTCCAGCTAGGACAGTCTACCTAGAATCCATATCTGTATGCAAAGTGATTACTAACAAGTCAAAATTAGGGTTCTCAATATATGGTTTTCAAGTCAATCAATCAAGAAATAAACTTTTGATTTCTGATTAAGTTTAAATTAGGCATTTGCATTACTACTCTAGAAACATGATATTGATAATATATAAATAAATAAACCAAAAACTATGGACAAATATATGTAAAGCACAGCCGCATGAGCTTTACAATGGGACTCAACTCATAGTTTGATTCACTATTTCGGGATATTTATGAATCATTTGATCGCATACATACCCATTTTACTATTGTTTTGGAAGAATAGAAAAAGCATGAATTCATATCATCATGGTTGTTTTATTGAAACTGAATGCTGCAAACTAGAACCACTTACACATATAAATAAATAAATAAATAAGTAAATTAGATTATGAAAACCTAGAGAGAGAGAGAGAGATTGACCAGCACTCATATGTGAGATTTTGATTCTGCTTCTATTACTTCAATGTCTGTCTAAAAGCTTCTTTCTTCTGTTGGTAGTGCATCATGATTTCCCCCTTCTCTCTTTTTTGTTATTATTTGAAACTAACAAGTAGCGAAAAATGGGGACCTGGATTTTCCCAAGTTTTATGAGGACGACCACACGTCCAAGAAGATGAATGACTAGATCCATCCCAAGTACGGTGAGCTTCATGTAAGTATGAAACAATGAATTAATTATATTTGATATTACTTGGGCCTCGTTTGGCAAGTGATTGTTTTAGTCTAAAAGTCAAAAAGTTACTAAGAAAATTAAAGGGCCAACAACTTATACCAAAAAGTCAAAGATTCCCTTTTCTCTCTACTTTTTGCACATCTTTTCGTAAAAAGTCAAAAAGTCATCCCAAATATACTAGTTTTTTTCACCTCATATTTTAGCCAAAAAGTCAAAAAGCTAAAAAGTTACTAAAATAGCATGTTCCCAAACGAGGCCTTAGTACCTAAAAATATATATCTGACAATGCCTTTTTGTCTTCTTTATTTGCAATGACAGCAAAAGGTGATCAATTTACAAGCGGCTGCCACATAGTCAAGGACGCCATTGACGCGTGAGGATCTTTCAAGGCAAGTGCTTGGTGAGAAGAAAAAGTACTTGCTTGGATTTGGGATCGGCCCACAACCCTCTATCCTAGCTGCATCACAAGCACGTGATAAGGACATGGAGGCAATGAAAGTTGAGATGCAGAGCAACAAAGAGATCGGGAAGAGTTGATGAGAGAGCGACAGGAGCACGAGAAATATTACAATGAGATGTTGAAAGAGCAAGAGGAGCGCGACAGATGTTACAATGAGATGTTGCACCAACGGGCACAGGGATAGAAAGATCAGGAGGAGACAAATAAAAAGATGGATCATCTGAATAATGTAGTGGCCAAACTCACAGAACTCTTGGGGATCTGAGGTGGTCGACTGACATTTACTGTTTGGTAAGAACAATTTTATCTCTTTTTAAAAGAATTTGTTAGCATATGTTAGATTTAACAATGAACTAGTCAATTGATATTATTTACCTACTCTAGCATAAACCTCACCTACCATTTATGCTTACCGAAACAATATTATCATTTATCTAATATTCCAACCAAGACAAATAGTACGTAAATAGGACAAATAGATTGGGAGTTAGAGTGAAAAATGACTAAAAGTAAGTTTAAAAGGGCGTTCAGGGGGTGAAAATGCGAAAAAGCCCCCCAGCCTATGTTGTGATGTAACGGGCAGCTTCCCCAGGCCAAATATGACTTGTAAGAATTGACAGTACGTAAATAGGACACATAGGTTGGGAGTTAGAGTCGAAAATGCATTAAACTTAGTCAGAAAAATGCGTTCGGGGGGCAAAAATGCAAAACTGCCCCCCAACCAATGTTGTGATGTAACCGGGAGCTTCCCCGTGCCAAATATGACCTATTGGGACTAACAGTACGTAAATAGGTCATGTAGGTGGGGAGTTACACTTGAAAATGCCTTAACTTAGTCAAAAAAAGGCATTGGGGGGCGAAAATGCGAATCAGGCCCCCAACCAAAGTTGTGATGTAACGGGCAGCTTTCCCGTGTCAAATATGACCTGTAGGAACTGACGGTACGTAAATAGGACACGTAGGTTGGGAGTTAGAGTCAAAAATACGTTAAACTTATTCGAAAAAATGCGTTCGGGGGGCGAAAATGCGAAATAGCCTCCCAACCAATGTTGTGATGTAACAGGGAGCTTCCCTGTGCCAAATATGACCTGTAGGAACTGATGGTACATAAATAGGTGTAGACCGCCGGCGAGGGCGTGAATTCATTTTGTTCTGAGGCTACTACAGTTCGGACTTAATGTCACGGTTCTGAATCTAATCTCACAAAGTGCAATGTGAGACCGATAAATCACCAAAGAGTCCAAATCTAGCAAATCAGTTTGGAAAACTGATTTTTATAAAGAAGTGCCAAACATGGACTGCTTTGCCAGATACAGAGTCGCCACCTAAATGTTTTATTTTGGAAAAATTTAGGAAACCCTGACTCGTGCCTAAGGCCACGTGTCCATCATCACCAAAGTTGCCTCGGCTCAGGAACTTGGGTACGAGAGGGGAAGGTCATGCAATGAGCACCCCCGCTCGCCCGATCAAAAGATCGGCCTTTACTAAGCATGATATTTTGTTTTTGAAAACACATGTGTTCTTATTCCGGTTATTAATCTAACCTTACTACGTGATGCGCACAGCATACAAGTATAGACTAGATCGCCTAAGTTGGAACAAAACTTTGTATGTTCGTTTGTGAAAATGGTTTGAGGTTTGCTACTCGCAAGTAGGCTAAGTCACGGATTTTAATGAATTGTTCCAATTCAAGCAATCCAACCTTCACCCACAAACATTCAGGCAGTTATATCAAATAAGCAGTTAGCCTCATGGCAAGCATGCTAACATGGTAACACTAACATACATGCAGTATGCTAAAGCGTAAACATTCACAATGTACTCCGAGCCAAAACAGAGAACTAGTTAGAAATCATGCATGATCCTAGTTCATGTTAAGATAGCTAATGCAACACATGCAAGAATGCACCTAAAATAGGCTCAGCTATTCTAAGAATGGCATATGAATGCGACAATTTGATACATGTATTCAACTTTGAATTAAAATACAATGCAGTTAGTATGATGCGCCGAGCTCGGTGCATGTAATACAGATGAATGGATGCACGCATGCATAGCATAAGGTATGCTAATTGAAATATGTCCTAAAACTAACCATTGTAAGCGGTTAAGTAAAAGGGAGAAAGAAATGGGAGTTGGAAGACATGCATTACACATACGCACGCTTATTACAACAGTTGGCCCTCTCGACGGAGGGTCCGAATAAGAAGCTAACTAGCGAATCTAAGCTAATTAAACTAATTATTACATCACAAAACTAATTAACTAACAAGCTAATTAATTAAGCTATTACAACATGAATTGAATAGTTAAATGCATTAACTAATTAAGTACAAAACCAAAGCATAAACTAGCTAAGCAAATTAGCTAAGTAAAGCAGTAAAGCAATGTCCTCAGAGGGAGAAGAATGCACGCATGCTCGGTTGCCTTGTTCGGAAATCCGTTGCGATGCCCCGATTTGCCTCTGTTTGCAACTATTCTCAGAACCTTGCACCAAGCTCCAGAAAGCTTCTAACTCACCTTGGGGACCTGTGGGAGCATGGCCGACCACCTAGGGGTGTTTCCAACCACTGGCCGACCACTTTCCATTGCTACTGACTAGAAAAAGTGGTCGGCCAGCTAGTTCTTCTGGTCGGCCGACCAGTTTTGCTGCACTTCTCCACTTTGCTGCAACAGAGAGCAAGAAAGGGCATGGCAATATATTTGCAAGATATGTGTGCACAACCACCCTCCCTATCATTTCATGAGCTCAAGGGAGTGTGGTTCTCGACCCTCGGGCCACCAATCACGCATCTCGATGCATGATGGCAGAGAAGCCAAATTGCACAATTCAATATGAAATGAATGCACACATAAACACATAAAGCCTAGAACTCTATCATGTATGATCAAGAGCGTCGGCGACTGAGAATTGAGGCACGTTTCATCACTTCAAGTATGAAACGTCCCTCGTTCCTCGTGTTTGGACTAACACCTAATCCAAACAAATGCAATGCAACTCAAGCATGCAAACATGTAATGCAACTTAAGCATGCAAACATGTAATGCAAGGCATGCAAAACACAATGCAACTACGTGGCATACTCAATGCGAAGAACAACATGGCATACTCAATGCAATGTGACATGATCAACTTAACAAAGCTAATGACATGCAAACAATACTAATGCATGCATACACAATGCAAGGCAACATAAGCATGCAACAACATGATGCAATGTAACAACATTCACATATCGTGCTCGATGGACTTAAACCAAAATAGGCAGACCTCAGTCATGCCCAAATCAGTGGCCATAATGATGAAACTAAGGCATGAAGATCAAGACAAGCATGCACATGCAATGGCCCATCAACTAGGCCTAAGAGCACAACCCTCAAGAGTGCTCAAATAGTGACAAATGTGGAAGTGTGACAATACTAAAGTCTCTGAAATCAAGTGTGAAATGATGCCAAATCATTCAAACAACACAAATAAAGCATCCAAGAGGGCCTAAGGCACAAAGCCATTAAAGAGACTACACAAAGGGCATGCAATACATGGCACAAATGATTGAACCAATCATGGACAGAGCTCAAATAGGTCTAAACAAAGACCAAAACATGCTGAGATGAGGGCTCAAGGACCTAGGCAAGATGGCATACATGCTAGGCCACAAACAAGGCAACAATGCATAACACTCAAAGGCACTTACAGAGTGAATGAAGTGGGAACATGGCAGTCCTATATGCTCTGAAATGTCATGGTAAATAATCCCAAATCATGTACACAATGCAAATGAAGCATGCTATGATGCTCAAAACTTGAAGCTAGCATAGGCATTTGTACTACAACTATGCAAAACATGAAGCATGTGGTCGAGGCAACCCAAAACAGTCCTAGAACATGTCAAAATGAGTCTAAAACATGCATGGAAGAAAGCCAAAATAAGCTAGCATGAAGGGCATAAGGCATGATGCATACAAGGCAAATAAGGTGGATTGCACTACACCTATCAAGACCAAGCATGAGATGGCTTCGCCAACAAAAATCAGAGTTATATCATAGCAAAATAACCCCAAAAACACACTGAAATGATAGCTCGCAAGCTTAGGCATGAAGGCATATATAATGGTTCATGTTTAAGGCATAAAGGGCAAACCCTCCAACGCATTGAAAAAGTGAAAGATGCAAGTGTATGGCCATGAAACATGCACTAAAATCTCATAACAAATGATGCCAAATCATTAAAATAGTCCAAGTAATGCATGCTAATGGACTCAATACAGAAAGCTAACAAGCTAGATTGAACCGTGGCTATACAAGGCAAGTCATGCATGACCAAAACAACATAAATCAGACCTTAAGTATGCTATAACATGGACAAAAGCTTCTTGAAGTTAAGCCAAAATCATGCTAGAATGACATGTTAAAGCATGATACACATTAGGCTAATTCATGGAATTGCACTACAAGTGCATGAAGCATGCAAAAGCCAACCAAACCAAACCTTAACAAAGGTATATCATGGCAAAATAACACCAAAAACATGCTGAGATAGACTCAAACATAGCTAGAATGACATGCTACTTTATAAAGCATACACGACTAGTTTATGAAATTTACACTACAAGTGTATTAAGCATGCAAGGAATGACAAAACCAAGTCAAAACAGTGGTATGCCATGCTGAAATAAGGCCTAAAATAGGCTGAGATGTGGTCAACACAAGCTTAACAAACATGCTCAAATATGAGGCAAATGAAGCAAGCATACAAGACACAAGGAGAGGGGATGACCCTCTCCTACTTGGGACCTCAAAACATCATTTTCACCACCAAAATTCCTTTGAGTTTTAGTGGTGAGAAGGAAAAAACAAGGTGGTCCCAATAGCTTAAAAGGAAGGTTCAAAACAAGGCCTAAGAGGGGGTAGACTACCCCCAACACAAAAGTGACCTTAAACAAACATGTTAAGCATGCAAAATCAGAACTTTTTGTAATAGAAAGTTAAGCTTAAATCAGTATGCAAATAGGTCCAAAAGCTTAAACCAAAACAAGGGTTTAAAGGCTAGTTGACTCACCCTTGAAGAACACCTTCAAAGCTGCAACTCCAGCACTCTTTTTGAACCAAAACCAGTCCAAAAACTTCAAAAACAACTTCAAGGGACCTCAGCTCCAAGAGTATGGTGTTTGAGTGTGTGTTTGTGTGTAATAGTATGGAAAAATTACACTTTTAGGCACAAAACAAGAGTAAACAAGGAAATATAGAGACAAGTGTGTATTTGTCACTCCAGCCACAAAATTCTGAACCTAGAGGAGGGAGGAGGAGGTTCTCTTATATAGAGAACCAAGCCTCAAGCTTGTTGAGGAAGCTAAGGGCTCAAAGCCATCCCTCCATACACGTGTATGGAGGATGGCTTCTGTGCCTTCCAGCTGGCACAGCTGGCCTAAAAATATCTCCAAAAAGGTGATGAAAAGCAACCGACCACTTGAAGTGGTCGGCCAGCTACTTGAAGTGGTCGGCCGACCACCACAAGTGGTCTCCCAAGACAAAAAGTGGTCGGCCAAGGGGGGAGAAGGTCTACAACATGAAAGCAAGGCAGTGGTGTGGTGGTCGACCAGAAAAGGTGGCCCAAAGACCAAAGAGACCAGTTGGCCGACCAGAAAGCTGGCTGGAGGGAAGAAAAGTGGTCTCCAAGGGGAAGAACTGGTCTCCCACCCTTGTACCACCTTCCAAACAAGAAAAACAAGGTTTGTACCAAAAACAAACCAAAAAGGATGCAAGACAAAAGTTCGAGAGTCAAGGCGCGCGGCCGGGAGACTCGAAAACTAGTCTACGGGCATCAAAAGTGGTCTACGACCACAAAAGTGGTCTCTAAGACCATAGTGTCCCTCTAGGCAAAGGCAACAAGGTGTGGTTCAAAAACCAAGCCAAACGGAGAATGTTAAGCGGTCCCGAGACAAGGCGCGCGACCGAAGGCTCCAAAAACCGAAAACAAGTCTCCAAGCAGGAAAAGTGATCTACGACCACAAAAAGGTGGTCTACAAGACCTCTCCCTCCCTCCAGGGAAGAGAAAACAAGGTTCGGTCCACAAACCGAGCCAAATCACAAAGAGTTCAGAGGCCCGGAGGTAAGACTCTCAGCCAAAACCCCCGGAAACTCAAAATGAGCTCAAACTTGTACGATCATCGAGCGCTCAATCGATGACGTCTGAGTCTTAAGGTCGGTCAAAAATAGAGTGTCTACAATAGGACGCATAGGTTGGGAGTTAGAGCTGAAAATGCCTTAAACTTAGTCGAAAAAATGTGTTCGGGGGGCAAAAATGCGAAACAGCCCCCCAACCAATATGGGAGCTTCCCCGTGGCAAACATGACCTGTAGGAACTAACGGTACGTAAATAGGACACGTAGGTTGGAAGTTATACTTGAAAATGCCTTAAACTTAGTCGAAAAAAAGCGTTGGGGAGGTGAAAATGCGAAACAGCCCCCTAACCAATGTTGTGATGTGACGGGAAGTTTCCCCTTGCCAAATATGACCTATAGGAACTGACGCACGTAAATAGGACACGTAGATTGGGATTTAGAGTCAAAAATGCGTTAAACTTAGTCGAAAAAATGAGTTCGAGAGGTGAAAATGTGAAACAGCCCCCCAACCTATGTTGTGATATAAGCAGGAGCTTTCCCGTGCCAAATATGACTTGTAGGAACTGACGGTACGTGAATAGGACACGTAGGTTGGGAGATAGAGTAGAAAATGCATAAACTTAGTCGAAAATTGTATTTTTGATGCAATGTGTATTTTTGAACATCTTTTATGCAAGCAATTATACTTTTCAACAACTGTTTGGGATAATTTTCTCAAATTCTTTTACAGGTTACAGTTTTGAACATTTTTTGTAGACATCAACAAGTCAAGTAGTTTAGTCAATACTAATGATTTATTTGAAAATGTTAATTATATTTGAGTTCTATAAGTTTTTTTAAATTTTTTTTTTCCATATGACAATATTTAGTCAATACTAATGATTAAATTTATTTGTACAGACGGTTTTTGACATGGAATTGTGGATATAACTTTTTTTGAGAAGTATGAAAGACTTTATTTTTAGTCTACGGATTAGTATTGTTCGTACAGATTAGTTTTATGGCATGGTACAACTTACTTTTGGACGTGGTACATATTAATTTTGGATGCGGTACTGAATTCCTTTTCACGTGGTACAAATTACTTTTTTGGCATGGTACATATTACCTTTTGCCAGGGTACAAATTAGTTTTTGGTGGTACATATTAACTTTTGGATATTAATTTTGTTTAATCCTCTATTATGTATGGAATTATATTTTTGAGGTTGGATTATACCTTATTTGTATGGAATTTCTATTGCATTTATAATTTGATGTCAAATATGAATTTTTTTGATGGTTAAAAGTAAAATGTGTGCATGTTGTGGAAGTAATGGTTGCTAATTGCATTAGTATATGGATTATTTTATTTTTATACAGGGTACAAGTTGCTCTAATGATGGAATAAATATAGGTGGTCGAGAAATTTAAAATAAAAAAAATTATACACTTTTTGGCGACTAAATATTTTGGTAGCCAAAAATGCCAATGTTTTTCACGACTAAATATTTAGTAGTAAAAAGAGAAACAAAAGACTTTTGGCAACTAAATAGTTAGTAGCCAAATAAATAAATATGAGGGAATAAACTTTTGCCGACTAAATATTTTAGTCATGAAATAATATGGCATCCTTCGGCGACTAAAATGTTTGGTTGTAAAACACCATGAAGTCTAATATGTTGGCGACTAAAATGTTTAGTCATGAAAACTAACAACGACTAAACTATTTGGTCTGTAAATGTATTATTATTAGTGACTAATATTTTTAGTCGGTAAATGTATTATTATTAGCAACTAAAATGTTTTAGCGACTAAATATTTTAGTCGCTAAAAGATAATTTAATTTTGATTTAATTTTTTTCGTCGACTAAATATTTTGTTGCCAAAACGTTATGTTTGGCTACTAAGTCTGTTTTAGTAGCCGAAGATAAGAAAATTAGCGACCAACATCAAATTAGTTGCCAATGACTATTGCCGACAAGGCTTTGGCGACGAATGGGCCGATGAAGAACTTTAGTTGCCATTGACTTTTGGTGACTAAAAAACAACCTTCGGCGACTAAAAATTTGGTTACAAAAAGTGTTCTTTTTTTTTTTTGTAGTGTTTTCTAGGTGAATAATTTGACGAAAAAGAGCATCATTTGGTGGCAATGGACTTGAAGGCGACAGTGATGGCGAATCTAGACCGAAAGCTCAGCATGGCGTGGAAGCGGTGGTAATGCAATTACGTGTATTTAGGGTTTTTGCTTTGGTAAAGTGTGTTGTGTTGCTGATTTTACCATATTGCCTAGTCAAATTTTGTGTTCTTCTAAAATTAGCGCTAGTTCCATTAGCCAATTTGGACAGGGGCGGACAGAGGGGCTGCATTGTTGCACCTAATTAACTCGAGGGACTAAAATTGTGCAATTATAACTTGAGAGAAAAAAACAATACAAAGGATAAACTTGAGGGACCAACAAAATAACTAATCCAAAAAGCTCATTTAACACAGGCAAATCACACACTAGTAATTTATTGAAGTGCAACGGGGAAATCACACACGGGAAATTTAACAACAATGTAGCCATCTGTGAAATGACTAATTAAAAAAAAAAAAAAAAAAAACTTATTTCACAACAGGCAAATCACACACTCGTAATTTATTGAAGCGCAAAGGCAAAACCCAATGCAATGGGTTACATTGTAAATTAAGGATGGATGGCGAAGGAATTAAAGCACGCATGCAAGCATTGAATTAGGCGCGGCTGGCTTTATTGAGTATGTTGTCAATGGATTTGAGAGACTGAATGGCCAGCTGAAGATAGTAGCTAAGAGCTCCAATGATGGGAGCAAGGGGATCGGCGGCGAGTTCTAGCTTCACATCCTCGCCCACAGAGGGAGGTGGCTGGCTGGGATCCTCGTCAAATGACTTGGCTTGCTCAAGGTATGCGTCCATACGCGGAGTGGCAAACAAGCGCAGCTCTTCCACATCATCACCTCTAGAAGCGAAACGCTGGCGATTATGGGACGTCTCTGAAGAGAGTGCAAAAGGACGCCCTTGCTTTTCGTAGGTTTCCTGAGATTTCATCAAACTTTTTATCTGTTGCAGCTCAGATTTCAGCATCTCAATCAACGGGTTAGACTCATCATTAAAAATGTCCCCCAGCAAGTTTTGGGCTTTAACGAGCTTGTCACGAGCATTGTCCAGATTCTTGGCCTCAGCCATGACTCTCGCTTCTTTCATCATCTGTGCAGTCTCGAGACGGCTCTCCTCGGTCATCACCTCCTCCCTCTCTGGCTCGTATGTCCTGCCGGTGCGACTTACGGTAATGATTGTCAGATTGGCATCAAACAATTTCCCATCAGAGCTGTACGCGAGTTATATGCATACACATATCCATTATATTTGTCAGATCGATCATCGAGTCAAATTAAAACATAATTTATTCTACTAGCTAATAAATGCAGGGATTTGAAAATATTGGTACCACCTGACCTGTATGTGTAAGTGAATTTGAGGACATCCGAGCCCGCCGGACTACTAGCAGCAGGGAGTTGAAGGTCCACCATGACCTTGCGTACCTCTTTAATGTAAAGATCGCCAAATGAAACAGTCACAGAGCCGGCATCATCGTCCTTGGATTGTGGATAGTCTCCGGCAGACACCTTAACGATTGTAGATTCGTCTTGTGTGATGGTCAGCTTCAGATCATTAACAACCACGGTGAGAAGCCCAGCCAAACACTGGGAAAATGCAATACTCAAGTTGTCCTGGTTTCGAACATCTGAGAACGTTCCTCCCATGCTGTTGTTTGCGATGGCATTGAGCACCTATATCGAAGGAGTACACGCACGGGAATTACTAAAGTTATATTACTACAACTTTTGCAATTTTTTTTTAGAAAAATACTAACCATCACTCCAAAATTCACAGGTTTTGTATACCCGTTTTCCCACATCACAGTGTTATGAGGAAAGAAAAAAATAATAATAAAAGTGTGGGGTGAATATAGCAGATTATGTGGAGTGAATGTGTAGGGATCACCTAATTTACCAAAGGAAATTCCATAATAACCAAATTTACTCCCTTGTTTCCGCCAATTATGGATCACCCAAGACTCTAGCTAGCCTAGATTAGTGTACAGCTAGCTATTAATTCCTCTATAAAATAGATTCCTATGCAGATAATATAAACATCCTCTTGTACCCTCACTATGAATGAATTTTTTATTTTTTATTTTCAATACGACGTACAATAGGATCATGGTCTGCGCCAAAACCGAATGTGTATACGGGCACCTTGCCGACCGGAACTTGGGCAGCATTACCACCTTTGGTTTGCAGACCGTCGGACATAAGCATAATGCCAACTGCACGCCCGCTAGTAAGACTGCGGTCATTCAACACTTTTAAGCCCGTTTGAAGACCATCATAGATGTTTGTTCTACCGTTAGCAACTAAAGCATTGACCAGATTTTCAATCTCCTCTTGAGAATTTTCAGTTATCTGCCGCAATGGGCACAACAGCTGGGAGCCCCTGTTGAATGTGACAATCGACAAACGATCAATCGGGCTAAGTTTCTTGATCATGAATAGCATGGCAATTTTCGTTTTTTCTAACTTCGCTCCCGCCATGCTATTGCTGACATCTAAGACCGTCACAATATCCACTCCGGATCTGTTGCTGCCGGATCCTTGCCCCGTGAGCTCCAGCATCACCTTGAATTCGATTTCTTCCAGTGGTGCCGTCATCTTGTTGAAGATTGCCGGCTTTATTTTTCCTACCACGGATAGTGTATTTTTCCCCCCTGAAATATACCATTCCAAAACTCAAATTAACAATCAACAAAACATTCTAGTATGCTATAGGAGTATATACAGCCGATCAGGTGCAGACAGTGTTGGAAATAAGCTTGCTTCAAGAAAACTCTAGGAAGAAGGAGAAGGACCTAGAAGGCAACACACGATACATTGTGCAGAAGCATGGCAGCTTCAAAGGAGCTTCTATGGTCAAAGGGTCAAAGACTTAGACATGAAGAAGAAGAAGAAGAAGACTTGAGCCATGATTTACAGATAGCTCCAGCCATGCTTTCACACTGGTAAGAGCTTCTGCAAATAGCTCAATTACTAGCTTAGATTTATATAACCTGATAGAGGGAAAATCTATCTCTCGGACATTGAGAGATTTGAGAGAGATTTGACAGAGGATGAATACTCTGTTTCTATTGTAAGCTTTGAGTGAGATATATCAATGCAATTGTGTGGCTTTTCTTTGTAAATTCATAGACTATAAATGGAGAAACGAAGAAAACATAAACCTGACACATCTTGGCTTGCATCAATCGGCTCATCATCGTTGTAGCTCATTTTGCCAAGAAAACTGATACACCAATTCAATTTGCTAAACTTTCCTTATTCCCATCTCACCACTTTCAACCTCAAATAAATATAGAGAGGAAACAATTCTCGAAGAAGACTTTCTTGTACTTTTTATTTTTTTATTTTTATCTTTAGGAGAGCAATTATGAATTTTATTTTTTAATTAATTTTGTTAAATAAAATTTTTTAATAATGAGATATTTATAATTTTTTAAACCATAAGAATCAATTTATATTTTAAGCAAATCTCAGGATGTATCTGTAATTTGCCCTTTTTTATTTTAAGGCCTCGATATGGCGACTCAAAATTTGTTTTGTTTTTTGTTTTCTTCTTTTGCATGGGAAATGTTGAATTAAAGGGAGTAATGCTACGATCGGGGCATACACCAATTAATGCACAAGTTGTCCTTTTTTACTTCTGATTGTTTTTTATTTTTGCATTTTTTTTTTTTTGGGGTATAATTTCTCACTCTATTCTCTACAAACTATTATTTATTTTTTGTTTATAATCATTTTTTGTTTATGAAAAATTTTACTTTAAATGGAGTGATAGTGTCATTTGTAATTAAAAAAAAATGTCAATAGACTCTTTATTATAAAGTGATAGATCAAAATCCAACCAAATCATTTTTAATAATTTTATTGTATTGATTTTATGTTTTTATATTACACTTTGTTATTTTTTACTTTTAATATTTTGTGGCATCATGATATATGTTAATTGACCATTGGTATAGAGTATTACTCCAAAAACATCTACAGTTTTTTTTTTTTTTCTTGGCCCAATGAAGTTACTGCCATAATTACAACACTATACCAAAAAAAAAAAAAAAAAAAAAAAAAAAAAATTGATCCCTTCATCCCAATAGTGTACTTATGCATCCGTGCTTTAGGCCGGTGAAAATGAAAGTATGTATTGTGACAGTTGTTTTTGGCGAACCGCTCGAGCGGTTATTTTGTTGCTCGAGTGAAAATTCTTAGCTCTCAGTAGTTTGCCATTTTACAGGCAAGACCGCTCGAGTGGTGAAAGTGGTCGCTTGAGTGTAGATTTCATGCTCCCAATATTTTTGAGTTGGGTGGTTTTTGAGTTGTGTATTGTATTTGGTACCTGCACAGGGAGTCAAGGTGCTCAATTGCCCTGTCTGCACATACTGCCAGGCGAATGTGGAAAAATGCTTTTGGGTGTCCACGAGCCCCCCGTTTCTAGAGTCGGCAAATGTGGAAAAACATATTTGGGGTGTCCGCAGCCCCGCCATTTCTGGAGTTGGCAAATGCGGAAGGGAAAATTATTTTTGGGTGCCCATTGCCCCGCTATTTCTGGAGTCGACAAATGTGGGACTATTTTAAGTATACAAACCTATATCTATGTATATATTTTGAATTTCGGCTCTTACTTGGAATGGCATAGTATATTTACCACCACATTTGAACTCAGGAAATGTTAACTTAACCTACATATTGCTCATCTCATATTCATGCTTAAAGGCATTCATGCATATACATAATAAAATTTATCAAATGTTGCATTGCATGATCATGTATTTTTTAATTAATGTTATAACTTGTTAAATGCATTACCTATTGAGCTTTCGCTCACCCCAAAGCTAACCAAATTACAGGAAATGACGACGAAGTGCCTCCTAGGTGATTGTTTTGAATTGAATGAAACTTCTGGGATGTGAAAGCTTGTGTTTGAAATCATAGTATGCATATGCCAGGGACAATTTTTTGGGGTGACTATGTGTAGACGTGTATTTTGATGTAACAAGGAACAAATTTTGAGGAAAAGATGAATAGTAGCTGATTTTGTTCTATAATTCCTTACTTGTTGAACTACTTTATTTTGTTTGTAAATGTAATGAAACAATGTTGTAAAGTTTGGAATAGTTCAAAAGGGAAGGAATATTGTTAATGTTATATCATTACTGTTTTCTTTCGTTTTTGATGTCGATCTTGTATTGGTAATGCCCAGATGGAAAGGGGAAACAGGGAGGCTCATTTGTTAGGGTGTTACAAATTGGTATTAGAGCAAACCGAGTTTGAACACCTAGAGCTCGGGGGTTTATTGTTATGAGTAAGACAGGTGTTAGGCACCCTACACTGCCCTTATGGTACTATGTTTCCAAATCTATTGATTTTTTTGCTAAGTGATCTACCTTTGAAAAATATTTATAGCAGTAAAAGTAAAATTTAAGCATTTAATACGACAAATGATTAGTGGAATTAGTGGTAAAGTGTTTACATGTAAATAAAAATATATTTATATATATATATGTATACATACTCATGTATATATATATTGGGGTTAATTCCATCAAATATAAATTTATTTAGATATTATTTTTATATATGTGTGTGTATATGTATATATATATATGTAAGGGTCTATTTCACTAAAACATATATATACATATTATGATAAATAATATCTATTCTACACATACATGTCTATATATATGGAGGTCAATTCCATCAAGATATATATACATGTATATTATGATAAATATCATTTATTCATTATTTACTTATATATATATATAGGGGTCAATTTCACCCAAAATATATAAACATATGTATAAATAATACAGTGATGATTTAAACATAAATAAATAAATAAATAAGAGATTAACTTAAATGGAATAAAGAAAGTAAATGGATAATATAAATATTGTTCAATTTGTTTACATAAATATCCACTTGCGAGTTAAAAAAATCAAAATATCTAACATATTTTTTTTAGAACAATTTACCTATAAATCCCATCTTGAGGAATAGTGACCCATTTAGTCCTAAAAATTTTCTTATAAACCAATTAGTCACATTGATTTTCGAAAGGTAGATTTAATATATTATTTAAAAATCAAATTTACAGTTATACCCTTATTTTTATTATGTTCCTTCTCTTTTTTTCTGTTGTGCTAGAAAGGTAAGGTACATAATGTATAGGAATCAAATTTGGGATGAATTTTTATATGAAAATCTTTTTTATTTGGAAAACATTTCAAAAGGAATACAAAACCACTTAAAATATGGAATTCTTCAAACATTCCAGAAGGATGTAAGATTTTTCAAACATTTCAAAAGGAGTACAAAAACTACGTAACAAGCTTTGGCCAAATGTATAATTTCAAACTGTAATACTAAAACTCAAACGTAATACTCTAATGTAACTGAGAGGGTAATTTATGTGAATAAATTGGGCCGAGCTATGTCCCTTATTTTTAGACATTTGGACCGAGCTATAGGCCGGAGTTGGAGCTACAATAGCCCGGTCCTAGGCCATCCAGGCATCAAGCCAGTTAAAGGTGCCTCCAAGGCCTTGACTGCACTATCTAAAGCTGAGTCCTGAGACAGACCGAGTTGTTAACAAGGAAAAAGGCCGAACTATGTGTAGTTCAGCATCGAGCCCTCTTATAGGGATGGTTACCATGACTCCACCCAAAGTAGCTCAGAGCCTAGGAAGCTCGGTTGAATGTAGTACCAACCGAGGTAAAAGATTTGAGCTTACTCACTTAGCTTGCAGTATTAAGGGTGTTCTGAGGATAAGCATTATCCTTGCGAGCATGATTCCTAGGAGGACTCTTCTAAATAGAGTTGGAGTCCTACTAGGATTGTGCCAAGCGGAATCTGTAAAAGCTCTTGACAGGACCTATGCACAGGTATGACAATTCTTGCTTTAAAATACACAAAGCTTATTGTCTATTGTCTACTTGTTGACTTAGGCATCGGAGGGGTTTCTGGCACACACTTGCCGGCTAGCTCACGTTTGTGTTTTCAAGTGGCAAAGCGACGACGTTTGAAGAAGTGCAAACTTGGTCAACAAGATTATACGAGAAGATTATTCTGTGCTCGTTCAATTGGCATCATCTGTGGGAAACTTTTATAGAGAACAAACCTTTTGATTAAGTTTTTTTTCGATTAATTCCAATGGCGCATAATGAAGACTTGCCACATTCGGCTATCGATGGGTAAACCCCAGAAGGGGGCGGGAGGCTCGAAGGTTTTCCTTTTGTCCCGTTCATGACAGAATTGGATCCCCAGCGATGGAACCCACGAAGAGATGCGTGAGAAAGATGAGGCTCAAGTCCACGCTGCTCTCAAAGCCCTAATAGACAGAGGTGGATGATGGATCCTCAAGTTCTAGAAGATCGCGTAAGGGAGCAAGATGAATTGATAAAGAGAATGGCGGCTAACATGGAGACGATAAAGCACCAGATAAAAGGTAAAGAAGTGGAAAAAGAGACTGATAAAATCAGAACGCACTCTCGCCACTCAGGAGATAGTGACAGTCAAGTCACACCATTACAGACTGAAAGCAAAAGCCTCAGGACAAGCGACATACGGTCAAGGACTTCCATGACTCATTACTCCAAATCTAAGAGAACGATGACTAAAAGGTCTTGTATAGAGGGAAGCAGTTATAGGCCCTTGCATATGCACCAGATGACATCAAGGCACACAGAGAAGCCTAGGTCAGCGGACTTGCGGACAGTGCTAGAGGAGAGGGCTCGAAGGAGAAAGGACACTCAGGCATGTGACCCTCGAAGGGTCTCTGCTCTACAACGACTGGCTCCTAGGACACATCGGAGTGCCGAGGTAGGAATGTCAGTACCACGCCTTGCCTATGAACCAACAGACAAAGCGTTAGCAAGGTTGCATAGCTCACCGTTCGTTCTGGCGATATGGAACGCATCATTACCCTTAGGCTTCCACCAACCTAAGTTCACAACTTATGAGGGAAAGTCAGACCCCTACATGCACTTGAACCACTTTTGCCAGGTCTCGGCTGTACACCGACGGAACGAGACTCTAATGTGTATCTTGTTTCCCTCAAGCTTAGGCAATTTGGGCTTGACATAGTTTGAAAGATTGCCAGAAAGTAGCATAGCTTCATGGGCACAACTTGCAGAGGCGCTTGTTACTAGGTTTAAGACAAACACCAAGACGTCGGCAGAGATAGACCAGCTACTCTCCATCGACATGGGCAAAAAAGAAACACTAAAGTCTTACAACAATCGATATTGGGACACTTTTAATCAAACTAGAGATTGCCCTACAAACCTAGCTATTGCGCAGTGCAAACGGGGTCTACCAGCGGGCAATAAATTGAGGTATTCAATGACAATGATACCACCCCTCACAATGGAGGCCATAATGGAGAGAGTGCATCAACACATCTGGGTAGATGAAGATGGCGCTCGTGCCAAAGCAAAGTCTAGCACAACAACAATGTCAAACAAAAAACCTAAGGCAAGAGTTAACACAGTCAGCCGGGAAGAACGACCGAACAAAAATGGTTTAGGTAGACAAGCCAACTGTGAGGACTCTCAGGCAAGGAAGTTGAGAGTCCGCACCACCATCACCACGGTGTTCAACAAACCCATCTACCGGATTCTTAGCGAGATACGTGACGAACCCTTCGTGTGATGGCCAGCCAAGTTGGGAGAAGCGCAGAGGGGCTACGATGATAGGTACCATTGCACCTTCCATGACGAAAAGGGGCACCGAACTTAAAAATGTATGCCATTAAAGCAACATCTAGAGGAGTTAGTAGCCGCAGGCCACCATGACCAATATATTGAAGGGGGAGCGCAGCCAGTCCCCCAGGACTGCAACTGGCCAGATGGGATGCCAGCCAATGGTCCGGCCCAAGGCATAATCAATGTGATACATGGGATCATCAAGCCAAAATGAGCATGTGAACTTAGAGTGATGATCAAGAAGGCTGAGCACATGAGAGAGGTACTGAATGCACAACCTACTGTGAAAGGGGGAAAAATAGACGCAACAAACGTCATCACCTTCTCCAACAAAGACTTAGCTCGGTTATAAAGCCCTTACAATGATGCAGTAGTAGTTACTTTGCGCGTCAAGAATTTCGACATCAAGCGGATCCTGATTGACCAAGGGAGCTCGTATGAGATAATGTACTACGAAACCTTTAAACAACTCAAATTGGAGGACAAAGATTTAGCACCTGCAACATCTCCTTTAGTCGGCTTCAACTCAATGCCAGAATGGCCGGTTGGTAAGATAATTTTGCCAGTCAAAGCGGGAACAATGACAAAACAAGTGGAATTTTGGGTATTGAAAGTTCCATCCACTTATAACATAATCTTGGGAAAAGCATGGTTACACGCCATGCGAGCGGCAGCATCAACCTACCACCAGGTATTGCGATTCCTGAACGAAGCTGGAATGATCGAAGAAGTCTTAGGAAATCAAATCATGTCCAAGCAATGTTTTGTGACAGTGAATGGCAGTCGAGCTGTCAAAGGGTTCGTACAAATGGTGGAGGAGCCAGAAAGTAACGAGTTATTTGCAGACGTCGGCAAGGTAGCCGAACAAAAGGCAATAGAAGATCTGGTGGAGGTCAGAATAGGCGAGAAGATCCTAGAAAAGTTCTTTCTGCTCGGCTCATCTTTATCCAGCACCGAGAGAATAGAGATCATGGAATTTTTGATCTCTAACATCGAGGTGTTTGCTTGGAAGCCGTACGATATGCCTAGCATTGATCCAAACTTCATCTGCCATCAACTCAATGTCCACCCAACCGCCAAACCAATTATACAACGAACTCACCGATCAGCACTTCACCACACCGAGGTAGTGGTTGAGGAAGTGGGGAATCTGCTAGAAGTAGGGGCAATCAAGGAGGTTCATTATCTTAGGTGGATCTCCAACACTGTGGTGGTACCAAAAAAGAACGGCAAGTGGCGTGTTTGGGTGGACTACAAGACAGTCAACAAAGCGTGCCCAAAAGACAGTTTTCCTCTACCACGAATAGACCAACTGGTGGACTTAACTGCAGGTCACAACCGACTTAGCTTTCTTGATGCATATCGCGATTATCAGATTAGTATGCATGAACCAGACCAAGAGGTCAAATCATTTACAACACCTAGAGGATTGTATTGCTATAGGGTCATGCCCTTTGGCCTGAAAAATGCAGGGGCAACATTCCAACGAATGATCACTAAGATGTTCGAGCCATTGTTAGGGAGAACAATAGAGGTTTACATAGATGACATGGTGGTCAAAAGTAAGAATGAAGGAGACTATCTCAAGGATCTCGCCAACATGTTCCAAATTTTGAAGACGCACAAACTATAACTGAACGCATCCAAGTGCGCATTTGGCGTGGGGTCAGGAAAATTCCTTGGCTTTCTAGTGACCAACTGAGGTATAGAATCCGATCTGTCTCAGATCAAAGCCATTCAAGATCTTAAGAGGCCCAATATAGTTAAGGAGGTACAGCACCTCACTGGCCTAGCAGCCGCGCTAAACCGATTCATTAGTCGGTCATCAGATAGGTGTCGACCGTTCTTCTAGGCACTAAAGGCCAAGTTTAAGTGGGATAATGAGTGCGGCCATGCTCTAGAAAGCTTGAAAGAGTACATGACCTCTCCTCCATTGTTGGTAACCCCACTACCTGGAGAGGAACTCTTTTTATACTTAGCAGTTTCCCAGCATGTAGTTAGCGCAATGTTGGTATGAGCTGAGGGACTACAATACCTGCCTATCTTTTATGTTAGCAAGACATTGCTAGGGGCCAAAACAAGGTACCTTCCGTTGGAAAAGTTGGCCTTAGCTTTAATGATGGCTTCAAGAAAATTGTCGCACTACTTCCACGCCCACATCGTGATTGTCTTAACGGCCTTCCCCTTAAAAGCCTTGTTTGAAAGGGCGGACTTTTCTGGGCGAATTTTGAACTGGGCCGTAGAGTTAGGGCAGTTCGACATTAAGTTTCAACCAAGAGCCGCAATAAAGGCCCAAGCTCTGGCAGACTTTGTGGCTGAGTTTGCATCAGGCAGTCATCATGTTTGCTCGATCAACTTGATTGAGGCAACCGAGCAAAGGGGGAAAAATGCTGCAGGGATAGCGCAGCCTCCGCAGCAGGATGCTTAACTGCGTAGCGAACCATTCAGCCCTGTAGAAAGAGAAGAAGAAACAGACCACACTGCTACTAGCAAGGACTTGCCCAAAAGTAAAGTCTTAAGACAGTCAGACAGTAAGGATCAAATCCAAATGACGGACAACAACTTACAAGAAAGCATCATCAACGCCCCAAATCCCAAGACATCATTAGATCCCTCCACTTGTTGGAAGCTGTTTGTAGGAGAGATATGGAAGTTCTTTGTGGATGGAGCATCCAACAGGTACGGTGCAGGACTTGGCATAGTCCTCATCTCGCCAGATGGCCTGACAATTGAATAGGCAATCATCATTGGATTTCCAGCATCCAACAACGAGGCCAAGTACATAGCTTTGTTAGCCGGTTTGAAGTCAACATTCTACATGGAAGCCACCTAGCTAATGGTATACAATGACTCCCAATTAGTAGTCTACCAAATTTCAGGCAACTACAAAGCAAAGGATGATAGAACGGCCAAATATTAAGAGTTGGTCAGAAAGGAGATCACGAAGTTTGACGTGGTAAGGATAGAGCAAATCAGTCGAGAAGAAAATAGCAAGGTGGATGAGCTGGCCGGTTTTGCGTCGATGGAAGACAT
Source organism: Camellia granthamiana (assembly GCA_036172215.1). NCBI lineage: Eukaryota > Viridiplantae > Streptophyta > Magnoliopsida > Ericales > Theaceae > Camellia > Camellia granthamiana. The sequence goes on from CM069907.1 coordinate 86,699,474, forward strand.
GTCTATCCCACACTCCTTACTAATGGATTTCCTGTCACGACCAAGTATTGAAGAACCTGAAGCAACCGAAGTATGCTGTGCTGAGCTAGGTCCCTCCTGGGTAGATCCCATAGTGGTGTTCCTAAAAGATGGCATCCTGCCAGAGGACAAGAAGAAGGCCAACAAAATTAGAGCAAAATCACAGTGATTTTGGCTCTCCCCATCACTAGCATTGTACAAAAAATCCTTCACAAGACCATACTTGAAGTGTGTCCATCCTAGCATTTGTAGAAGCCATTAAGGGGGAAGATCGCTGGCCTACCAAGCCATTTCATAAGGGTATTAGTGGCTGTACATGCAAGCAGACACTGAGAAATACATCAAAAAATACAAGAAATGTCAGAAGTTTGCGCATCAAATCCATCAGCCAGCAAGAGAGCCCCTACCATTGACCAGCCCTTGGCCCTTTGTAATATGGGGCCGGGACATTGTGGGACCACTCCCAACCGCGTCGGGCAACATAAAGTTCTTTATTGTGACAATGGACTACTTCACCAAGTGGGTAGAAGCAGAGGCACTCGTATCCATTAAAGAGAAAGACGTCAAGAAGTTTGTCTGGCAGAACATCATAACTCGGTTTGGAATACCCAAGGCTTTAATATCTGACAACGACACTTAGTTTGATGGAAAAATCTTTAGGGGTTTTTGCGAAGAATACAAGATAGAATTTTATAACTCTACGCTGGCATACCCTCAGGCCAATGGCTAGGTTGAAGCTTCCAACAAGGTCGTCTTAGATGGTTTGAAAAAGAGGCTGGAAAAAGAAAAAGGCAAATGGGTTGAGGAACCTTCCCACGTCTTATGGGCTTACCGAACTACACCTTGGCAGTCAACTGGTGAAATACCTTTTTCCTTGGCTTATGGCATAGAGGCAGTAATCCCTTTGGAAGTTGGCCTCCCCACCATTAGAGGCGAAAATTTTGATCTGGACTTGAATGGAGAGGCCATAGCCCCTGAATTAGACCTTGCAGAAGAAAGAAGAGAAAGGGCACTGATACACATTACGTCATATCAACAGGAGTTGTCCAGGAAATATAATAAAGCGGTCCACCCAAGGCAATTCAAGATTGAAGATTGGGTACTGCGCAAAGTAATGGGCAACACTTTGGTGCCTGGAGATGGCAAATTAGGACCTAATTGGGAAGGACTGTACAGAGTGACCGGTTTGGCAAGAAAAGGGGCGTATCACCTAGAAGACGTGGTCGACAGAGCTATTCCAAGGCCATAGAACACGATCAATCTCAAAGTATTTTATTTTTAGATCTTTATTAAACATTTGTAATTTTTCTTTCAATAAAACAAGTAAATATTTTTTTTTTCCAGTAAAAATTCTTTCCTCTGTTTGTAAAAATTGTTCGTACTCATTGCCCGACTGGGGGGCAATTAAGATGGTTGGCAGATTTGACCAACACTTTTTCATTCTTTAGCTGAGATAAAGATCTAGGCTCAAAAAGGTTGGCAAGTTTGACCAACACTTTTTCATTCTTCAGCCGAGATAAGGATCTAGGCTCAAGAAGGTTGGCAGGTTTGACTAACACTTTTTGATTCTTTAACCAAGATACGGATCTAGGCTCAAAAAGGTTGGCAGGTTTGACCAACACTTTTTCATTCTTCAGTTAAGATAAGGATCTAGGCTCAAGAAGGTTGACAGGTTTGGCCAACACTTTTCATTCTTCAACCGAGATAAGGATCTAGGTTCAAAAAGGTTGATAGGTTTGACCAACACTTTTTCATTCTTCAGCCGCGACAAGAATCTAGGCTAAAAGGTTGGCAGGTTTAACCAATACTTTTTCATTCTTCAGCCGAGATAAGAATCTAGGCTCAAGAAGGTTGGCAGGTTTGACCAACACTTTTTCATTCTGCAGCCGAGATAAGGATCTAGGCTCAAGAAAGTTGGCAGGTTTAACCAACACCTTTTTCATTCTTCAGCCAAGATAAGGATCTAGGCTCCAGATGGTTGGCAGACCTGACCAACAGTTTGCACTCCCTAGCCGAAATAAGGATGTAGGCTGAAAGAGGGTGGGCAGATGTGGCCAACAGGTTTTTTCTTCAGCCGAGGTAGATATCTCGGCTTAAGAAGGTTGGTAGGATGAGGCAGAGCTGTTGAGCCCGACCAGGTATACAGTCAAAATGAGACACTACAATAGAGAAAAAGTGCAGTGATCGAGTAAGAAGAACAAAAAACAAAAAACTTTTTTCATTGATTGAAAGGTGATTACAAGAGGTGGATCGTATAGCCTGGTTACATTTCACAGAACAAAAAACAAGCAAAAAACAAGAAAAAAGGCTTCCTGGTCAAACAAAAAGGTCATCAAGGTCAGTATCTAGGTCACCACAGACTTCGCCACTGGGTAGGTCGGTTCCGGCTTTTGCTTCTTGGGTTAGATCGGTCATAGGCACTCCGTTGACCATGCTTGGCACGGTTTGGCTGAGCAGATCCACCCGAGTGGGTAGTGAAGCCTGGCGACCGAGGTTAGTGTTGGCAGGAGGAGCATTAACTGGATTAGGGGTCTCCTCTTCTTCCTCTCCCTCTATAAGGAACTTCTGCTAGACTGTGTTTGCATAGTTCTTCATATAGCTCAGTATGAAGTAAGGGGGAGGGTTCAGAAAAATTTCAGAGTCATACCCCAAATCGAGCTTTTTCATCGCAACCTTCCAGCCGCATTTGAAGAATATGTCTTTGGTTGCTTCACACTATTGGACGTAGGTTTCTTCTTCTTTCTTCTAACCCCGGTTCTCAATGTCCTCCGTCTTCTTCTTCCACTCGTAGACTCGGCATTTTTTTTCTTTTCCAGCTTGGCGAGCTCATGCAAATAACAGTCTTTTTTCTCGGCCAAGGCTTTTTGCTTGTCAGCCTTGGCCGTGTTGACTAGCTCGGCCAGTCGCTCATTTTCAGCAACCACATCGGCTAGTTTCGCCTTTACCTCTTTTAGCTCGGCCGCCTTGGTGTTTGAATCAGCCACGGCCGACTGCGCTGTCTTTCGCAGTTCAGGTACATGTTTGTACGCTACATGGTTTTTTTGCAGGGCCTACGGTTTAAATGAAGAGGTGTTAGGCTGCAAACCGAGCAAATTGTTAAACACAGTAGACTTAAAATAGCAAGTGGAGAACTTACTAGCACCATGGACTTCGAAGCCAACCAAATGGCCTTTAGTTCCATCAAGTGGTCATGATGCTCCATGTCCGCTGGAAGGCAGAGGCTTTTTGAAAGGTTGAATACGAGCATGTGGCCCTTCTCAGCAACCACTAAATCCTTGGTGGACAGAGCGCAGTTTTTGTAGGACATTGTAGGTGCCTATTTAGAAGGGCTTGCTCAGCTAGAACGGGTAGGCTCTGGGTTCGGCAGCACGGGATCAGGAAGCACGATCTCTTCCTCATCCACCAAATGTTGTTGTTAGGTCGACGAGGTGCGCGCGCGCTTGTTCTACCAAGACATGGCTGCCCTGGTGGTTGGAAAGGTGGCCACTGTCTCGCACGGTTGACCGAAGGGCGTTTGTTCGTTTTGAACTTCGGCGGAGGACTGTTCAGTGATAAGAGCTCGCATGGCCCTCTTTTTGGCCATCTCTTGCTCTTCAGTGAGGGGAATAAGGTTGATCTGAGGTAGGTTGGGATCTGGTTCAGGCGAAGACTCAAGCAGGAACTCTGTGACTCTGCTTTTCTTCTTGCCATTATAGCGATACGACGGTACTACTCTTAAAAGCTCAGTCCAGTCACATGGCGATACCGTAAGGCAGCTCGTAGCGTGGCTTGGTTAGCATAGGCGTAGTCTGTCTTCAGCTGGTTTAGATCTGTAAAAAAAGAGCAAGCGTTAGCACAGCTGCCTAACGATGCAATTTTTATAACGACCGAGCTATGCTCACCAAGGGTTCCTTTGTTCCAGTTGATGTTGTAGCCCGGTATTTGGGCCTCCTGATCTTCAAAATTACCAGAGACCCAGAGAAAATCATCCTCGTTCAGATCCTTGTCTGGCGTACTCTTGACGATTTTCTCCCGGTCCTTTCTGATGTGTAAGTAATGGACCCAACCGTTGTCATTTTGGCCGAGTGAGTGTTGATGAAATAGCTTGGCCAATCCAAGGTTGAGACCGAGACGGTGGTTCAGCTTAGCGATTCCATTTATTATTCTGTATGTGTTTGTGGATAATTAGGTTGGACACAGTCTGGTTTGCCTAAGAAACTCGCAGATAAGGGGCTGGACAGGGAACCATAGCCCGACCTCTATGATGGATATAAGGGTAAAATGGACGAAGCCCGGTTTGCCCCAGGGCGTGCTGTCCAATTCTGTTAGCTCAAATTGTACATCGTAAGGGATGTTGTATTCCCTTTCGGAACTCGGCTATGGCACCGGGCGAACTTACAAGTAATCGGTATTTGCCCATGGGTGTATCCTTAGTTTGTTTATAATTATCAGCTCGGCTCCTTAGCCTGGCGTTGTGGTGAATGGTGTGCCTGGATAAAACCTAGTCAAAGTCTGCACAATGAAGAACTTAGAATGTGTTATGGCCAACTAGTGACCGGGCTAAGGCATTAGTGTAAATTAGTTTGTTCATCTAAAAACTAAGGCAAGGTTTTAGCCTCATCCTGAGCAAGGGTGAGATTTTAGCACGGTCAGGTTTAAATAATGTTTTTCTAGTTCGGTGAAACGCATCTAAGTGAGCATGAACAAGTTTACAGCTCGGTTTCAGGACGATTTTGGATCAAAACCAAAATCCTTGTTGGATTTCAGTTCCAAGTGGGTGGGGGGAGTTTTTCCCTAAAGTGTGGAGTTTTTAGGAGCTAATGCAGTTCTGAGTTCGTTTTTACACATAACAAATGCTAAACATACTATTGTAGTATCATCGATGGGTTCACAATCCAAGAACAGAGAAAGTTACACAGAGTGTTCAAAAGCACATGAAACTTACCAGTTTTTGAGTAGAGAATGCGACGCTGATTAGTGAAAAGTGTTCTAGCAATAGTGCTTGAGCTTGATTTGATGACAACAACGATGGTACCAGGGCTTAAAGAACTCAAAAGTGCAGGATTAGAGTATAGGTCGCAAGGATTTTTCCAGGCTTGAAGATGAACAGTAAACGGTGACTGTTCGAAGGTAAGGGGTTGTGTATGTAATGGAGGCAAAACGGCGGGTCTTTTCAAATTTCTTTAGTAATGTGACTGTTACAGTACGAAAGGGCAATTAACGCACGCCACGTGTCCCAGTAAGGACACGATGTCAGATATATGAGACGACGGGTTGTTTAACCAGCGTGGGTTTTGGAAGCCGAGCTAAACTTAGCTCGGTTGGATAAAATATTTTTTGGCTTGGTTAGTTTAAGTATTTTGGCTTAGTTGGTTTAAAGCATTTTAGCATGACTGAAAGACAAATAATCCCAATCATGCTGCACAGATTGAATTAAGGGGCAATTGAGAAGGTAATTTATGTGAATAAATTGGGCCAAGCTATGTCCCTTATTTTTAGACATTTGGACCGAGCTATGGGCCGGAGTTGGAGCTACGATAGCTCGGTCTTGGGCCATCCAGGCATCAAGCCAATTAAAGGTGCCTCCAGCGCCTTGACCACACTATTTAGAGCTAAGTCCTGAGGCAGACCGAGGTGTTAACAAGGAAGAAGGCCGAACTGTGTGTAGTTCGGCATTGGGCCCTCTTGGAGGGATGGTTACCACGACTCCACCCAAAGTAGCTTAGAGCCAAGGAAGCTCGGTTGGAATGTATTATCAACCGAGGTAAAAGATCTGAGCCGGCTCACTTAGCTTGCAGTATTAAGGGTTTTATGAGGATAAGCATTATCCTTGCGAGCGTGATTCCTGGGAGGACTCTTCTAAATAGAGTTAGAGTCTTACTAGGATTGTGCCAAGCGAAATTTATAAAAGCTCATGATAGGACCTACACACAAGTATCACAATTCTTATTTTAAAATACACGGAGCTTATTGTCTATTGTTTACTTGCTGGCTTAGGCATCGGAGGGGTTTTTGGCACACACCTGCTGACTAGATCACGTTTGTGTTTTCAGGTAACAAAGTGACGACGTTTGGAGAAGTGCAAACTTGGTCAACAAGATTATACGAAAAGATTATTTTGTGCTCGTACAGTAACACTCCAAAAAATAAAAAAAATAAAAAAAATCTTAGTGTAATATCCTAATATAACACATAAAAAAACTTCTTATTGTATTTTTTCAAACGTAATACTCCAATATAACACTCCAAAAAAAACTCTTTAGTGTAACATTCTAATGTAATACAAAAAAATTCTTTAGTGTAACACTCTAATGTCACACACAAAAAAACTTTTTAATGTACTTTTCTCAAACATAACACTCTAATATAATACTAAAAAAAAACTCCTTAGTATAACACTTTAATATAACACAAAAATTTCTTTGTGTACCACTCTAATCTAACATACAAAAAAACTATTTAATATACTTTTATCAAACGTAACACTTCAATATAACACTCCAAAAACATTACATAGTGTAACACTTTAATGTAACACACAAAAAAAATCCTTAGTATTCTTTTCCTAAACTTAACATTCCAATGTAACCCTAAAAAAAAAAAAGGTTGTGGGATTCTTCAAACCATTCCAAAAGAAGTACAAATATTTCTAAGTAAATTTTAGACAAATGTATAATTTCAAATTGTAAGTGTTACATTTGGAAAAAATACACTAAGGAGTTTTTTTAATGGTTTTGTGTGATACATTGGAGTGTTACGTTTAGGATTTTTACATCGATTGGAGTGTTACGTTTGGAAAAAGTACAAGGAGTTTTTTTTTTTTTTTTGTGTATTGCAGTAGAGCGTTACGTTTGAGAAAAGTATACCAAGGAGTTTGTTTTTTTTTAGTGTGACGTTGTTACGTTTGGAAAAAGTACACCAAGCAATTTTTTAGTGTACTACATTGAAGTGTTACGTTATTGGAGTGCCAAGAGTGTTACGTTTTTGTTCGTAATGTAAGATTTGTTTCAAAATGAGGGAAAATCTAAAATTTCTATAGTTATAATTTTACATTTTGAGAAACCCATTTTTAGCCCTAAAAATTTAAACCCAAATATGTAAGTGACTACTCTTTTATATAATTTTCACTTTAATGGGACCTTTGGGTTCATAAGAAAAAAATGATGACTAAACAGTTCACAAAATTACATTTTGGGATTTATTGTTACTTCACCCTTTTTTTTTTTACTCTGACTTTTAAAAAAAAAAAAAATATTCATCCGCTCTCCTCTCTTCCTCACTCTTTCTTCACTTGTTCAATTTTTCTCTCTTTTGATCTCCCCTCTCTCATGAGCTCTACCTTATTTGGCATCAACTTACTCTATTTATAGAGAAGTTATGGTGGAATGGTGACGCTGATGTTGGGTATAAATAAATAAATAAAAATTAAATGGGATGATGATGATGATGTTGGGTATAAAAAATTAAAAATGGAATGATGATGATGATGTTACCATTTTCATTATTTTTATTATATATATATATATATATTTTTTCATAAACCTTTTTAGAATTTATTCAGTGTAGCTGAGGCACACGATCTGGGCAGTTGAAATATGATCTTGATTTGATGGACGCCATATGGCAATTCTTTATTGGTTGGACATGAATGGGAGGAATCTTCAAACACATGGAATGAAAACCCGTTTAGCTCTAGTGACAAGTTGTTGATGAAGAATAATCCTGTGTGATGCAGGCGTATGACAAGTCAAATTAGTAGTTGAGATATGCTTGATGAAATACACCATAAATTCGTGTCCAAAGATTTTTGGGCATTCTGGATCCAACGGTGACTTCCATTTTTGCAAATTCCTTTGACTTGGGACAAAATAGGGTATCCACAGCGGCTCCTCTATGTACAATTTTGTTTAATCAAGATTATACACGGATTGAAAGTGAAACACATTTTGCCCTAAGAATAGGGGTGTAAATGTGGCCCGGCCCAGTCCAGCCCACCCCGGCTTGGGCCCAGCTTGGCCCATGTCGGGCCTTGCAGGCTCTCGCCAAAATTCGGGCCGGGCCACAAGCCAAAAAATTAGGCCCAGGCCCAGGAGGTATTCGGGCCTTGGGTGAGTCAGTGGGCCTAGGCTCAGGCTTGGGCTGGGCTTACGCGAGCCTGAACAAACTTTTTTTGTTTTTTTATTTTTTCAACCAAAATTTTATTATTTTCCACTAAAAATGACCCTAGGCCTCGGGCAAGCTGGACCTTCAGCGGGCCGATGGGCAAGGCCAGGTGGGTCGGGCTCACAGGCCGAGCTGAGCTTCCAAATGATGGCCCAAGTCCAAGGTCTCGGGTTGGGCTCGAACTCAGGCCCAAACGGGTCTAAACGGGCCGGGGGCCATTTTTATATTCCTATCCAAGAATAAACACCAAACATGTCCTTTTTTTTTTCTTTTTCTTTTTCTTTTTTTTCCTTTTTCTTTTTCCCTTTTTTTTTTCCCGTATTTTCTTTATTCTCTTTACTTTTCTTTTTGTCTTTTCTTCCCTGTTCCACCACTGAGGCATCAGGTGCCTCTCTTTTCTCTTTCTTCTTCTTCTTATTCTTCTTTCTTTGTCGAGCGTTGTGTCTGACTCTCGCAATTTCAACAACTACAGCACTTGACAATGACATAGGTGGCCTTGATTTTGTTTCCATTGACTGTCTCGAAATGAAAAATGGGAAAATCATTTATAGCAAATAGAGGCCTCGATTTTTCTTTTTGCTATAAATTAACCTTTGCCTTTCACTCTCTCTCACAAAAATAAAAAATCAAAAAAATCAATTCAAATGAACTTTTTATTCCCATGTTAAAATAACCAAAAAAAACCCAAGTCACAATATTAATAGGTTGTGGGAAATAAAAATAAATTAAAAAGATAAGATGTCTGGCATTAAAAAATATATAATTTATAGTAAATTATCTAAGTGTAAGAGAAATGTTGATATATTATATCTTTTTTCTTTTTCTTTTTCCTTTTCCCTTTCTTTTTTTTTTTCCATATTTTCTTTATTCTCTTTTCTTTTCTTTTCGTCTTTTCTTCCCTATTCCACTGTTGAGGCATCAGGTGCCTCTCTTTTCTCTTTCTTCTTCATCTTCTTATTCTTCTTCCTCTATTGAGTGTTGTGTCTAACTCTTGCACTTTCAACAACTGCAGCGCCTGACGATGACATAGCTGGCCTCGATTTTGTTTCCACTGACTGTCTTGAAATGAAAAATGGGAAAATCATTTATAGCAAATAAAGGCCTTGATTTTTCCTTTTTCTATAAATTAACATTTCCCTTTTACTTTTTCTCTCTCAAAATTTTTAAAAATCAAAAAAATCAACTCAAACGAACTTCTTATTCCCGGGTTAAAATAACCAAAAAAAAACCAAGCCACTATATTAATAGGTTGTGGGAAATAAAAATAAATTAAAAAGATAAGATGTCAGGTATTAAAAAATATATAATTTATAGTAAATTATGTAGGTGCAAGAGAAATGTTAATATATTAGTTGATCGTGGGAAATATATAATTTATAGCAAATCATCTAGGTGCAAGGGAAATGTTAATTTATATTAACATATACTAATATAATTTTCAATGCATCATTTTTTAAATAAAAAAATGATATATAAATTCATTTTGTAAACTCAATTTCTAAATTTAGTGCTGTCTAAGTAATATGATTGATTGATGATTGAAAAGTTATAAGAATAAATATTACCTTAAATATCATAATTGATTATCACATCTTTAAATTTAAAAATTAAATCTAATTTTTAAATTTATACAGCAATGGCCTTTCCAAAAATTAATTAGTAGGGGGTGCGGTTTGAAAATATACTCCAGAGGATACTGTTGGGCTCGTGGAGGGCCACCTTGGGTCCCGTTTTAATAATTTAAACTATTGAATGTGTAGAATTCATCAAGTATTATATGCCTATAAAAAAATCACGTTGATCGGATATCGATAGCTACGTGATCAAATCAGTTTTGAATTAAAAACATGAACGATGAAAAAATAAACGGTTGACAGAAATCTGATCCGATGAGATAGTTATCGATATCCAATCAACATGATATTTTACAGACATATAGTACTCGACAGTTCTATACATTGAATGATTTGATATAAAGCAGTCACATTATGTATATAGTATGATGTAGTGCATTCATGATCATATCTATTTGTATATTGTTATTGTCTAGGATCATTTTGGATCTTTATTGGATTTTGTAGTCATCACTCGTTGCTAATCATTTTTCAAGTATTCGATGAGAAGTGGCTCAAGGTTGAAGGATCTTTTTTTTAATTGTTAGCCAAGGGGCCTTATACTTGTTAGTGGAACACCACTGTTGTAAAAGGGTTAAGCCCTTTCTTTATTGAATTAATGTAAGCCTGCGGGCATTTCTTTTAATTATAATTTATTTTGCATTCAATGTATGTACTAAGGGTAATTAACGGATATACCAATTCACCCAAACCGACCGAACTGATTCGCTTCATTTTGGACAGATGCGCGATGACAAGCGGACGGATACAGTTGAATTTTCTCTATTCTGCCTAGTTTTGGATAGATGGCGGATTTGAGATTTCCAGGCTGCAACCGAACCGCGAGCATCCCTAGTTTGCAGTCATTGTTAAGATAAAGTTTTGTTGGATTATTATCCATGTTTGTAGTCATTATTAATAGACAGATTTGATTGTTGTCCCAAAAAAAAAAAAGTAATTTATGGAGACAAGTTTTACTATGTTGAAAGTTTGTAAGATATAAACCGCTAAACCGATATGCATCAATCTGCCAATCCTCTCAATCTGCATCCGCCAATCCTGCAGACGATTGCGGATTGATTTTCTCTAATCTACCTAGTTTTTTACGAATGACAGATTGAAGGTTCCTAAGCCACAATCAAACCACGAGCACCCCTAGTATATATGAATGAGAGAATTTTCATTATCTATGGATGTTAATCTATATAACTTATGCATGTTATTAATGAAATTGGATTATTGTCGCATCCGAATTTTGTCTATCCTATTCAAAATGAATTAGGACTTTATGCAGCGAAATGAATATGACCAATTGTTGAAACTCAAACTGTAAGATTTTAAAGAGAAATTTGAGTTACCATCTAACTGTCAAAACTATAAGATGTTTGTGCTAGGTCACCTAAAACTGTCAAAATTTCTCAATCTTATTTTGGAAAACATGTTTTTATAAAAATTTGAATTTGATAGTATAGCGATCCCGGTTTTGACCTGGCTCTTGTGATGTTTTGGACTCGAGTTTAATACTTTCATATTGTTTTCTATCTCTTTCTTCCCTTGTATACCTTTGAAATTGGTCTTTGGGTTGTTGTGGTTGTGTTTGAAACAGGTTGGTTACTTAGTTTTCAAACTTTGTGTTGCCTAGATTTTTGGTCCTCCGCTCGAGCGGCTATTCTTGCACTCGAGCGGGCTTTGTTAATTTTGGTCCTCCACTCGAGCAGCCTTTCTTGCGCTCGAGCGGGAGTTACAAACTCTCAGTACTCTGTACTTTTGCAAAAGTGCTGGAGGAATGGTTTTCACGTGCTCGAGCGGCTATTCTTGTGCTCGAGCGATTGGTCTGTTGTCTGGAAAGTTTCTGGAGGTATGTATTCTGAGCTCAAATGGGCCTCTTTTGGCCCTTGAGCGGAATAAATCTTTATGTTTGACGCTCAAGCGTGAAACCCGACGCTCGAGCAGACTGCGCGTATATCAGATCGCGAAAAGCATTTTTTACATCACTTTTTCATATATTTTCAACCAAAACCCTAAAGTTGAGAGCCTCTCTCTCTAAAATACTCTCTCTCTCTCTCTCTCTCTCTCTCTACATTTTGGCCTAGATCCTTTGATCTCTCCACCCTACTCCCTTTGATAAAGAGGTGGAGCTTCTCAAGATCTTTTCTTTGAACCAATTAGAGTTGGATTACGGCACTTTTGGGACTTCTCTCTAGCTTGGCTCATCTTCTCTCTTTGAGGTATGGATATTCTATACTTTAGTATGAGTTTTAACCTAGTCATTTGTGGTTATGTATAAATGGTGGAAAGTTTGGGAGTTTTTGGGTAAACTTAAGATTTGGTCTCAAATTGAAAGAGGGATTTTCTATATTATGTTACACAGATGATTATGGGATTTTGAATATGAGGATATCTTGTGTTAAAATGGTGAATTTTAGCATTTGGGCTAATATTTGAATAAGGGGGAGATTTACCATAAATTGGTCTTGAATATTATTTTGTATAAATAATGAAATTGATGTGAGAAATGTGAAATTGGGAAAATGTGTAAATGAATGGTGTAGTTGGATTTGTTTAATCACTCATTCATGGAAATTTGATAAATTATCTGTTATAAAAATTGTATATCTATTTAGAAATATCTGTATTGGGCTATCGATGGAGGATAACTATGATTGTTGTAGAAAGTGCATGAGGATTAGGTGAATTGAAACTAATCATTCAAGTTTGTCATTGAATGATGACGGTATGATTAAGACATTGAATATGTGTTGTGGTTAGTCATGGTATATGACGATGAATTCAAAAGCATTGTATATGTATAATGTTTTGGGAGAAGAAAGATGATGTACTCCATTGTTTGGGAGGAGATAGAGGATGGACTCCATTGAGAATTAAATTGGCCGGAGTGTCCAGGGTGAAAGTCTCGAAATCTTGTGTATACATGGGTGCCGATCCTGCGGACGAAATTTCTGTAAAATGGCAAAGTTAAAGTGTTTGTACGGTAGTTATGTTGGTAGAGAACCACTAAGCTGTAGTCTCGATTGGATCCTTTGGAAAATTATGTATACTTGTCATATGACTTGAAATGAAATAAATTAACTTGAAATGAATAAATGAGAATGAATCGAGATGTGAATAACAGTATTGAATGATCATGAGAAGGATGTAAATTGGTCAAGAGCATTGAACATTTATTTAACACTTATACTTTAGTTAAACCTCATACATTATATTAGACTGTCTCTATTGGGATTTGACTCATCCTACTTGGAAAATCATTTTCAAGTACCGTGATATGCTTCCTCCAAGGACGTAGCTTGGGAGGACCACGGAGCTAGAGACTCTATTTAGTTTTTGTGAATGTTTAAATGTTTATTCAAGTCAAGGGCTTTACATGTATTGAGCTTATGACTCTTTTGCCGTAACCAAGTAATATCTTGGAAAGATGTAAGCCCGTTGGACATTTATTTTGTTGCTAATAGTTAATGTTGCATGCTATAGATTTAGGATGAACATTTATGAATGTATAAGGCATGTAATACCTTTTGTAATACAAACTCTGTTGAATGAAAGTATATTAATTCTGTTATGTTCATAGATCTTATGGATTGGATTATAGTATTATTTTTGGGGGCGTTACAAATAGTAACTTCCATTTTGGTCTTAGAAAAATCAAAGATGAGCTCAGGGGTTTGTTGTTATGGGTAGGGAAGGTGTTAGGCACCATAAACCACCCTTACGGTATTGTATTTCTAAATCTATTGATTTCTTTGCTGAGGGATCTACATTTGAAAAATATTTATAATGGTAAAAGTAAAATTTAAGCTTTTAATATGACAAATGATTAGTCGAATTAGTGGCAAAGTGTTTACATGTAAATAAATAAATAAATATATATATATATGTAAGGGTCAATTTCACCAAAACATATATATACATATTATGATAAATAATATTTTTTCTATACATACATGAATATATAGAAAGAGAGGTCAATTCCACCAAAATATATATACATGTATGTTATGGACGCCATGTGGCAATTCTCCATTGGTTGGACATGAATGGGAGGAATCTTCAAACACGTGGAATGAAAACCCATTTAGCTCTAGTGACAAGTTGTTGATGAAGAATAATCGTGTGTGATGCAGGCGTATGACAACTCAAATTAGCAGTTGAGATTTGCTTGATGAAATACACCATAAATTTGTGTCCAAAGATATTTGTGCGTTTCGGATCCAACGGTGAATTCCACTTCTGCAAATTCCTTTGACTTGGGGCAAAATAGGGTATCAACAACTTCTCCTCTTTGTATAATTTTGTTTAATCAAGATTATACAAAGATTGAAAGTGAAACACATTTTGTCCCAAGAATAAACACTGAACATGTCTTTTTTTTTCTTTTTCTTTTTCTTTTTCTTTTTTCTTTTTTCTTTTTTTCTTTTTCTTTTTCTTTTTCTTTTGATTTTTGATTTTTGATTTTTCTTTTCCCTTTTTTTTTTTTTTATATTTTCTTTATTCTCTTTTCTTTTCTTTTCTTTTTGTCTTTTCTTCCCTCTTCGACTACTAAGGCATCAGGTGCCGCTCTTTTCTATTTCTTCTTCTTCATCTTCTTCCTCTATTAAGCATTGTCTCTAACTCTCGCAATTTCAACAACTGCGGCACCTGATGATGACATAGTTGGCCTCGATTTTGTTTCCTTCGACTGTCTCGAAATGAAAAATGGGAAAATCATTTGTAGCAAATAGAGGCCTCGATTTTTTTTTTTCTATAAATTAACATTTCCCTTTCACTTTTCTCTCACAAAAACAAAATAAAAAAAATCAACTAAACGAACTTTTTATTCCCAGGTTAAAATAACCAAAAAAACCAAGCCACTATATTAATAACTTATGGGAAATAAAAATAAATTGAAAAGATAAGATGTCTGGCATTAAAAAATAGGGCAAATTATCTACACCTCCCTTGAGGTTTAACGAAATTATAGATTTCCCCCTGAGGTTTTAAAAATTACATCCCGCCCCATCGCAATTAACGCTGTTAACGGATATCATAAATTGACTAAAATGCCCTTTTAACAAATAAGGGCAAATTATCTATACCCCCTTGAGATTTAGCTAAATCACAGATTTCCCCCTGAGGTTTAGCTAAATTACAAATTCCCGTATAAGGTTTAGCTAAATTATCATTTTTAAATAAGTTATGAAATGAAAAATTAAAATGAAAAAACACTTATCACACTACGAAAAATTAAGATTTTAGAGACCAAATTTAGGGACAAAATTATTTTAGGGGACTAAATATTTTTGTTGCGAAAAGTGTTGTTATTATATTTTTAGCAACGAAAATTGAACATTAGTGATTAATTATTATCTTTTTGGTATCAAAATTTTTGTCTCAAAAAATAAACCATTTTGAGATCAAATTATTTTGTTCCTAAAAGTCTATTTATTATTGACATTTTCAAAATTTTATCGCCAAAAGCCTTATTTTTTACTTTTCAGGACGACCTTTTAGCATCTATCATCACAACGATAGAAATTAGTCCCTAAATTTTGCAACAAAATTTTCACTTTTAGAGATCAAAAAAATTGGTCTCCAAAACTCTTATATATTGTAGTGTCAGATGGTGAAAATATAATAAAATTAACAAATAATCAAATAAATTAAAAACACAAGAAATGGTTTGTCAAAAAATTCTTAAAATATATTTGGTTTGATTTTTAGAAATTTACTTTGATTTTTTTTAAAAAAAATAAAAATTAATTTGGTGAAGAAATAAAAAATAAAAAAAATATTATTTTTATATAATTTTATATTTTGAGTGGTTAGAAATAATTTTTACAAATTAAATATATTTTTTCATATTTATTTTTATTAAATTAGATTTTTTTTTTTTTAAATTCTGAAATTTTTTTCTAAATAGCAAATCAAACATGGTCCCAAAAACTTAATTTCTTTTCCATCAAACGTAATTCTTTTGTAAATTTTTGTTGATTTATCAAAGGGATTTCAATAGGGGTAATATCGTCCATCAATTTATATTTTGGTGATGTCCACTAACCATTCTTAACGTTTAGTTAACGGTTAGGGTTAAATTGTTATGTAAATATAAACCTCGGCGAATGGGTTGTAATTTTTAAAATCTCAAAGAAGAATCTGTAATTTAGCTAAACCTCAAAGGATATGTAAACAATTTGCCCTAAAAAATATATAATTTATAGTAAATTATCTAGGTGCAAGAGAAATGTTAATATGTTATATCTTTCGTTTACTTTTACTTTTTTCTTTTTCTTTTATTTTTTATCTTTATCTTTTTCTTTTTTTGATTTTTTGATTTTTCTTTTTCCCTTTCTTATTTTTATTTTTATTTTTCCATATTTTCTTTTTTTTCTTTTCTTTTTGTCTTTTCTTCCATTTTGGTCTTAGAAAAATTAGAGATGAGCTCATGGGTTTATTGTTACGGGTAGAGAAGATGTTAGGCACCATACACCGCCCTGATGGTACTGTATTTCTAAATCTATTGATTTCGTTACTGAGAGATCTACCTTTGAAAAATATTTATAATGGTAAAAGTAAAATTTAAGCATTTAATACGACAAATGATTAGTGGAATTAGTGGTAAAATGTTTACATGTAAATAAATATATATATATGTACACATACTCATGTCCACACACACATATATATATATATATATATTGGGGTTAATTCCATCAAATATATATATTCAGATATTATTTTTACATATGTGTGTGTATAAGTATATATGTGTATATATATATGTAGGGGTCAATTTCACCAAAACATATATATATACATATTACGATAAATAATATTTCTTCTATACATAAATGTATATATATAAAAAGAGGTCAATTCCGTCGAAATATATATACATGTATGTTATGGACGCCATGTGGCAATTCTCCGTTGGTTGGACGTGAATGGGAGGAATCTTCAAACACATGGAATGAAAATCCATTTAGCTCTAGTGACAAGTTGTTGATGAAGAATAATCATGTGTGATGTAGGCGTATGACAACTCAAATTAGTAGTTGAGATTTACTTGATGAAATACACCATAAATTTGTGTCCAAAGATTTTTGGGTGTTCCGGATCCAACAGTGACTTCCATTTCTGCAAATTCCTTTGACTTAGGGCAAAACAGGGTATCAACAACTGCTCATCTTTGTATAATTTTGTTTAATCAAGATTATACAAAGATTGAAAGTGAAACATATTTTGCCCCAAGAATAAACGCCGAACATATCTTTTTTTCTCTTTCTTTTTTTTTTTTTTTTCCTTTTTCTTTTTCTTTTTTTTTCTTTTATTTTTGATTTTTTTTTCTTTTTCCCTTTCTTTTTTCTTTTCTCCGTATTTTCTTTATTCTCTTTTCTTTTCCTTTTGTCTTTTCTTCCCTGTTCCACTGCTGAGGCACCAGGTGCCTCTTTTTTCTTCTTCTTCTTCTTCTATCGAGCGTTGTGTCTAGCGTCGCAATTTCAACAACTGCAGCGCCTGACAATAACATAGTTGGCTTCGATTTTGTTTCCAACGACTGTCTAGAAATGAAAAATGGAAAAATCATTTATAGCAAATAGAGGCCTCGATTTTTCTTTGTTCTATAAATTAATATTTCCTTTTCACTTTTTCTCTCACAAAAATAAAATAAAAAAATCAAGTCAAACGAATTTTTTATTCCTGGGTTAAAATAACCAAAAATACGAAGCCACTATATTAATAGGTTGTGGGAAATAAAAATAAATTAAAAAGTTAAGATGTCTAGTATTAAAAAATTATATAATTTATAGTAAATTATCTAGGTGCAAGAGAAATGTTAATATATTAGTTGGTAGTGGGAAATATATAATTTATAGCAAACATCTTGGTGCAAGGGAAATGTTAGTTTATATTAACATATACTAATATATTTTTCAATGCATCATTTTTTAAGTAAAAAATAATATGTAAGTTCATTTTGTAGACTTATTTTTTTAATTTAATAATGTGCAAGTAATATGATTAATTGATAATTGAAAAACTATTACCTTAAATATCATAATTGATTATCATATCTTTAAATTTAAAAATTAAACACAACAATGGCCTTTCCAAAAATAAATTAGTAGGTGATGGGGTTTGAAAATATAAGGAGTTGGCTTCTTTCTAGTCCGATCACAGATTGCAAGATATTGTTGGGCTCGTAAACGGTTATTACGGGTTCCGTTTTGATAATCTAAACTGTGAATGTATCGAACTTGTCGAGCACTATCTGCCTGTAAAACAATCACGTTGATCAGCTATTGATAGTTACGTGGTCAAATTAGTTTTGTATAAAAAAAATAATGAACGGTAAAAAAATAAATAGTTGACAGAAATCTGATCCGATGTGATAGCTATCGATATCTAATCAATGTAATATTTTACAGACATATAATATTTGATAAATTTTACACATTAAATAATTTAAGAGCTGCGGTTGGGAGCTCGAATCCGAGCTCCCCCGAATCCCCCGAATTTCATTTTTTTTTTTTTTTTTTTTCTTCAACAGGAAGAAGAAGAAGAAGACGGAGGGGGAGGGGGAGGGGGAGGGGGACTGGAGGGGGCCTAGAAAATGGGCTGGAGGCGGAGGGCTGGAGGTCGTCGGCGATGGAAGAGGCGACGAGGCATGGCGCGGCGACGGAGGGCAAGGCCGATCGGCGACGGAGGGCTGGACGATGGCGATCGGCGACGGATCTGCGACGATCGGCGGCTGGCGGGGCGACGATCGGCGGCTCTCTCTCCCTCCCTCCCTCTGCTTCTCTCTCTCTCTCTCTCTTCTCTCTTCCCCTCTGCTTCTCCCTCCCTCCCTCTGCTTCTCTCGCCGAAAATGGAAGAAAAAAAAAAGAAAAAAAAAAAAAAAAAATCCCCAAAACGACGTCGTTTTGGGGATTAGGGGGATTCGGGAGAGCCAAATTCGAGCTCCCGATCATTTTTCATAATTTAAATTATCAAAACGAGAAATGTGATAGACTCCACCCGCCCAAAACAAAATATAAATAGCGAGTCGATCGGGGAGGGGAGGACGGACCCGCTCATGATCTCTGACATCTCGAGGCCCTTAATAAATAAATACCCCGATTTGCCAGAGTTTTTGCTGACTTACTCTTAGAGCGAAAAAAATAAAAACATATAGAAATCGTAGAAGAAGATGGCAGAGAAGAGAGGTAGCATTGCCTTCTCCACAACCTACCGACCACCGGTGCCGCTGGACATATTCTCTTGCCCGCTTCGACCAACATCGAAGCAAGATGAGCTTCCCATGACTGACGGAGTGAATTACAATTACAACGGCCAAGAAATTTCATCGGCGGCTCTCAAGACAATTCTCAAGCGCGAAAAATTGGCATTGGCTTCGGAAGGCGGCAAAGAGGCCGATGTAAATTCAGGTTGTCTCTCGGGCATGGTTTTTGTCTCCGAACGACAAGAAGGCCTCGAATTGCTTCACATAGCTCTCCGCTTCAATGACAACCCAAACCCACCCAAAGTCAAAGTCTTCTGTTTGGCTGATGTTTTCGGCAAAGACAATTTCAGTGGTGTTCGCATGGAAGACAGTGGTTGCATTGCCGGTGATAATCTCGTCTATGTCACCACCAAGAAGGACCCCGCTAATCGTCGTCAGCCCTGGACTGCAGTCTATAAAACCAATCTCAAGACTGGAAAAACCGACCGCCTCACCCCATCAGGTAGGTTCCTTCCGTCATTCTTTTACTACTACGACTACCCACCCACAATTCCTTCCTTCCTTGGTTGCAAGTAGTGGTTTTTTTTTTTTTTGGTTCGCTGTTTTCCATATTTTTGGTTGAAGTTATTAGTGTTTAGTTCTAGCTGTTGCAGTTGGCTCCTTGCCAACTGCTTCGAGCTCCTTTTTGCTTGATTCTATTGAGCATTGTGTGAGCGAGGTGGCCTTGATGCTTCTTTAGTTTTCCAGCTGTGTCATCGAATTTCATACTTTGTACGTTTCCTGTTTCATCAATATGACTTTTGACCTATAAAAACAAAACAGGGGAAGCTGATTTAAGCCCCTCGGTTGCACCGTCTGGAAAGAAGATAGCGGTGGCGTCGTTCCAGGAAAAGCGTGGTGGTTGGGATGGCGAGATCGAAGATCTACAGACTGACATTTTTGTGATGAACGTAGAGAAGCCCTTCAACCGCAAGGTGGTTGTAAGGAATGGTGGATGGCCGACGTGGGGAAGTGACAACGTCATATTTTTCCACCGCAAGGATCAGGGAATTTGGGGTGTGTTCCGTGCCGACCTCAGCAAAGGAACGGAATCTCGTGTGACCCCGGACAGAATTCAGGCGATGACTCCAGCAGCCATTAACGACACCACAGTGGCAGTGGCAACTATTCGTCAGACATCAGAGTTCTTGGAAGTCATCCGTGTAGAAGCACAGTATCGGCACATTGAGATTTTTGATTCAACTGGACAGCAACAAATCACTCAAAAAACCATGCCAAAGGCTGACCACTTCAACCCCTTCGTCATAGATGGTGGGAAGCGTATCGGTTACCATCGTTGCAAGAGTGACCTTCTCAAGGTACATACCAATCCACCACTTTTCAAACTACTCCACCTTTGAATTCTTTTTCTAGCCAGCCATGTTTAATTAACTTAAGAGCTAGCTTACTACGTATGTACAATTGTTACTTTGTGACAGAGTGGAGACGATATCCAAAGAAACTCCCACAAGCTCAAATCTCTGCATCCGGATGTAGGACTATTTAGGGTGCCGGGGATCTTTCCAACATTTTCCAAAGACGGCTCCAAGATTGCATTCGTGGACAATGAGTTCAAGGCCGTGTGGGTAGCCGATAGCAAAGGGTTGCGTATTGTTTACGAGGTACGTAACTAAAAGAATAATATTACTATAATTATATTAATGCTTAATTGTGTTTATCTTTGATCAATAGCTGATGATCAGTTTTGTTTATGTAGACGAAAGGCCCAGACAACATCTTCTCGCCAGTTTGGAACCAAAATCCAGAAAAGGATATATTGTATGTTAACATGGGACCTTCTTTCAACTCTGACAAAACACTAAACATTTGCGCTATCCCCGACGTGTCTAGTGGTGCACAGTGTCGCATACAACTCACAAAAGCTTCCAATAATGCCTTCCCATCCACCAATCCAGATGGTAACTTCCTGCTTGTTCCTTCTAATTCCTTTCCAAATACCCAATTATAATAGAACAGTATATACTGGCATGGCTCCTTGCCGGGATATTATGTTAGTTCAAGAATTAATTGGTGGAGGACTCTGTTTATCCATTGAAAGTAATTTAACTATTTCAATAACTTAATGATGAGTCTCATTTCAAGTTCAATTCATAAAAAAGAAATCCTACATTGTTTCACCAATCCTTGGGCAACCCATTAGCAAGTCCGCAACTAATTATAATATTATAGCTTTTTCCAATGTTAATATATATGCTTTTGAATAACCAAAGACCCTTTATTATGATATTATAGTTTCCAGTTTTAATTTGTGCTGATGGATGGGTTGAAAATTGTAACAGGGACGAAATTAGTTTTTCGACCGACAAGAGATGGAGGGGATGAAAAACACAAGAATCTGTACATAATGGAGAACGCACAATCAGGGGAATATGGAGGAGGTGAAATAACTAGGCTAACAAATGGGCCTTGGACTGACACACATTGCCAATGGTCCCCGAGGGGAGATTGGATAGTATTCTCGTCAACCCGTGACAAGCCTAAAGATGCACCAGAAAAAGACAATGGTCTTGACCCAGGATACTTTGCGGTGTTTCTAGTGAACGCTAATGATCCGTCAGTGGTAGTAAGAGTGATGTCAAGTGGAAGTGACGTTGCAGGGCATGTGAACCATCCATTCTTCAGCCCGGATGGAAAGAGCATTGTTGTGACTGCAGATCTTGCTGCAGTGTCTGCTGATCCCATATCTTTGCCTCTATTCCTGCACTCTGTGAGGCCTTACGGAGATATCTTCACTTTCGACATTGACCCGGATAACATAAATAAGAACAAGAATGTGAAGAAGTTCAATCGCATCACACATAGTAGATATGAGAATTCCACTGCCACTTGGACCATGTTCTCAACTCAAGACCCAAATGCAGAATGGAACATGCTTTTAAACAAAGCCTTCACTCCATCTTGCCCTTATGCACATCATGATGGAGGTGAAAGTTGGCACATGACCGGCCATCTTTGCATTCCAAAAAGATGTTGTTGATTGCCTCTGTGTTCCTATCTCTTCTTTAGCGCTTTTAGTGGTCTTTGTGGATGCTATGGTATTTTGCTAATGCACTGTTCCAGGTGTTGTTCGTTTGGTGCTACTATTTCGAGGACAGTTATATTGACGATTCTATCTCAGTGGTTTTCTTCTGCTTTTGTTGTGATTGATTCTTCTCAGTGGTCCTCTTTTGCTTTTGAGAAAGGCTATGCGGGGTTTGGTTTTCTAGAGGTTGGTTTGAAAGTGCACTTCCAGAGTTCCAACAGATGATTACTCAGTGTTAACTTTCCTTCCTCATTATCGTTAGCTGTTTTTCACTCAGTGTTTTGTTGATTGTTGCAGACTCCTTGTCTGCTTTCTATTTCTTTTTTCGTTTTTTTTTTCCTTATTTTTTTTTTTTCTCTTTTGGTTTCCCCTGTAATTGCTATGCTTGTCTAGTAGGCATGTTTTGGGGAAGTTGTCTTCCTGCTCTCTATTTTCTATTATTGTTGTATCTCATGGATTTTCCCATGTTTTCATAAATAATATTTTCTTTGCTGATAAAAAAAAAAAAAGGATTAAGTTGTGTTGTTTGTGGGTTTCAAGCTATTAGGTGCGAGCTAAAATCTTCTTCAGATGTAGTTGCTTTATTTTTATGTTTTTGTTGTTTAAAAATGAAAAATAGTTAGTTGGAGAGTTTTCACACTCTTTGAATCTCTCTCAATGCATTTCTTTTCATTGTACCTTCTATTTCATGTTTTTAATGAAATGTTCATTTTTGGATAAATAAAAAAAAAATGTTCATGTTTACTTGTCTTCCTTGTTGATAAAAAAAAAAAAAAAAAGGTGATTAAGTTGTGTTGTTTGTGGGTTTCAAGCTATTGAGTGTTAGCTAAAATCTTCTTATTCATTTTTTTCTTCAATTGTAGTCGCTTTGTTTTTATATTTTTGTTGTTTAAAAATGAAAAATAGTAGTAAAGTAAGAGAGTTTACACACTCTCCCTCTCTCAATGCATTTATTTTCTTTGTACCTTCTATTTCATGTTTTTAATGAAATGTTCATTTGTGGATTAAAAAAATGTTCCCATCTACCAGGCTTATAATTTGTTGGTAATTCAATCGTGATCTAGATAGATCATGTAGTTTATTCAATGTCTAGAGTTAATATTTTATTAATTGTTTTGGAGAAAGCCAAACAAAACAAGTTGGCCCAAATCTCTGAAGAACAACAGAAAAAAGCTAACATTGCGGGGTGGAAAGTTTACTTCTGTCTTCGTGAAAAAGTCCCTCTAATAGGAACTGCCTTCAAACCTTATGGAAAGAAACTTCCCCTATAACCAAATACCTCCTTCACCTTAGCAGACACAATGTGAAAAAAAGATCCTCTAGATGAATTAATTTCTCGTTCACAGTGAAGGAATTCTCGACGAGGAACCTTGAGGAGTAGACGTAGGCCGGTGAGCTGAACCACTATAAATCTTTGTGTTTGAACTCTTCTTCCCTTCTCCTATATTTTATATATTATTGATTGCTTGCTGAATTTATTTACTTGATTTATTGCAATCAATTTTCTGTGCATAATTTTTATTTACCCAATTCACCCTCCTTTTGGGTTTCCTACCCGGGTAACACTAGGCCATCAGGGTCTGGAGGAGTGACCATGGTTACTACTACTCTTTTGATGGGATCTTCTAGTTCCCAGGAGAAGGTATCAGCTTTAACGTGGACTTATTACCAATTCAGAAAATAATAACTTGCTTTAGGGTCTTACAATGAAATTTAGAGCACAAGGTGATGGAGAATTTTGGTGATTTGCAAATGATATTGTCTTTGCTATCTTACTTGTCTTGATAGAGTGTGAAATCTCAAGTTGAACTTTCATTTATTTTTGCCTTAAAATCAGTTTAAAAGAACAATTACTGCCTCAATCAAGGTAATTGGGGCTCGAGGAAGTGGTAGGCCCATAATTTGTGACTGGCCTGCTTGACAATTATTTTGGTCTTCCATGTGGGGAAGACTGCACCGTTTGTGAATTTTGGTCCTTTTAATTGGAAATTCTAGTAAAGTTTGGTCAATTTATTGAATTTACTGCTTCCCAATTTGGGGAAGGGGTGGAATGGATATGCGACCTACTTACCTAAGAATTTTTTTGTAGTTGACAATTTGAAAGAGGTGATTTTACTTTGTGATAGAAGTCATATGATAGGGCCTACTTGGCATAATTTTCTTTTTCGATGTTTTTGTTTTTTGTATTTCAAAAACAAAAATAATGAAAAGTTTGAAAACACCATTTTTTTTATATCGTTTTGATTTTGTACAAAAACGATTTTTCGAAAATTCAAAATACAACTTAAGTTTTCTAAAAAAGTGTCTTAAGAATTTTCAAAAAACATTTTTCAGAAACAATTTGCCAAACAAGTTTTAAGAATTAATTTTCTTATTTGTTTTTTTGTTTTTTGTTCGAGAACAAAATCAGAAACGAAAACGATACCAAAAGTGCCCCCTAACTCTTTTAGATTTAAACCTATATTATATGCCTAATAAATATCTTTCTGGGTAATTTCAATTTGGTGATAGGAATACAAGAGATACCAGTTGTAGAGAGCATGTCATTTCAATATATGCTTGTATCTGATGAAGGTAAAAACAGTTTTAACAATTGTTAGAAAAGTTTCAAGAATTTGAACCAACCATATCAAGATATTTCATTATATCAGCCCAACTATCGGCTTCGTCGTTGATCTCAGCTGGTCAGCCACTTTCACTCTCATGGTGACTCACTTTATCCAACTTCCTTTTCTTTCTTCTCATATTGAGAGCTAAATTTACTTTTTATAATTCTTATGGACGTGATAAGGAACTGTCATAAACTCTACTTGTGAGTCCTTAGGCCATGTTTGGTTACCGGATTGGATAAATGGGCGATAGGACCATCCTTGGATGGGTGGGGGTATTATGTATCCCATAGGATAAAGAGGATTATGGAAGATAATGTATAGTTTCCCATTCTATATTTGGGAAGGACTAGATTGGGGGTGACATTATTATATGCGTGGGAACTTTGTCCATAAGTTTTTATCCTGTTCCACTTTATCTCTTGGAGTCCAAGGGTCAAACCACGGGATTGAGTTTATCCTCCGTTTGTGGGGGATTAATAAAGTGTCATATTCAGACACATTGTCCCATTGTCAAATTGTGCAACCAAACGTGGCATAAATGGGTCTCATGGATAACTAATCAAATCCTCCCTCCGTTATCAAGTAACCAAACGTGCCTTTAGTGTTTTATATTTCTCCTTGGTGTTTTATCTTTATTTTACTCAATAGAATGTGCGGAGTAGAACATAATCAGCAATCTGATGGAAATCTATTGTTGACTACAAATTGTCACCATCACCAATATCTGCAATATGATACAATCCATAATGGGAGGGAATGGAAAATTCACTTAAATCTTTCCATCTGTCCTTGTGGGGGGAATCAAGCAATCGTTTTCCTTGGGAAAACAATTGGAAGTCAGGGGCTTAGTTGAAGGTTCCTTTCTTTGTGTGGATAGCTGCTCTTGATTCTATTTTCCTAATTGGTGTTGCACGTGCCGCAAAGGCAAGGAGTTGGTGGACCACTTACTTTATTGTGAGGTGGCGAGAGAGCTACGGAGTTCTTTTTTCCTTCCTCCCATTTTTGGTGTTTCCTGGTCTATGCCGGCCTCGGTTGCGTGCTTATTCAGTCTTGGGCATGTGGGTGCCCTTCCAAGGAGTCCTTAAAGCTTGGAAGGTAGCACGCATGTGCTTTATGTGGAGCATAGTTTTGAGAAGTCAGTTGTCAATACGTAGATTGATTGTCTTTAATCCGTTAGTTTCCATTTTAGGCACTGAGGAAACTATTGTGAAGCTTATTTTGCTCTCGAAATTTTTTTGGGGAGAGCTTTGTTTCTTGGATGTTTTTAGTTTGATTGTATACACCTGGTGTACAGAGGTTACGCTCCTTCCAGTTTGTTTTGAATATAATCTACCTGTCAAGACAATATGATAATTTTCTTAATTTTATTGTAGAGATGTCCAATGCAATCTGTAGCTTGTCAGAGATTTCTATATTGTGAGTTCATGGTGCAAGTCTATTTGTGGAGTAATTTGTAGTTTAAAGAAACATATGTGGTATTTTATGTGCAGGAGTTAAACCTTCTGGGTGGAGAACAGACATGCAGTGGAATGGGTCATTCAGAAAAGCCAATAAAATCCGAGAGTAGTACTGTTCAGATGCTCGACTTAATAGACACCAGTGTTCCTGATGATTCCAATACTGAAGCAGATGTTATTAAAACGCAGAGCGACCAACACATTCTGGAACAGAAGACAGCAATGGTCCCCATATTTGATGATTTATTTGGAGATAGTTTAGGCACTGGTCTGAGTGCCAGTGAACATAAAAATGATGATGACCCATTTGCTGATGTCTCATTTCACACCAATGATGATAAAGAACACGTGACTGATATTTTTTCTGGAATGAACGCTGATAAACCAGGACCAAATGAGGTCCATATGGCAGCAAATGGAAATGGAAATGGACCTTGTACGGGAGCGAAATATCCTTGGCCCTCCGTACGCCTTGAACGTCAAGCTTCTGCTAACGGCGTCTGTCTCTGCAATACTAAAACGGTGAGCTGCCCGGCGGTGGTATGCCGGAAAAACCCTCCGATGCTCAAGTCAGTTCAGTGAGGAGGAAGAGAATGAAGAGAGAAGGTTTGTGAGAACGAGTTCGCATACCAGTAACGTTCGCCTTCCCTCCCTTCTTCTAGGCTGGCCACGCAGCTCCGAGATTGTGCGCGCACTACCTCTGCTGTCCTTCCCTGGACAGGTGGCAGTGCTCGCCTCTCACCAGCTTACACGTGTAAAGGTTCTGTCCTCCTTCCTGCACATGCAGAACTGCCCAACGGTATCGAGGCGTTCGTGGAGCAGACGTCCTCCCCTTCACACCATTGGCCCAGGTGGCACCCTTAACCTAGGCACCATGACCGGCCTAACCCCTGTGAGGCATGAAATCATGTAACCGTGCTACGTACCGCCGGCCTGTGACCTGAAATCAGGCGAGAGCCTAACAGCCAATGCTGAGCTACCCTCGATTGGTTCATCGCGATTGACCGGTTGCGAGGCATGCCGACCTCCAACCGTTTTGTCTCCAATCTCGGTCACGCTCAACAGCTTCGCCTTGGCTGGACGGCCAGTGGCATGCCGGCCAGGCCGCATCCTTCGCGTATCCCGGTCAGTCCCTCAGCTCGGCTGAAATCTCCGCCGCGGGCTTCGCCCCACACGAGCGACATCCAGTACGGCCCTCTCGGGGTCACCGGTCGACCTCGTCGCCCGAGCAAGATTGACTGCTCGGCCGTTTCGACCGTCCATCCTGCCCGATGCCGTGTAGTCCGTAGAGCTGGACGTTATCTCTTGCTCGGCCGTTCTTCCTGATGGAAATCTTCCCTCACAATTGCCCCTTAAACCCATCCGAGCTATCGTGATTGGGTTTACCAATGCGTCCGAGCTATGATCGAGCTGCACCCTCACCAGACCGAGCTACAATAGGGCAACTTTTTCCGCCGTGCAATGGTTGAGTTGGCTACACTTCTGCGCCGAGCAGCCTCAATTAGGGACACTCTAGTCGCCGAGCTACCCCAATCGGCCGGCAATTATCTCTGCAGTCCCATCGAGGGTCGTACAGCCGTACTGACAACCGCGTTGTCAGAGCCACGTGTCACCAGGCCATTGGGTCGTGCAGCCAGCCGCCTGGCACGCGCTGAATTCAAACGGCGCAGCCGTTTGGGTTTCCCCCCACTCTTTAAACCCTATTCGAAGGGTTTTGTCCCTTCACTTTTCCATTTTTCCATTCGAGCTTCCAAAAACCCTAGCCTCTTCTGCCATTGCCGCCGCTGCACCCTTTCTGCCATTGCCATTTTCGAGCTCCAGCCTTCGTTCCTGTTGCTCCAGTTGGGTTCTTCAGTGCCCATCTTCATCGTCTGGTAAGCCTTTCCTTCTTCCCCTTGCATTTTCGGTTTTCTATCTTCTGTTTGTGTTCTTCATTTTCGCGCCCCTGTTTTTTGTGTTTGTGCTTGGTATTTTTTTTTTTATTTTTTTTTGTTTTTCCTTGCTTGGGTCTTTCACGCCCTAGGAAAACTGAAATGGGGGGAAGAGGGGGCCCTCGTGCCCCCGTTTTTCAATGGGTAGACTGAATAGGCCCGGATCTTAGGAAGAACACAATGAACACGATGAATACTGGGCAAAACCGAGCAAAACGCTCATTCAGATCCTTATTTAGGGCTGTAACCGAGCAAAAAGCTGTTTGTGGCTTTGCAGTGAGGCTACGACCGAGCTATATACACCTTAGATCGGCAGATAGGTTAGTTGGGCTAAAGACCTGGGATCATAAGCCAATATTTATCTGGCTTGACCGAGCAAAAACCTCCATTAGAACCCAACCGGTCAAAACTCCTAGACCGAGTAGAAACCAGCACCATAAAGGGGAGGGCTAAATCAGCCATCCTGATGGGCCGAGGTAGGTGGAGGCCGGCCAAACGCCTAGAACCTTTCAGAGCTATTTCCATTAAGGGCCGAGCAATATATGCCGCGCTAACCCTTGGGATTATTTTTCAACATGCAGAACAAATAGGACCGACCGTTCCAGCATCATCATTCGTGGAGCTCAAAGTCCGAGCAACCACTACACAATTTTGACCGAGATACCATAGAGCAAATAAAACCGAGATAGATGGGCAAATACCGCTTTAGGGTTAGCTCGCCCGGGGCAATGGCGGAGTTTCGCGAGGAGTACCATATTCCTGACGATGTCATCTTAGAGCTCGGCAAGAAGGGGGCAACTCCATGGGGCGATCTAGAACGGTGCCCCTTCACCGTGGTATCGATAATAGAGGGCAGACTACGCTTCCCGGTCCAACCCCTGATCTGCGAATTTTTGAGGCAGACAGGGCTTTGCCCAACCCAGGTTTCCAACAACACATATAAAATAATAAATGGCGTAGCCGAGCTAAACCGAAGGCTCGGTCTCAATCTCGGCCTCGCAGAGATTTTTCACCAATACAGCCTTAGTTCAAATAAGGGTGGGTTTTGCTATTACCTCAAAGTAAAGAAGGGCCGAGCAAAACTCATTGAAGGCAACCCGGACAAAGAGTCCAATGATGATGATTTTCTGTGGGTGTCTGGTCGCTATGAAGACCTAGAGGCACCCATACCGGGCTGGCGAATTAAGAAAAACTTCGGTAGTGCTGGTAAGGAGCCCGGCTGATCGTACTACTATCTTTCTGCTCTTCAATATTATTCATTGCACCGGTCTAACACTCGTCTCTTTTTGCAGATAAAAATTTGGCTGCGCGTTACTACCGTGCTAACCAGGAGGCAATCAGAGTCTTGCTGCGCATTCCTGCAGAAGATAGGGAGTCCTCAACCTTGCTCGGTTTTGAGCAAACGTACAACTATCAAGCACCGCGCAAAGGCAGAGTCACCGACTTTCTGTGGGAGCCAACCCCTGAACCAGATCCAACTTTGCCACCGGTCAGACTCGTCCCAACAACCACCGAGCAAGAAATGGCTAAAATCCGAGCCATTAAGTCTATGATCACTGGGGACGAAGGCGACTCCCAACCCCCAGAAGCAACCGGGGGAACATCATCCACCCCTGCCGGACAAAAAGAAGGGGCGGTGCTCGCCCTGGCCAGCGAACAACCGGCTGGCCGGCCGAAAAAGAAACCAAGGAGAGAGGCGGCCGGGCAAAGCCTTGTGGATGAAGGCTCCACTGAAGTTGCCTCAACCGAGCTCGGCGACTAGACCGAGCAACATCTTGCCTGCAAATCCAAGGGCAAGGCCCCTGCTGCCCCCCCCGGTCTGGGCGCCTGAGTTCGTCTACAAGGGCCGAGCAGTCTCTGCCGCAGATTCTGTCTCCGAGGACAAGGATATCTTGCTTGGTTTCAATCTGACCAAGGGATTGATCCTGCCCGGGGACATGCAAAAGCATGACGAGCTACCAGACCTCAAGGTCCTCTGCTCGGCTGCAGAATCCATTGTGCTGGTAAGTTATACATTTTTTCCTTCAACTTTGTCTTCGGTTTTTTGCTCGGCTTGTAGATTCGAATAACATGTTCTGTTTGTAGGCCGCACAAAAGAACTATCTCGCCCACGAGCGAATGGTTGCTATTCGGCAGAGCCTCCGAGACGCCATCACCGAGAACAAAATGCTCAAGGCCGAGATAGAAATGCTCAGGGCCGAGCAGGTGGTCGGCAAAGACGAGCGCGACGAACTGCGCCAGAAGCTCGACCGGGCTGAGGAAGAGAAGACCAAGGCCGCAAAGAAAGCCAAAGCTCGGTACCTCGCCGAGCTCAGAAAGTTGAGGGACGCCAACAAGGACGCCATGGACAAGGCGGTGGACGAGGCGGAGGACCGTGGATATAAGCAGGGGGAAAAAACTTACGAGCGCCAGGTCCGGGCTACCAAGGACATCTTTTTCCAGTGTGGCTGGAAAGCCGCCGTGGAAAAAGTTGGCCTTGGCCAGGATTCGGAGATGTTCGTTAACCCACCGCCTGCCTATATTCCGGTCTATATGCTGGCTTACTCCCAGGCCGAGCAAAACCGTCTTATTGCGGAGGCACGGAAGGAGGCTGAGAAAGAGGCCGCCGCCGAGAAAGCAGCCGAGCAAACTCCACCCGAAGCGTCTCAGAATGCTGAGGATGAAGTGATTGATCGGGATGTCGTCTCGGTGGAGGGCATTGATGACGAGGCCGAAGAAATCCTGCCCGAGCAGACTGTCCCGAGCCCCGAGTTAACGGTGGAGGGAGCCGAGCAGAACCTTGACCTGGACTGAAGATTTTGCCTCCTTCGCTTTTCTTGCTTTTCCTTTTTTTTTTTTTTTTTTTTTTTTTTTTTTTTTTTTTTGCAATGTAACTGGGCAGGGCCCCTCCTTATGCATTAAACTTTCTTTGTCAATGAAATATGAACTTTTTGCTCGTACAACTGTTGTCTTCGTTCGGCTTCTGCATTTTTGAATTTCTTGTTCCAAATTTTGTCTCAACTTTTTGGTCGGCTGAACCACGCAAACAATAGGTCTTCAAGCAACCTTGCAATCCCCTGCATTTCCAAGTAAGATGACATTTTTGTATTTGGGCGAGCAAAATCCGCTCGGCCTTGTTTGGTTGGCAATGCTTAGTTGGCCGAGCAAAAACTTGCACGCCATTTTGAAGTTTGTTCAATTTGCCAGTATTTCCTTTCGGCCGAGCGAATTCAGCTCGGCCTTACAATTGCTGGACAAGACACCAACACTGCTAATTCCTCCGAGCAAAATCAGCTCATTTCCCATATTGGGCAATTCACCAATATGATTGATGGTCCGAGCAAAATCAGCTCGGCCGCACATTGGGCAATTCACCAATGTTTCAGTCCGGTTGGTCATGCCGCCAACATTCCCATTGGGCGAGCAAAACGAGCTCGGTCCCAGTGCGGTCTGCTCCCATTCCGAGGAAAATAGTCCAGTTCTCTTCAGGTCGGTCCTTGCCCCTGGCCTGCCTTGCGACCGTGCAGTGCCATTATACAAAGATGTAATATAAAAAACAACAATGTAATACAGCAACAGCAATACAGCTAGCTTTCATTCCATGAACATTGTAAAGGCAATGGTATTCTCTTACATGTAGTGCCAGACGGTGAAAGGTCTAAGAAAGCTTAAACAAAAGCAAATTACATCTTTAAAAGTAAAAGACCTTAAGGTTTGCTGCGTTCCACGGTCTGGGGACGGCCTTGCCATCCAAATCTTCCAGATGGTATGCCCCCTTGCCTGCTAGACCAACCACCTTGTATGGTCCTTCCCAATTTGCACCGAGCTTGCCTTCGCCAGGGATCACTGTGTTGCCCAGCACTTTCCTGAGGACCCAATCCCCAACCTTGAATAGCCTTGGGTGCACTGCCTTGTTGTATTTTTTGGACAGTTCCTGCTGATAGGCCGCTAGGTGGATTAATGCGCGCTCTCGTCTTTCTTCAGCAAGGTCTAGCTCTAGTGCCACTGTCTCATTGTTCAAGTCTGGTTGGAAACTTTCTGAGCGGATGGTTGGCATGCCAATCTCTAATGGGATGACAGCCTCCATACCATAAGCCAAAGCGAACGGTGTTTCTCCGGTCGACCGTCTTGGCGTAGTGCGGTATGCCCATAGCACGTTAGGAAGCTCTTCAACCCACTTTCCCTTTGCCTTCTCAAGCCGCTTCTTTA
The DNA here is from genome assembly GCA_036172215.1 of Camellia granthamiana. NCBI lineage: Eukaryota > Viridiplantae > Streptophyta > Magnoliopsida > Ericales > Theaceae > Camellia > Camellia granthamiana. The sequence goes on from CM069907.1 coordinate 86,731,731, forward strand.
GCCCATCCAATATGGTCTTGTTTGAGGCCTCTGCTTGACCATTCGACTGAGGATAAGCCGGGGTTGAATTGTAGAACTCAATCTTCAATTCTTCGCAAAATCCGCGAAAGAGTTTCCCATCGAACTGAGTGCCATTATCTGATATTAGCGCCCTGGGTATACCGAAGCGAGTGATCACATTTTGCCAAACAAATTTTTTAACGTCCTTCTCCTTAATCGTTGCCAGTGGCTCGGCCTCCACCCACTTGGTGAAATAATCTGTGGCGGCAATGAAAAACTTGCGATTGCCCGGAGCAACTGGAAGGGGTCCGACAATATCCAATCCCCAGAGTGCGAACGGCCAAGGACTCGTGAGCGAGAGAAACTCCCTTGCTGGCTGGTGAATCTGGTGAGCAAATTTTTGACACTTTTCACATCGGCGAACGTATTTTTGAGCGTCCGCTTGCATGCATGGCCACCAATAACCCTGCGAGATCGCTCGGTAGGCTAGAGATCTACCCCCAGTATGGCTGCCGCAGATGCCTTCATGGATCTCGAAGAGGAAAGCTTCCACCTTAGATGGGTGGACGCACTTCAAATACGGCCCGGTAAAAGATTTTTTGTACAAGCCCCCGGAAGGTGAGAGCCAAAACCGTTCTGACTTTGCCCGGATCTTGTGGGCCGCTTTCTTTTCTTCTGGTAGGATTCGATCTTTCAAAAAGGTGACGATGGGGTCCATCCAAGAAGGTCCCAAGTCGGTGCAGAGTACCTCGGTTGTTTCTGCTTCCTCAATGCTTGGCCGTGGTAAAAATTCAATCATCAAGGGATTGGGAAAGGTTGTCTGAGTGGAAGCAAGGCCGGCCAATTCATCGGCCGTGCTGTTTCCTTCGCGGTTGATCTGTTCAACTCTGATGGCATCGAACTTCTTGACTTCCGCTCGCACCAGCGCCTGATACTTGGCCATTCTTTCATCTTTGGCCTCATACTCCCCTGAGACTTGATTGACCACCAACTTGGAGTCACTGAACACCATAAGGGCTGTCACCTTCATCCTCAGTGCGCTTCTCAGACCAGCCAGGAGGGCTTCATACTCCACCTCGTTGTTGGACGCCGGGAAGCCGAGCGTAATCGCTTGTTCAATGATTAGCCCATCTGGCGAGGTTAATACAATTCCTAGTCCAGCTCCATGCCTATTGGACGCCCCATCAACGAACAACTTCCATATCTCGCCAAGAAACAGCTTCCAGCAATCAGAAGGATTTTGGGAGCTTCTCAATTCCAAGTCTTTGGTAGGCTCAATCTGGTCTCTTTCCACGTCGTTGCTGGGTTCTTCTTTCAATGAGTCGTCGTGCGTTGCTATTTCAGGAAAGCTTTGCTCTTCCCCTGCTCGCGTTGCCAGAACCATGGGTTGTGCTAAGTCCGCACCAACCAAATCTACCGGACAGATTGGATGTGTACCTGGGGCAAATTCCGCCACAAAATCTGCAAGGGCTTGAGCTTTGATTGCGGTGCGCGGTTGGAACTTAATGTCGTACTGGCCTAATTCTACGGCCCATTTCAGAATTCTCCCAGTAAAGTCCGCCTTTTCAAAGAGCACCTTGAGTGGGAACTCGGTTAACACCACTATTGTATGGGCATGAAAGTAGTGCGCCAGCTTTCTTGATGCCATCATGAGGGCCAGAGCCAACTTTTCCAAAGGGAGATACCTTGTTTCGGCCGGGAGCAAAGTCTTGCTTACGTAGAAAATGGGCAAATGCTGTACGCCCTCAGCACGGACTAGAACGGCGCTCACCGCATGTTGAGAGACCGCCAAGTAGAGATATAACTCCTCGCCAGGCTGAGGTGTAACTAGAATAGGTGCTGAAGAGAGATAAGCTTTCAAGTCCGCCAGAGCGCGGTCGCACTCCTCATCCCAAAAGAACTTGGACTTCAAAGTTTTGAAGAAGGGCCTGCAACGATCCGAAGACCGGCTGATAAATCTGTTCAGCGCGGCTGCCATCTCGGCAAGATGTTGCACGTCCTTCGTGGAGTTAGGGCGTTCCAACTCTTGTACTGCCTTTATTTGCGATGGGTCGGCCTCAATTCCCCGGTTTGTGACCAGAAAACCCAAGAATTTCCCAGTGCCAACTCCAAAGGCACACTTGGAGGCGTTCAGGCGAAGCTTGTGACGCTTGAGTATGGCAAACATTTCTGCTAGGTCGGCGAGGTGCTGAGACTTCTCCCGGCTCTTTACCACCATATCGTCGATATAGGCTTCCATAGTTCGGCCCAAGAGAGGAGCGAACATTTTTGTCACCATCCGCTGAAAGGTTGCCCCGGCGTTCTTCAATCCGAACGGCATGACCTTGTAGCAATACAAGCCTCTGGGGGTGGTGAAGGATGTGATCTCCCTGTCCGGCTTGTACATGGCTATTTGATGATAACCGCAATATGCATCCAAGAAGCTAAACCTCTGATGGCCAGCGGTTAAGTCCACCAGCTGGTCAATTCGAGGGAGAGGAAAGCTATCCTTTGGGCATGCGCGGTTGACAGTCTTGTAATCCACGCAGACTCGCCACTTGCCGTTCTTCTTAGGAACCACCACTGTGTTAGATATCCACCGAGGGTACTGCACTTCCTCAATCGCACCAGCTTCCAACAAGTTCCTCACTTCTTCTGCCACCACTTCAGCATGGTGCAAGGCTGAACGGCGCGTCCTTTGTATAACTGGGCGCGCATTGGGGAAGACATTCAATTGGTGGCAGATGAAGCTTGGGTCGACGCCAGGCATATCGTAAGGCGTCCAGGCGAAAGCCTCCAAGTTGGCAACCAAGAAATTGACATAATTCGATCGTTCGGCGCTGGACAAAGACGAACCCAGGAGGAAGAACTTAGTCGGATCCTTTTTGTCGATGCGAACTTCCACCAAGTCTTCGACTGACTTTTCCTTGGCCTTTCTGCCCACGTCTTCCAGGACTTCCTTCCCCTCGAGCCCCTCGATCATCTGAACGAACCCTTTGGCCGCTCGGCTGCCATTTACCGCAACGAAGCATTGTTTGGCCATCACCTGATCTCCCCAGATTTCCTCTATTTGCCCGTTGGGCGCTGGAAAGCGCATGACTTGATGGAAAGTTGAAGCGACCGCCTACATGGCATGCAGCCAACCTCTGCCCAGAATCAAATTGTAAGTCGATGGCACTTTGAGCACCCAGAATTCCACTTGCTTCACAATTGACCCCGCCTTGACCGGCAAGATAATCTTTCCAATCGGCCATTCTGGTTGCGAGTTGAAGCCGACCAAAGGAGATGTTGCAGGAGCCAAATCCTTGTCCTCCAACTTCATTTGTTTGAACGCGTCATAGTACATTATCTCGACCGAACTCCCCTGGTCGATTAATATTCTCTTGATATCGAAATCCTTGACGCGAAGGGTCACCACCAAAGCGTCATTGTGCGGCATCTGCACCCTTTCCAAGTCCTTGGTAGAGAATGAAAGGACGTCTTTCTCCTCGGTCTTGCCTTTCTTCCCCGCGGGCTGGACCGAGAGCACTTCCCTCATGTGCTCGGCCTTCTTTATCATCCCTCTTAGCTCGCAGACCCTTGCCGGTTCAATGATGCCGTGGATGACGTTGATCACACCTTGTGGGGGCGCCTCTAGGGCGGCCATTCCGTTTGGCTCTGTCTGTCCGGTCGGCGCTGCCTTGGCTCCCCCCTCGATACATTGGTCAAGATGCCCTGCTGCTACCAACTCTTCCAAATGCTGTTTGAGCGGCAAGCAATCCTCTGTTCGGTGCCCCCTCTCTTCATGAAAGGTGCAGCGATACTTTGGATTAAAGCCACGCTGCGCGCTCCCCAGCTTGGCCGGCCAACGGACAAAAGGCTCCCCTCTGATCTCGCTCAAAATGCGGTAGATGGGAATTTTGAAGACCGTGGTAATCCCCGTCCGTGCCTTCAGTTTTCTCTTGGCATCTTCTGCTGCATCGCGAGGTGCATCAGCCCGGTCATTTCTGCGACCTTTGTTTCTGTCATTTTGGCCAGTTCCTCGACGTTGATCTTTTGGTCGGTCACTGGGGCGGTTTTCCTCCTGCCCGACCGAGTGAACTTTCCCCACTACCCTTCTGTCCACCGCGACCGGATTATCCTTCTCGGTCGCAGAGGCGGCGTCATCTTCCACACGAATGTGTTCGTTGATCCGCTGCATCAAACATTCCATGGTGGTCGGCTGGTGCATCGTTAGTGAGTCTCGCAGCCTATGTCTGACTGGGAGGCCTCTCTTGTATTGAGTGATCGCCAGATTAGTAGGGCAGTCGAGGATCTCATTGTAAGTTTCCCAGTACTTCGCATTGTATGCCTTCAGTGAACCCCCAGACTCCATCTTGACGCCCAGGAGGTGGTCGACCTCCTTCAGCGTTCGAGTGTTGGTCTTGAATCTGGTGATGAAGGCTTCCGCTAGTTGCTGCCACCCCTCGATACTCCCCTCCGGGAGCCTTTCGAACCATTTCAAGCCCAGCTCTCCCAAGCTTGCTGGGAATATGAGGCACATCAAGGCGTCGTTCCGGCGGTGGCCAGCCATTACTTGCCGGTAATGACTCACGTGCATGTACGGATCCGTCTTGCCGTCGTACAAAGTGAATTTTGGCTGGTGGAATCCGGCAGGGAGTGGGGTGCCCTCAATCTCTGGGGACAACGGCGTGGATGTAAGCCTCGCCAACTCTTTGTCCACCAGTGCTGGAGCCACGCCTCTGGGTGCCGGCATCATCACCTCTTCACTGCAACGAACTGGGGCACTTAGCCTCTGGAGCGCCGGCACCCTCTGAGCCTCTCGACGGCGCGCTCTCTCCTCCAGCACGTCCCTGAGGTCCCTGGAACGGGAGGAGGCAGAGTATCGCGTCGTTGATGACGGGCGCGAGGGGCGATAGGTGCTGTCGCGAGTGATGGATCTGCCCTCTCGCTGGTCAGAGTCTCCAACCCCATAGTTCCTGGTGATGGAGATTGAATGAGTCCTCCTCTGGCGGCGGCTGCTAGAACGAGGGGAGGGGGTGCGCTCGCTGAGGTTGCCCTCTCCAGCAACACCCTTCCCCTTCACTTGGCGCTTCAGAAGCTCCATCTCCGCCGCCATCCTACGAATGAGGGCCTCCTGATCCTTCAGTTTGTGCTCCAGGCGCTTCTCACGGGACTCCCCCCGGCGCCGGCGGCCCTCAGGACTCTGCGAGCAATCTGAACTCCTCCACGCTTGTCGCGCGTTCCCCCGTGAAGAGGTTCCTAGGCCCGCCATGGTTGGGACATTAGGGGGGCCTTCTCTCCTTCGCACATATTCCGGGGGTGACACCATCGACGACGGACAGCGGAACTTCGTCGTTGTTGGCCATGGAAATGGTCGAAGAAGCTCGAAGAACAAGAGTATCAAACTTTTCCCACAGACGGCGCCAATTGTACGGGAGCGAAATATCCTTGGCCCTCCGTACGCCTTGAACGTCAAGCTTCTGCTAACGGCGTCTGTCTCTGCAATACTAAAACGGTGAGCTGCCCGGCGGTGGTATGCCGGAAAAACCCTCCGATGCTCAAGTCAGTTCAGTGAGGAGGAAGAGAATGAAGAGAGAAGGTTTGTGAGAACGAGTTCGCATACCAGTAACGTTCGCCTTCCCTCCTTTCTTCTAGGCTGGCCCACGCAGCTCCGAGATTGTGCGCGCACTACCTCTGCTGTCCTTCCCTGGACAGGTGGCAGTGCTCGCCTCTCACCAGCTTACATGTGTAAAGGTTCTGTCCTCCTTCCCTGCACATGCAGAACTGCCCAACGGTATCGAGGCGTTCGTGGAGCAGACGTCCTCCCCTTCACACCATTGGCCCAGGTGGCACCCTTAACCTAGGCACCATGACCGGCCTAACCCCTGTGAGGCATGAAATCATGTAACCGTGCTATGTACCGCCGGCCTGTGACCTGAAATCAGGCGAGAGCCTAACAGCCAATGCTGAGCTACCCTCGATTGGTTCATCGCGATTGACCGGTTGCGAGGCATGCCGACCTCCAACCGTTTTGTCTCCAATCTCGGTCACGCGCAACAACTACGCCTTGGCTGGACGGCCAGGTGGCATGCACGGCCAGGCCGCATCCTTCGCGTATCCCGGTCAGTCCATCAGCTCGGCTGAAATCTCCGCCGCGGGCTTCGCCCCACACGAGCGACATCCAGCACGGCCCTCTCGGGGTCACCGGTCGACCTCGTCGCCCGAGCAAGATTGACTGCTCGGCCGTTTCGACCGTCCATCCTGCCCGATGCCGTGTAGTCCGTAGAGCTGGACGTTATCTCTTGCTCGGCCGTTCTTCCTGATGGAAATCTTCCCTCACAGACCTGAACCATTTATATTTTTGGTCCCACTTTTGAAGGTCCACAGCAGGAGGAAAATGATAAAAAAGACGTTCATGATTCATGGCTGGTTTGTCAACCAGGACCAAAAGGGCCTCCCCTGGGGCACACTCTGAAACCATCTTCTCAGACTCCACCATGAATCCCAATCACCTAGTTTCTAACAATGTTTTCAATGGAATACTTGATGGTTCTCAAGCAGCGGGGATGAATGTGAATCCTATGTTTTCTTTGTGTCCTATTTCATATAATACCACATCTGGCGTAATGTTCAGTCCTGCTTTTCCTTCTCAGCCAGTGAATTATTTTGCCCTGGGGAATTTCTTGACCCAGCAGTAGTTCTTGATCCTGAATTTTGAATCTTATTTTAAATAAGAATAATTGAAAATACATTGCTCAATTTCAAGGGCAAAGTCGTCAATTTGATAAAATATAAACTAATTTGATAAAAATAAATGTCAAAAAAATATTTTAAAATTTTAAAAATAATTTCTACCGACCAAAGATAAAATTATATAAAATTAATAAAAAATTTTAGACATTTATTTTTTTTTATTTTTTTTACAAAATTAATTTTTATTATGTATTTGGACGATGATCGTGTAATGGGTGGTTGTTAGGGTTTTAATGTGTAATCGATATATTTAATATATGAGATGTTTTTAGTTTTGAATTTTTGATTTAATAAATTGGTTTAATAATGATAATCAAAATTGTCGCCATATTTGACTTTTGGAAAAATAAAAACTAATTTAATGAAAATAAAAACAACCACCCATTACATGACTATCATCCAAACACATAATAAAAATTAATTTGGTCAAAAAAAAAAAAAAATGTCTAAAAAATTTATCAATTTTATATAATTTTGTCTTCAGTGGGTAGAAATAATTTTAAAAAATTCAAAAATAATTTTTTTGACATTTATTTTTATCAAATTGACGACTTTACCTTCGAAATTGAGCAATGATATTTTTCAATTGTCTTTATTTAGAACAAGATTCAAAATTTAAGGTCAAATATATCATAATTGAAAAGTTAGAGATCAAAATGACACAAGGTCCAAATTATAGGGACCGTTAATATAATTTGCCCTCACGAGAACCTCACTTGTGGCTAGTAAAAGAAGAGTGCTTATGCAGATACTCCCATGTTTTTATGTGGAGAAAGTTTTTCTCCTAGGCGAATATTATGCTATGAATGGCATATCATGAAGTATGCAAATAATCTTTTTGTATAGTAAAAAAATATGAAAGATATTGTCTTTTTATCAATTTTGAAACTAGAAGTGCTACACGGACCTGGCAGATGCATCCCTTCTTTAATCGTACTTGTACAAAAATGTGAGAGACTCTTAGACAGGAGGGGGGATAGTGGAGGGGCGGCACCACATGTATTTGAGGTTTAGTAGCAGGATCCTCTTGCTTAGTTGAAGTTTTCTCCTCAAAAGCCTGATTATGCACTCTCAAGTAAGAAATTCTAAGAAACTCATTCTTAATTGAGATAGAACTTTACAAACATACAAATCTCACATAAACGAAAGAAAAAACAACTTAAACTTATTTCTGGTAGTTTCTATTTACATAATAAAATGATAATTAACAAAAACAATTTGTAGTTGACATAATTTCTTATATTTATTCATATTTTAACACATTACAAAAAAAATAAAAAATGTTAGAATATATTTTTATATTTAATATTAGAAAATATGTACACGCTCTTATAGGTGTTTCCAATCTTGGAAACTTTTATAATGCCCTCGCTCTCCCGCCCCCGCCCCCCGTCCCCACTTTGCGCAACTAAGATTTGAGAGTGATCACTTGGACACATTGATTGTGAGTGCACTACCAAATTACAAATCAATATGTAGGTCACATGCAAAGAAAAACATCATGAAAAAACATCACTGTGAGCAATCTGAATGGCACTTTGATTGTCACAATAGAGAGAGGTAGCGCCAGAAGAAGAAACACCTATATCAGCTAGGAGCCAGCGAAGCCAGAGAAGTTCCTGAGTAGTATTAGCAAGAGCTCGGTATTCAGCTTCGGTACTAGAGCGGGTAGTGAGAGATTGTTTCTTGCTACGCCAAGTAAAAAGAGAATCCCCTATAAAGAAACAGAAACCCGTGGTGGAGCGTCGATCCGTAGGATCCCCAGCCCAATTAGCATCAGAAAAAGCACACAGTTCAAGAGAGGAGGAAGCAGAGTAGTGGAGGCCATGGAACAGAGTGCCTTTGAGGTAGTAAAGGATGCAAAATAGAGCAGTATAATTGGGGAGTGCGAGGAGTCGACATTTACTGACTAACAATGTGAACAGCATAGGCAATGTCAGGACGAGTCACGGTGAGATAGACAAGACTACCGACGAGCTGGCGATAAAGAGTAGCATCTGATAGGAGATCCCCATCGAGAGGAGTGAGACGAAGCTGAGGATCAACTGGAGTAGAGGTAGTTTTGGCCTGGGACAAATAGGAACCAGTAGAATCATGGGAGACTTCAAGGCCTAAGAAGTAGTTAAGAGTACCAAGGTCCTTCATCTCAAACTGACGGTGGAGAAAACGTTTCAGGTGGAGAATACCAGCTGCATCATTACCAGTGATAATCATATCATCCACATAAAGAAGGAGAAGAGTGGTACCATAAGGAGTAGTCCGTATAAATAAAGTAGAGTCATAGGAGCTAGAGGTGAACCGAAGTCATGAATGGTAGAACTGAACTTAGCAAACCAAGCGCGGAGTGCTTGCTTGAGGCCATAGAGGGCACGCTGTAGTTTGCAAACCTTATGAGGTGGAAAAGTGGACCTAGGTGGAGGTTGCGTGTAGACCTCCTCAAGAAGATTACCATTGAGGAAAGCATTTTTGACATCCATCTGAAAGAGCTCCCAGTAGCAAGCAGCAGCAGCAGCAACAGCAAGCAAACTGCAAACAGAGGTAAGCCGAGCAACAGGGGAGAAGGTCTCCTCATAATCAATACCATATTCCTGGTTGAAACCCTTGGCAACAAGACGAGCTTTGTAGTATTCAGTAGAGCCATCAGAATGAGTCTTGATTTTGTAAACCCATTTGCAGCCAATCGCAGTCTTGCCAGGAGGAAGATCAACAAGATCCCAAGTATAAGTTTTGTCCAAAGCCCGGAGTTCATCAGTCATAGCTTGCTGCCAAAGAGGATTAGTACAAGCCTCACGATAGGAGGTAGGTTCGTAAGTAGAAAAGGTAGCAGATCCAGCAATATAATCACGAAGATGGATAGGCAGTTGAGTTACCCGGTGTGATCGACCCGTAGAAGGATCGGTGGGAGAAAGAGCCGGTGGAGAAGGAGGTGGCACAATGAGAGGTGGACCTTCAGAGAGAGCAGTCTGGACGGGATCATGGGTCAACAAGTGCGTCTCGATGAAGGAGGAACCTGTATCAAAGTCATCAGAGAAGAGATCTATGGAAGGATTAGTAAACAATACATTAGTGGAAAGTGCGGGTAAGTGAAAGGAGGATAGGGAGGAAAACATTTTGTGCTCCCAGAAAATGACATGTCGGGAGATACGAAGATGCTTAGAGAGAGGATCCCAACAGTGAAAGCCTTTATGTTCAATTCCATACCCAAGAAAGTAGCAAAGACGAGAACGAGGTTCAAGCTTGGTGTGTTCATGGGATTGAAGCAGAACAAAGCAGGCAGAGCCAAAAACTCGAAGATTGGTTTATGGAGGGGGAGTTCCATGCAGACGTTCAAAGGGAGTTTGATTATTGATGACAGGGGTAGGAGCACAATTGATAATGTATATAGCAGTAAGGGCAGCTTCGCCCCAAAAGTTTTCAGGGCAGGAAGAAGAGAGAAGGAGAGCGCGAGTAGTGTCAAGAATATGCCGATGTTTCCTTTCAGCACGACCATTTTGTTGGGATGTGCCAGCACAGGAGCGATGAGGCTGTGTACCATGACTCTAAAGAAAAGGAAAGGAAATCTGAATCCCGATATTCCATAGCATTGTCAGAGCGAAAAAGTTTGATGGTTTTTGAAAATTGGGTGTGGACCATTTTGGCAAATCTATAATAAAGGTGTTTAAGTTCAGACCGAGTTTTTATGAGAAAAAGCCAAGTAAACCGGGAAAAATCATTAATAAAAACAACAAAATAACCAGATCCCCCCATAGTAGTAGTAGGGGATGGGCCCAAATATCCGAATGTATAAGATCAAAAGGTGTATGGGAAACATAAGTACTTTTATTGAATGATAAAGCAAGTTGTTTGGCAAGTTGACAGGGTATACAATCGAAAGTATCTGGAATTACATGACCCAATTGACCACTAGAAACCAAAGACTTTAAACGACTAACAGAAATATGCCCTAAGCGACAATGCCAAAGATGAAAAGGAGATAATGAGGAAGCAGATGTAGGAGTAGCGATCTGAGGGAAGTCAGGAACATGAAGGTGAATGAGTTCATAGAGGCGTCTGTGCTTACGGCCGATCCCAATAGTCTGCCCTGTCTGAGGGTCCTGCACCAAACAATCAGTAGCAGAAAATGTGACAGTTAGACCAAGCTCACATAATTGACCAATAGAAATAAGGTTTAAGGCGAGAGTAGGGATATGATAAACTTGAGATAAAGATAAAGAAGATGTGGAAACAGTACCAACATGACGGACAGACATGAGAGAACCATCGGCAGTATGAATTGAGGGAATATAAGTAGATAAAGAGATGGAAGAAAATATAGTAGAACTGGAGGTCATATAATTATAACAGGAAAAGTCAAAATACCAAGAAGAGTTACCTAGGATCACTAACAAAGCAGTAGGAGGAGGTGTACCAGAGGGGGAGAGAAGGTGTTTGAACATGGCCTCTACATTAGTTTGAGAAAAAAGAGGGGTAGACGGAGTAGGTGACTCAGAGAAACCCTCAGAGGCAGCAGCAGCAGTGCGATGAGACTGATTCCCGGAACGATGAGGGCTCCCCCAGGAAGAACCACCGCGAGAGGAGTGGCTAGTGAAGGATGATCGAGATGGATTGCAAAAACAATCCTGCTACAGATGACCAGGACCAAGTTTGTTGCAGTATCGGCAAGATCTGACGGGGCAATGGACCAGGAGATGAGTTGAAGGAAGGCCCCAATTCTGACAATAAAGGCAGGCAGTGGTCCGCTGGGTCGATGATGGCCATGACTGAGAAGTGGCAAGAACAAAGTCCACATGATGAGTTTGGAGAGTACCAAGACAAGTCTCCTCATATAGCAGCTCAGAAATAGCTTGTTCAAGAGTGGGCAACGGATGGCGATGAAGAAGAGAGGCACGCACGGGCTCAAAAGAGGGAGTGAGAGCCATGAGAAAGTGAACCAACCACTGCTGATTACGATAGGTAGTAAATAAAGCAGCATCTTCTCGGTGAGGCCAAGCCGGTTCTGAGAGAGCAAGTTGGTCCCAAACAGAATACATTTGAGAAAGAAAGTCATTAATAGACTGACTGGATTCTTGGCGCATGCAGTGAAATTGGCTCTGAAGTTGATATTGATGGGCAAGACCAGTAGTCTGGTATCGTTCTTTCAAAAAATCCCAGATGTCTTTTGCAGGAGTGGTTACAGAGTCAAGTTGAAAACAACCAAACTGAAGACTGATAAAAGGAATAGAGGTATTTCGAAACCAGGTAATGATCTGGTAGTTCTTACTGTCCCATTTCTCAAGTCGGTCTTCATATGTAGCAGCAGTAGTAGCAGTAGTAGCAGTAGTTTCATTAGTGTCTTTCACCGGTTGGGTCACATCCCCGGTAATAATGCGCCAGAGCTTCTTTCCTTTGAGGAAGGAAGACATGGCTTGGGCCCACAAAACATAGTTGGAACCATTAAGAATAACAGAAATTGGATGGGAGGCATCATGACGATCCATAATAATAGTTGAGTAGGGCTAAATAAATAGGAACAGACTTGTAGGAGCAAAATTAGGTAAAACAGAGTGTAATAGTGAGTCCGGAAGGTTGAAAATAGCTAAGAAAGGTGTGTTGTGTAGAGATGACGTCAACTGAGGCTAAAATGATATCAGCGGTGCACGTTAGCCGGTTGCAGTGAGGAGCACGATAGTAGGAAGGGCGTGCGGCGCACCGTAGCGGACTGGCGCACGGGAGCAGACTGGTGCACGTAAGTGCACAATAGTGGAACGGCTCACATGAGGTGCACAGTAGCAGGCGCGGCGTACGAAAGAGCAGGGCTGACGTCAAACACTGACGTGAGCAGGCAATGGAAGGCGCGTGAAGGCGCGTGTGAGAGTGACGGCGGAAGTTGAGACACGCTGAACACAAAGGCGGCACGTAAGGGCGCTTGACGGCGTTTCTGGTGACGGGCGTGGTGCAGTTGGAATCGTGAGGTGATTCCGAGCTGTTTGGTGTAGTGCCACTATGTACGGGACTAAGCACCAAAATCGAAAAATGCCAGAAATGTATTACTCTGCTCTGATACCATGGAAGATGAATTGATAAAGAGAGATAGGAGGAATAAATTGAGTGTATTGATTATATTTAATGTGTATGTTCTGTACATTCCACAAAGGGAAGTTCACTCTCTTTTATAGAGAGGAGAGTACATAGGATGCCAACCAAAGGCATCGAAAGCAGAAAGCATTTACATTTGCTTTACTTACATAATAATATAATATAAGCTATGCTATGACAGCTATACACTAATGCTATGATAGCTATATAAGCTATGCTATGACAGCTATACACTAATGCTATAACAGCTATACACTAACAAAGTGAATGAAAAAAGTTTTATGGGCATATCCTAATGTAGCTAAAGCATAGAAAAATGAGAGAATGTGGTTCTGCAGTTGGTTTTAATTTTTGGATTTTGTAATCAGTTACCAATGAAATTTCTCGCCTTGAAACAAATTTGTAGAGTTGCATATTTTGTCACTTCTTCTGGTTGGGCTACTTGTGATATGTCTCTTCAGTTGAGTTGTGTGCATGAGATGTAGCTTTATGGAACAATTGCTTTTCTCGGAGATTATGATTTCAAGTAAATTTCATGTTCTTGAGCCTAAGATGTTGTGCTGTCATTATGGACAATTTGTGTCAGAAAAATTTTTATTTGGGGAAATTACAAATATAAAATAAAATAAAATGAACTTTGGCAACAAATTGAACCGTGAGTTTTTAATTGATAATGCTAATTTTGTCAATTGACACTCATTTTTCTCTATTCATCTTCATTAATAGCTTTTACCACCCCCACAACCGTCTATGTGACCTGGTATATAATGCCCCCAAATTAATTAAATTAAAACATTTTTTATAATATGATTAATTCAAAATCTCTCCAAACCAAACAATAACATTAATCTCAATTGTTCTTTTTTCCATTGAACTATATATCAAATATTACAATTTTCATATTCTTGTCTTAGTAATAATAATATTTACATAGTTCAAGAAACTAATGAATGAAAATAATAATGCCCTCGAAGCTTCCACATAACACATCCATGAGCCTTCGTGCCCCAACAAAACAAGAAGTCTACCTCCTCCTCATAGGGATGGTTGCACATCATCAATTCTTGAAATGGTTAGATAGAAATGAGTTAGATGCCTAGTAGGAATACTTTTAATAAAGTATCTAATTCTTCAAAAATCCATATGACATTATCACAACCAAAATATTTTCATGTTCAACTCGTGTGAAAAGTTCAAGCAACAAAACTTAGATATTATAATTTCCGTGAAAAATCACATTTCAACACCGGGGGGTAAATACACCATGAAATCCCTATAGGGAGTCCCAAACCACACATACAAGTCATTTTCCATTGAAACTACCTCCACATTTACCAATTGTTATACGGCAGGACGTGGGCACCCAAAATCATCCGTTTTTTCACTTTTACTGACTACAATACGGCAGGACCAGTGGACACCCAAAAATATTTTCCCACATTCGTCCGGCAATAAGCTTAGACAGGGCAATTGGGCACCTTAACTCCCTGTGCGGGTACCAAATACAACACAACTCAAACCAAACCCGGCTCACTACCTGGACTCCCATGCTATTTACCACCCCCTTAAACAACCTTTCCAAGATTTTCACAAATTCCATGAATTTATACATCCATAAGAACAAAGGTAAATATCACCATTCAAATAATTGAACTATTTTGGATACATAATCTTCATATTTCAAAGGAAATTCTCAAAAGCTTTCAATTTCAAGAGTCTCATATCAAAATACAACTCAATCTCACAATTCAATCATAAATTGAATGAATTGAAAGTTAATTCCATTTAATTGCATCATTATTCAATTTCAAGAATTAGGGTTTTCATCTGTCAACTAAAATCTCTATAATCAATAGCCATTAATATAGATCTTACCAAAATGTAGAGAAAATTTCATTTTTGAAACAAAACCCAATTTTTTGTAACTCAAACATCAATCACAAAACCAATGTCAAAATAATACCAATAAACATCCTCAAAGTAAAGAGATACAAAGTTAAAAATAATTCTACCTCTAAGATGATAGTAGAGAAGCTAAATCAAGAGGATTCCTTCGAAAATCCAAAATCCAATCGATTAAAAATGTTGATGTCCACTTGTTCTTCATCTTTATTGCAAGATCCATGGTGGATTGTTGGTGAAAAATGGATGAAATCAAGGTTTGGAGGTCAAGGGTTTTGGATATAGAGGAGAGGAGGAGAAGAGAGGAAGAAAGAATAAAGAATTTGGGCCAAAAACTCACTTTAAAGTGCCTGTAATTGTAGCTCGACTTTTCGTGCCCCCTTTTGGAAGACGAATAAGCCCTATAATATCGGACTCCCGCGGTTCTGAATCTGATCTCACAAGTGCAATGTGAAATAGACAAACACCAAAGAGTCCAAAGTCAGCAAACCTTTTTGGAAAATCAATTTTGAATAAAAGAATGCCAAAAATGGACTGCTTTGCCAGATATAGAGTCGCCACCTAAATATTTTTTTTTTTTGTTGGAAAATTTAGAAAACCCATGACTCGCGCCAAAGGCCACGTGTCCGTCATCTCCAAGATTGTCTCTGCTCGGGAACTTAGGTACGAGAGGGGAATGTCATGAATTGAGCACCGCCGCTCGCCCGATCAAAGATCGCCCTCTACTAATCATGATGTGAATCTTATTTACATTATGTGCTCTTGTTCCGGTTATTAGGCTAGCATTACTATGTGATGCGTACACACACAAGTATAGACTAACTTGCGAAAATTGGAACATTTAATTTCATGTTCGTTTTTGAAAATTGTTTCAAATATGTATTACTTGAAAAAGTGATCGCATAATGAATATTACTCAAATTATTTCAATTGAAGCAACTAGCCTTCACCCATAGGTATTCAAATAGTTTATCATTTAAGTACTTAGCCTCATGGTAAGCATGCTGGACATGACAACACTCACACTTATGCATTTATGCTAAAGCAATAAAATGCTCACCTAGTACTCCAAGCCAAAAAGATAAAAGAGTTAGAAAAATGCATGATCCTAACTGTGCAATATGACTAATGCAACACATGCAATATGTAATTACTAGGCTCGGCTACTAAACATGGTATATGAATCAATTTGATAGCATGCGGCCTAAGCACATATTCAAAGAAGTATTTAAACGACGATGCAAGTTAGAATGATGCGCTAAGCCTCAGTGCAAGCAAAACAAATGGATGCAAGTCATGAAGTATGCTAAACAAAACATGATACCCTAAACTAACCATCATAAGCTAGTAAATAAAAAAGAAAAAGACATGGGGTTAGAAGACATACACATTATTACAAGTTTGCACCCTCACGCAGGAGGGTCCAAATAAACTAATCTAATCTAATTAACTAGCTATTACAAAACGAATTAACTAAGTATTACAAACCGAATGATATTAACTATTCTGGCCAGTTATTACAACATCACAATTAATTAACTATTCTAACTAATTATTACAAATTGGAACTAACTAATCAATTACACTAATTAATTGATTACAAAATTCTAATTTAACTAATTAATTACAACATGAAGTAACTAAATTAACTACTCTAATCACTCCGCCTCGGGAAACAAGGAATGCTAATGCATGCGTGCGGACTTCCACCCGTAAAGGCCACTGTTTCTACTGCTAGATGTCTCTGTTGCATAGTAGAACACTTGCACTATTTTTTCTTCTAAAAAACAACTCTGTTTCATTTCAAAAAGGCACTGCTAGATTTCACAAAGGTGGCCGGCAAGCTAGAAGTGGTGGCCTGCC
The DNA here is from genome assembly GCA_036172215.1 of Camellia granthamiana. NCBI lineage: Eukaryota > Viridiplantae > Streptophyta > Magnoliopsida > Ericales > Theaceae > Camellia > Camellia granthamiana. Next base: position 86,748,285 of record CM069907.1, read on the forward strand.
GGTCACAGATAATGGCCTACCGTCCACCAAGAGTGGCTTGCCGACCACAAATGGTTGGTTTCTCCTGCTGCAACAGAGAGCAAATAGGGCAAGCACAGGGTATTCTCAAGGATTGTTTGCACAACTCACCCCTCCTTATCATCAGACAGCTCAAAGGAGTGGTAAACTTGATTTACAAACCATCAATCGATACAATTTCATTGCATGATGGCCTATGAATCAAAATGTGCAAGTTCAATTAATGCAATAAAACAAAACTCTCAAAACCAACTCCCTATCATGAATCATCAAGGGAATAAGTTGACAATTGTGAGAACCCGAATATAAAAATTAAGTAAATAATTAAATAATAATATTACAATCTCAAATATTTTGGTGGTGAATTCTAAGGTGCAAATTAAATATTATTGGAGGATCTTTTAATTAATTTTTAAGCCTAAAATAAATTTATGGTGAAAGTCTTTAATTTAGAGGCAAGATTTATTATCTAAAAAAAAATAAAAAAAAAATAAAGTAAATAGAGAGGAGGGTGTGACTTGAACTCTAGACCACAAACTTAATAAATAAGGCTTTACCATTTGAGTTGCATATAACTTATATATGTATTTTGTATATTTATCTATTTATTTGACCTATGTGTGCCCACCACTAGTATAAATAAAATAAACACAAACCCTAATTATTATGATATTGTTTTCCCACAACTTTTCTGAGCAGCCGTGAGAGGTAAAGGGAGGGAGAGAGACGTCTAGGTCATTGGGTGAAAATTGTTGAGTTTTGTGGTGGCCATTGGCAAGGTAATCCCTTATTATTTTTATTCCTTCACTATCTTTTTCTTTTTCTTGTGAGTTGCTGTGTAGTTAATGGATCAAATGGGTGAAGTAGGTTCATGTGTTGGGCATGGCTATGAAATATTTGGCTGATTGGGATAGTGCTTTATGTATAAAGAATGGTGTAATTCTTAGTCCAAAAATTCTGCACAGAATCACAAACTTTAAAAATCAAAAAACCATATCAAACGGATGAATTTTAATCTGAAATTTTTACAGTAGATTAATTACATATTGAATTGCATATCTGAATTTTTTTCATAATTTTTAGGAGTCAAAATCCATATAAACTGATGCGTTCAAATCTGTCCAGAAAAACTGATTTTTAACAGTAAATTCGGGAGTGTTGTTCTCTTTGGATATAAATCCAAAAATTATCAAATCAGCTTCATTAGAACTGGTTACGAGTCTAGTTTCTTGCATTTTTGACCTTGCGTTGATTTCTCATGTATACTAAGAGAACCATCAATTTCTTTAAAGTGCTGCAGAAAACAATCTGTTTGGGCATAATTAATTGTAAATAATTATTTTGATAGGCAAATCAAGTGAAACCAATTGGGTTTGAAACTAAGAATATATTAGTTGATATTTGGAGGGTTTTAGAATTTTTTGAACAACGTGGAGTGGGTTTTTAATTTTCAAAGTTAGCGAATAGATTGGAAAAACTCTGTTTTATCTTAAAGTCACTTTTAGTTAAGTTTCGATCGAAACCCATGTCTTGGGTGATTTTAGACCTTGAAGAACATTAACTTAGGTATTATTTAAGAGTAACGGTGAGTGGGGTTGAGCTGTGTTAGTGCGCTTTAGTGTGGGGTACTTAGTTTATTATTCTCTTTAGTATTTTCAAATTAGTAGTGACGTGTAGTCTTCATACTTGGTTCAGGGCACTAGTTGGACTTTTATACTCAATTTGAGGATTACATTATTTCGTTCCAGGTGAGTAGTTTCATGCTACATATTTTTATAAATGTTCCCCTACCCTGAACTGTTGGAAAATTTAATTGTTGTTTCAAGACTAAACTGTCTTGATAAATTATTATATTATCTATGTAATCAAATTATTTCTGAAACATGTGTGAGCTTGGCATACTGCAAACTATTTGTTTTGGTCTCATGTTTATAATGATGAACTACCATGTTTTGCGAAACTGATGTGTATTGATTATTGGGACCATATGTGTATTTAGTCCAGGGAAATTATTCCACTGTGTGTGGTGACTCTGGCCACTAGGGAACAGATCCGGGTTGGGCATGATGACTCTAGTGCTCAACGATTGTAAGGAAAAGACCTTAAAAAAAAGCTAGGTGACCTTCAATCGGATCGTCTTTGAGAAAAGGCCCAGGTGCCACCCTGAGGATGACTCTTAGTTCGGTATTGGATCCAACGGGGCTTATAGCCTTGAGAACTGTGTAGCATATTACTTGTTATTTTCTTGATACCCATAAAATTATTGGTGTTTATGTTGTAATTTGTTTTAAGTGGAAAATGTCATTTATCATGTTCGTGAGAGATATGAGTATTTTAACTGTTGAATTGTGGAACCTTCTTTTTTGAAACAGATTCTCTTTACCAAACTCTATGCCAATCTAGTTTCTGTGATATATAGCTTATTTTGGAATTGAACCTTGTTTTCAAAACTGTATTTACTATCCATGTTGCTTCTCACTGAGCTATCAGCTGACTTAGTTGTTTACCATTTCCAGGAGTTAGAAGGACTTAGAGTGGACTCATGGCTTAGCGGGGACTCAATTGCATGGACCTCTAGGGCATTTATTTAATTTGTTTTAGGTTGCTTTGTCGGGTTTTGTGCATACATTGTGGTTGGGTTTTATTTAGAATTATTTTATTTTGTGGGCGATTTGTGTCCCATTTAGTGTATATATATTTTTAGGAAGTTGGTTATGACTTGTTTTGCACTTGTGGCATGTCACTGGATTGAGTTTTGATTTATTTATTTTTGGACTATCATCACATTTATTCTTTATGGTTTTGGGTTCATGTTTAGGCTTACGTGTGCCTTGGGCTAAGTCCCTGTGGGCCACGGCCGGTCATGCTCGGATTTGCGGTGTGACAACAATGACTCTTGAACCGTTTTTATCACTAATGAGTATGAAATGACTCAAGACTCAAGCATTCAAGTAACGTCCGATTGAACCCAAACCAAGTTATTATCTTGCATCATTATAGTCCAAGTTTTATTATTCCATTTTAATTTCCTTTCCATTCTTTAATTCATTAAGTCCAAGAGTGAGTTTTAAGTCCTCTAATGGAAAGAAGCATCAAACCAAAAGTTGTTTTAGACATGAGAGAAGTTTCATGCCATTGGTAATGAACCTCCAAATGGATTATACCATTAAGCACAAAACCTCAATCTCATGCTTTAAACAAGTAACTAGTTTGAACCAACTTTCAAAGCAAAGCAAAAGCCAAGAAAGGAGGAAGGTTCCAGAAGTGATTAAGGGTGAAAATAAGTATGGAAAGCCATAAATAAATGTTATCAACTCAAATAGGATGGTGGCTAAGGCCTAGGACACCAAGCCTATGAGGATAATTACACTACAAGCATGCAATACAAAGCTCAAATGCAACAAGCAGCTTAAAACAGTCCTAAAATAGTGCTAAATAAGTCTTAAAACATACTGGAATTAAGATAAAAATAGCTAGAACAATAAGCTAAAGTATGGAGCATGCTAGACTAGTAAGCAAGACACAAGGAGGGGTGGCTAACCCCTCCAATTTTGGACTTCAAAACAACATTTTAGCCACTGAAATAACTCTGAAAATCAGTGTTTAAAAGCTCAAAAAAAGATAATGTAAATGTGGGAAACACAAGGGTAAAGGCTAGAAGAGCAAGGTGAAAACAAGGGTGAACCACCCCTCCACCCTTTGAGGCCTTAAAGCACAAGTTTCAGCCCAAAAATATAGAGTTTATACACCCCAAAAACAATAGAAAAATAGTAGGAAAATTAGCAACTAAAGCAAAGCAACAAGCAAAGCCTTATACCTCTTGAAGAGAAGACCAATTCTAGGCAACAAATCAAGACAAACACACCCTCAAGAGCTCAAAAAGGGCTCAAATGTACCTCAGCTCAAAGATGGTAAGGTTTGGTCTAAAATGTATAGGCAAAAGCTTGCAAGAAGCTAAGAAATTGCAAGAGAGTGAAAGAATTGTAGAGAGAGGGAGAGAGAGAGAGAGAGAGAGAGAGAGAGAGAGAATTTTTGCTCTAAAAATTCCAACCTTGAAAATGGAAGGAGAGGCCTCCTATATATAGAAACCATGCAACTCCCTCAGAAATATCAATACATACACGTGTAAGAAGGTGCATACATCTGTGCCAACAGCTGGCACAGCTGGCAGAAAAATATCTGCAAAACATATTGGTGGCCGGCAGGCCAGCCACATCAGTGGCCAATAGCCAAAAGTTGTGGCCGGCAGCCCACTGCAAGGGAGACAGTCCACAAGAGGTTGCAAGCTTGAAAAACTCTGGTTTTGGGTACAAAACAAGGCCAGAGGTATGCAAGGTTTTGAAGGCTTAAAGTTGTGGCATTCCGCTGAGGACTTCCGAGCACTTGACAAGCATACACACTTATCATTGGGTGTGCAAGTGGTGACATCCAAGTTGTAAGGGCAGTCAAAAATGGGGTATCTACAGTTATCCCTTTTTGACAAAATTCGGAGTCATGAAATGACATGAGTGAATGTCAAAGCCTGAAGACGACCCATTTTGACAAGGCCGTAAGACTCGGACAAACAATCAAGACAAAAATTAAATGGTTGCGCTTGCAAGCTGCCTACTTATCCCTTTGCAAGGAATCAAACCAGCATAGTTTTGGGGCATGATGCAAATGATATGCACAAAGAAAACTTGGAAAGCTGGACTCACACGCTTCGCGAAGCCGACTATTTTAAGAACTCATGATCATGCAAGACGATTCAATAAGCAATAACAGATGATGCGATAAGCAATAACAGATAACAACATATGAATGAGCAGCTTCAAGCTTAAAACCAACACAGGTTCCATGCAAAATGGTCTAAAACGCACTCTAACCATGCCAAAACGCCGGACAAGGGAAGAAAACACAGCTCAGGGTTACGTTTCACGCATCCTGAGAAATAGAGAAACGAAAACCGCTCGGGATCGCGCTTCACACACCCCAAGATGAAAACCGTTCAAGGTCGCGCTTCACGCATCCTGAGATAAAACATGACCAGGGCCGTGTTACACGCATCCTGAGATAGAAGAAAAACTGCTCGGGCTCACGTTCCACGTATCCCGAGATAAAACCCGCCCAGGGCTGCGTTACACACGTCTTGAGATACTCTAATCATGTTGAAATCGTGAGAAGAGGAGAAAAATCGCTCGGGGTCGCGCTTTACGGTCCCGAGATAAATTCCAAACACGCTGAGACCGTGTGAGGAAAGGAACACTTTAACCACACTGAAATTGTGAGAATAGGTCCTTAGAAAACCGCTTAGGGTTGCGTTCCAAGTGTCCTGAGATAAATTCCAAACACGCTGAAATCGTGTGAGGAAAGGAACACTCTAACCATGCTAAAATCATGAGAAGAGGTACTGGGATCATGCGATAGATGCAAAGACTATGATGAGATTGTACGATAGATGCACAGAGGTTTGAGATTGTGCGATAGATGCACAGAGGTTCGAGATTGTGCACAGGAAATGCAGCAAACAAACAAAGCGGCACTTTAGAAAGTACCTCATGGGATGAGTGGCGATGAACCGCTCTACTCTGATGGGAATCTCTCTCTTGAGTTCTTCGAACTCTTACCTTCAACGCATAGTTCAAAGGCCCTCAAATGCTGACAAGGGATAACATCTGCATGTAGAAGCCATGGATGCCGCTTTTCTTCCTGATCATTTTCACAACTTCCCCTACTCTCCAACGGGGTGACAAACTAGGTTGGTTCAGTATCCAGAATTGAGGCATATACACGCTACCTCAACCTGTGGGGCTGCCATACAGATTTCAAGCCGAGGATACACCCTTGAGTATTTAAACCAGACTTTAGTCTCAAAAATTCCAAACCTTTGTGTTCTAGGCATCGCCATTCGAACTCTTGTTTCCACCGTCGCAGTTGGTCTCCTAGGAACTTATTGCAAACACAACCAATATGCCTTTGATAGGGAATGGTGTTCAGGGATAGAACTTTGATCGCCATTCTAGCTTGAAGTAGGCTTGAGCTTGAGGTCAAGGTACACTCATACTTCAGAGAAATGACAAGGCCTGAAAAGGTGCCTTCGAAATTCAATCCCGGAAATGTTGAAGTTGAAACACACTAAGATGCTCCAAATTCTCCCTCTTTTCTTTTGCTTTGCAGTCCGGAACCTATGTAGCTTCAAATAGATCCTTTTTCTGTTGCACCCGTCTGTTGATCGAGGTTGGACCCTACAGTTTATGAAAGAAGGAACCCTGTTTTGCACATCTTGTGGTGAATGACACAGCACTCTAAGCACAAAACAATTTATTTCTTGAAATTGGAACTGAGAATGAGTTCTTAATCGGGTATTGAGCCTACGACTGACCACAATACACCACGACTCAACAAAGGAAAAAAAAACAAAGTAAAAACAACCTAAACGTAACTATTTACACTCAAAACGACTCAAAACAAGAATCAAGACAAACAAAAACAACAAACACAACACTTGGATGTTTACCACCGGTGGGAGACCTCTCAGTTCACGGGGAGCCCACTGCTTCTCCAGGTATTTTTTCCCAGAGGTGTGCAAGGTTTTGAAGGCTCAAAGTTGTGGCATTTCGCTGAGGACTTCCAAGCACTTGACAAGCATACACACTTATCATTGGGTGTGCAAGTGGTGACATCCAAGTCGTAAGGGCGGTCGAAAATGGGGTGTCTATAGTAATCAAATAGACTGCTCGAGCGGTGAAAAGAAGCTCCCAGAATCTCTAAAATTCCCACAGACCGCTCGAGTGGTGAAAAGTTTGCTCTAGCGGACTTGCTTCTAACATAAATACTCAAATTTCAAACGGGCATAACTCTTTCGTTTGAACTCTGTTTTAGATCGTTCTTGTGTCCAAATTGAAGCCCCTGAAACAAGATTTCTAATGGTTCTAGCCTCACATTAAAATTCAAAGTGTATAAAGAGAAAAGGGCAAAAGAGTGAAGACTACTCATGAGACAATTACCCTAATCAATGTTTTCGGTTCAATCACTATTACAAAAACAGATAAAGATCACACTTTTTAAGTGTGATATATGTTATTTAATCACACCTTTTAAGTTTTTATTAAAGTGTGATCTTTGGGAGTGTGATTAAAAGGGGTCATTTTTAATCACACCTTTTAAATGTGATTAAAAACATTTAGATCACACCTTTTAAGTGTGATTAATAACATTTAGATCACACCTTTTAAGTGTGATTAAAAACATTTAGATCACACCTTTTAAGTGTGATTAATATCTAATAAAACCTGTGATTAATATTGATTTGAAGAATAATCAATATTATTTTAGTACGCGCATTTGAAGAATGTAATACACAATATATACTATATTTTGAATTATAACCATATATTGAATGGAATAATATCATATATTTCATAAAAGAAAGTTAAATATGTTTAAAAGTAGATACAAATGAATTAAATAAAAAGTTTTAAACTGTGCTTATATATATTAAAAAATGAAAAAACTTGAAAAACTAGGTTCTTGAATTCTTTGACCATATTTTGCACATCTCCAAGAAATTTCTGACCTGAAAAATAAAAACACAAATTAATTCAGAAACGTCTAGAAACATATGAATAAATTTACTGTTTTTGTAGAGACTATTCTTGTCTTACAAGAGACAAAGTCTGACTGATCACACCCCTTCAAATGTCTTAACATTAAATACCTCTAGCATGACATAAAGCATATAAAACAAAGTGTCACTTTATCCACAAAAATTGAAAGTTTAACATAAATTTTACTATAACCAACAACTTAATTATAGTAAAATTTGGACTTAATTATTTAAGAAAATAATTTACAACCAGGAAAAACCTCACACTTTTCTTCAAAGAGTTCCACTACCTAGTCACACACAAAAAAAAAAATAGTGTCCAAGAATGAGCCTACACTGTGTAAAATTAAAGACATATATTTGATTAGTTCATTGTATTATGTTTATTTGTTTTTAGTGTCTAAAAATGGTGTTTATTAAATTCACAATTTTAACATGAGTTCAACAGGACCATGTGCAGCTTTTAACTGATTTACAAGAAATTTCTTTTTAAGTAAAGGACTAAAAATAAAAATAAAAGGGGGTCCTTTTTCCATGAGCAGACTGCAGGTTCGAATCATGTCCTGTCTAATCACAAAATAAGATTAATCAATATGAAGCACATGATGGATTGTTCATAACATTAATAAACTTAATAGAGAGAGATTTTAGTCCAAAACAAGTTTTTGCTTGTATTTTATAAGAATAACTCATTATTTAAGTTTTAAACACCTAAAGTTGAGGTCCACAGCTAAGAACATTGACAACATGCAATGTGGTCAAGTCTGAAAAAATTCTACACTCACCTCATGGTTCAAGGCTTCCAGAGAAGGTCATTGTCAGCTGTAACAGCCATTTGACCAACACACACAACCAACAAATCATCAACTTCCTTTATAGATGGTATCCTTGTATATTCTTCCAAAGAAGCTGGCGATTCTACGACTAGCTAAGAGACAATGGGTTTCAACAGGATCTGCAGAAACAAAATTAATTTCAATTATAAGGAAACGACAGACGAGGGACATGAAGAAAGGCATGTAGAGTTTTCATTTTTAGAGTAAAGGATTTTTTTGTGTGAATATGCTTTACTCCTTATAGACTTCACTAGTGAGTTAAATTTTGGGGCCGAGCCTTCCTGATATTCTTGAGTTTTTGTATGCGCCCCATTTGCAACATAGAAGGTCTGCGTTGTAGCACAAGTATTAATCGATAAATAGTGAGAGAATTATTTCATGTAATTTTGGTAAATATGCAGAAAATGTTGCAATTTAGATAATTTGGCAGTGCTGTACAAAATGGCCTAAAAGAATAAAAAATAACGATTTTCCCGTAAAAGATGTCAATGGAACTATACCCTTATACTTCACTGCAATATAAATATTTAATCCAAAACATTGAAAACAAATGCAAATCATTATTTTAATAGCCAATTACCATCTTTCACATGAAATTCGACTCCCTTCTAGTGTTGTTGCAACCATAGCACCATCATCCAGCCTCACTTGATACTTGACTGCATCAGAAACCAAAAAAAATTCCTTGAATCATTGTTCTAACAAGAATAATAACAGTTGAAAACTGTAGCCTAAATAGGACTGGCCTTGACTTTTTTAGGGCCCAAGGCAAACTCAAAAATGAGGCCTAAATCATCATACATATTTTAATATTGAGATAAATTTTAAACATTTTCGATTGCTAACATTTTTAGTTTATTCACACTTCCTGACATAGTAGATTGAATTGTAAAATTTGATAGACTTCAACTTAAAAAAAATATATTTTTCTAAAGACAATTCTAATTGGTATAGTCAAATAATATTCTCTAAATAATTCATGCATTTGGCATGTAGCTATTGCAGATTGTTATGCGAAAGCAGATGATCATCTTAGAATTGATAGGTCTATAAAAGCCAGACAAGATCTTAATAAGCAAGAGTTAGAATTCACACTGTTAATTATGAAATGGTCCAAATACAAAGCCATCAGATAAAGACATAATAGCTAACTCACCTGAGACACACATTCACCCCATTGTATGTCTCGTATGGCGTTTCAACTGTAGAAAATTCAAAGGGATATGTCTTCCTTTCGTATATTTCACCAGGAACATCCAGTTCACGAACTATAAACAATAAAACAAAGATTGGGGGGTAAAAAAAATGAAAGAAACCCCTTTTGCTAACAGTTGTATGAAAATCTAGCTAAGAAAAAAATTTAACACATTTTGGAATTACATAAAAGAATGATGAAAGTAGAGATTTGTAGAGAAAAACTTACAAAGTCTATTAAAATTATTAAAGTAGTGTGATAAATAGTTGGAAAAACATAATAAGCAAATGTAATCAAAGTATAGTATACTCACCAATGGAGGTAAAGCAATAGAAATTGCCTCTGTCGAAATATATTTCTGTAAAAACAAAAATTATATAAAAATGCAATAGTCATGATATTTTAGAAACTACTTTTTGATCATTACCAGTGGCTAAGGTACTCAACAAAATCATGTAATCCAACAAACAAAAAAACAATAAACCAACATGGCATATACTCTTCCTCCAGTGGTTAATATTTGTCTATTGTACAAACTGGAAAAACTTTTTTTTTAAAAGAAGAAGAAGGGTGCGGCTTCACTGTCGCCATAGGGGAGAAAGGGGATCAAGAAATAAGGTAGAATATTATTTACTGCTCTGCTAAGGATTGGCTCGTTGCATAGAAGAAACCCAAAGTTGTATCCAACCAATTCTTTTTTTCTTTTTTCATAATTAGCCATTTAGAAGGACTTCACAAACTGGAAAACTAACATCATACTTTAGAAAACATAACAAAGTAGTTAAAAAACCCTACAGATATGTTAGTGTCTTTTTTTTCCATTTTGATGAAATTAAGAACTTCATTATATGAGTGTTTGGTTGAGAGGAAAAATCCAGGCTGACAAAAGAAGAGAAGCCCTCTCATTGTTTATGCTGTAATTCCTCACATCTCTCAGTTTGAAAGCAATACATCATATCAGAAACTTCCAAGTAAAGCTCACCTATCTGACCAAGGAGCTCAATCTTAATCCCATTATGTTCAACCTTCTTCCCTTGGACTGGTTCAATAGAAATCTGAACATGACACCATCATTAATATATATACACACACACACATAAATTTAGAGTATTTAGATTGTCAAACTAATATTTTTGAAGCTAATATCTAAATTTAACAGTGAGAATAAATGTAATCAACAATCACAGCCGTACTACTCGCTGAAATACCTTCCCGACAATGGAGTTTTGTCAGTGCGGATTGGCATTGTTGGTCAGTGAGATGGAAATAAGAACACAACCTTGTGTCACATTAGTATTGCGTTTATGTTACCTTATTGAATAAATTTGATTATTTGGTGTTGATTTTTGTTGGGTTGGAGTCATGCATGATGGGAAATATGTCTGCTCAATGATGACAATACAACCCTTTGAATGATCTTTAAGTATGATTTATATTAGACATCGTCTGTCTATGGTTTATGGGACATTGTGCTCATCTACTTAGTAGTTCTAGCATTTTCTAATGGCTTTAATCTGTTGCATAAAGAAATTTCCAGGCAATTGTGACTACACTGGTTCAATTTCTAGATTCAGATTTGTTTTCTTAATTAGCTTGTGGAGTTTTATTGCAACCTATATAGAAGATGATTAATGCTGTGAAGATGATACTTATTTCTTGTGCACATGTCTGCATAGGTTCCAATGAAGAAGGAAAATGGTCAAACAGACATGTGCACAAGAAATAAGTATCATCTTCACATCATTAATCATCTTCTATATAGGTTGCAATAAAACTCCACAAGCTAATTAAGAAAACAAATCTGAATCTAGAAATTGAACCAGTGTAGTCACAATTGCCTGGAAATTTCTTTATGCAACAGATTAAAGCCATTAGAAAATGCTAGAACTACTAAGTAGATGAGCACAATGTCCCATAAACCATAGACAGACGATGTCTAATATAAATCATACTTAAAGATCATTCAAAGGGTTGTATTGTCATCATTGAGCAGACATATTTCCCATCATGCATGACTCCAACCCAACAAAAATCAACACCAAAGAATCAAATTTATTCAATAAGGTAACATAAACGCAATACTAATGTGACACAAGGCTGTGTTCTTATTTCCATCTCACTGACCAACAATGCCAATCCGCACTGACAAAACTCCAATGAAGAACAGCAGGGGATTTTGTTTTCCATGCCATGTGTTCCTGTAACATGATTTCTCACAAGATATACATATCTTCTGGATGGACTTGCTGTTACCCTATTCTTCCCACCACTGTCGGCATTGGTACTGCAAGAAAATTGATCACGTGTGCTGGAAAAGAAATCTGCAGAGTGTACCGAATTAGTAACCAATTGATGACTTCCATGTCATTTGGCTACAAAGCTTTCTGTGGCGGTGAGTCGGTGACTGATTATATAAAACCATATATATATTAGGTTTAGTTTGGTTTGGTTATTATTTTTGTATTTTTGCATGGATCAAAGCCTCTATCATTGCTTGAGTGAGTAAAGTGGTGAGATATTACTGAACCGAACCAAACCAAACCAAGTCCTAAGTTCCATCAAAGTGGTGAGATATTATGAAAGAGTAATGTTTGGAAAAGGATCGGATATAAATCCTTTTGGTGTATGCAGCTTCGGAACCCCAAGGATGTCACTACAGAGGAATATAATGAATTCTACAAGAAGACTTCCAATGAATACTTGGAGCCTTTAGCATCTTCACACCTCACAACTGAGGTGATGATGGATATTATCTTATACTGCTATTCTATTTAATAAACTTAAACAGACTGTTTTAATAAACTTAATGAATTCAAATCAATAAACAAAAGCATCAAATTTCAACATCGATACACTATATCATTGATTCTGAAATCAATCAACTCACAGTATTGCCGAGAGCAACGACATTGAGGAAAGTGGAAGGGCGGCGCGAGGACGATGAGTTTTCGTCGACATCTTCGTCGGCAAGCAAAGCAGATGCTTGGCGCATCGAATCGGCTAGTTGAGCGAATTTGTCAATCGCGTCCATTGACTCGATGAATCAAAGAACTCGATTTAAGAGAGAGAGAGAGAGAGAGAGAGAGAGAGAGAGAGAGATGATCAGATCGAAGGAGGAGGAGCTATCGATATGTATGTAGAGAGAGAAAGAAACCCTAGGTTATACAAGATGAAAATGATGATGGAGAGAGATCCACCGATTATATGTGCTGTTGAGTAGTAGACACTAATTTATTAGGAAAAAAAATTATGTGAGAAAAAAAATGGTGAGATAAAATTAATGTTAAAATTTATTAATTAAAAATAAGTTTTTTTTAAATAAAAAAATTAATGCTATAAAAAATTAATAATGCTATGATGTGGCATAATTTTAAAATTTTTAGATATTTATAATTTGTATAATGAATGGGATCAGTAATAATAACATAAGGTATGTTGATACCTTAGTTGGTATACTAATTGGTGCATCACCGATAAAAAATAGTTCATATTTGTGTGTGTAGTTTTTTTAGTAATTTTTTAGATAAGTTTTAAAATTTTTTTTTCTAAAATTATAAATATACCCAAATAAGTCTAAAAAAATTATAGCAAAATGAGAGAGAGAGAGAGAGAGAGAGAGAGAGAGAGAGAGGGTTTGAGGCAAAAACATGTATAGATAGAATGAGAGGGAGAGTGGTGCACGAAGCCTTAAAATCATGTTTTTCAGTTTTTTTATTTTAGTTATGGTAAGTTTTAAAATGTTTTATTGGGCAAATTACACAAAGAGTCCCTATAGTTCGGGGCTTGTGTCACTTTGGTCCCTGACTTTTCAATTGTGACACATTTGATCCTGAATTTTGAATCTTGTTTCAAATAAGGACAATTGAATATATAATTAGATTTTTCAAGGGTAAAATTGTCAATTTTATAAAATATAAACTAATTTGATAAAAATAAATGTCAAACAAATATTTTTAAATTTTTAAAAATTATTTCTACCTACTAAAAATAAAATTATGTAAAATTGATAAATCTTTTAGACATTTATTTATTTTTTTTACCAAATTAATTTTTGTCATGTGTTTGGATGGTGATCATGTAAAATTAATTTTAAAAAATTAATCATGTAATTTTTATTAACTTTACATAATTTTATCATTGGTGGATAAAAATAATTTTAAAAAAATTAAAAATATTTTTTTGACATTTATTTTTGTCAAATTAGTTTCTATTTTATCAAATTGACGATTTTACCCTTGAAAAATCTAATAATATTTTTAATTGTCCTTATTTGGAACAAGATTCAAAATTCAGGGTCAAATGTGTCACAATTGAAAAGTTAGGGACTAAAGTGATACAAGTCCCAAACTATAGGGACTATTAGTGTAATTAACCCTATTTTATATAAAAATCAAATTGGAATATTTTATACAATCACACCTATTTAGGGAGTGTGATTAAATATATATATATATATATAATCACACTTATTTAAAAAGTGTGATTAAAAAGTAGTAATGTATATATAATCACACTTTAATTAGAAGGTGTGATTAAAAAAAAAATATAAATAATCACACTTTAATTAGAATGTGTGAGTAAAAAATATATATATATAATCACACTCATTTAAAAAGTGTGATTAAAAAGTAATTATATATATATAATCACACTTTAATTAGAAGGTGTGATTAAAAAAATATATAAATAATCACACTTTAATTAGAATGTGTGATTAAAATATATATATATATATAATCACACTCATTTAAAAAGTGTGATTAAAAAAATATATAAATAATCACACTTTAATTAGAATGTGTGATTAAAAAATATATATATAATCACACTCACTTAAAAAGTGTGATTAAAAAGTAGTAATGTATATACAATCACACTTTAATTAGAAGGTGTGATTCAAAAATATATAAATAATCACACTTTAATTAGAATGTGTGATAAAAAAAAATATATATAATCACACTTATTTAAAAAGTGTGATTAAAAAGTAGTAGTGTATATATAATCACATTTTAATTAGAATGTGTGATTAAAAAAAAATATATATATATATATATAATCACACTTAATTGAAAAGTGACATAAAAAATAAATATTATCACACTTAATCAAATTAAGTGTGATTAAAATATCAATCTGATTTTTTTTATCACACTTTCAATAAAAGTGAGATATTTTTTTTTGTCAAAATGTGATATTTAACTATTTTTGTAGTAGTAAATCTTATTTTACCATTATAATACCACCTCAATCAATATTTCAAAATGAACCAAAGAGGCTCCAAGTACAATAATAATGGTGTCAAAAGCAATCCCAAGAGTTCAAGAAGTATAAAGTGTTACATGGTAGTATCACTTAAAAGACTCCTTCAGGAAACTTACTTTTCTTTTTCCGGCACCCAAAAAAATAAAAAAGCTGCAACTCGTAGATATTTGCGTGGAATTCCTGATGGTATTTTTGTTGATTTTGAACTCAACTTTTATGATTGCTTATTTTTATATTTTGTTTCAGGAGAAGAAAGAATACATCAATTGTCTCAAATACGGTGGTCATAAATCTGAAAAGTGTAGGCACTTCTCCAAAGAAGTACCTTGAATGTCGTATGGAAAAGTAAGTGAGTTTTGTTGGTTTTTCTTTTTTTCAATTAAGTTTGTTTGTGTTTTTACACAAAGTAAAAAGATCATGGGAAGAGGCTTATTTAGAGCCAACTTCTAAAATTTATTTACACTTGAAATTTCATCTATATAATGTAGATATTGATAAAATTACAGTACTTAAATTTTCGGAAATTGAAACTACAGAAATCGTTTATTTTCCTTTTCCACATTTTCTCTATATGGTTATTGGCTTTTCTCTTTTGGGATTGTAGTCTTGAAAGACAATTCTCCAACACAAGAATTAAACTGTGAATTAAATTGATGATTCTCTAACCTCAAGGCAAATGGCCGAGCGGTAAAGCTTAGAGGATAAAATTCACAAGTCTCGAGTTCGAGTCACAACTTAGGGCAACTGGAGGTTTGCCTGGTCGTTAACTTTAGGGCCCTGGGATGAGTTGAGGTTACATGATGTCCCAGATGTGTTGTGATTAGTGGAGGAGGTGAGATCTATAATTTTATATTGGGTGATTGGGAAATAACAGGGACATGGTAGCATGTGATTGACAAGGGGTATAGCCACGTGGCGCCGATCAAGAAATAATGTTTCAATAGTATGACATTTATACAATATTTCACATTAAATTATTTATATAAAAAAAGTAGACTAATCATTTTTAAAATTTAAAAAATATATTAAGTACCATAAAATTTAACATAATTATATTGAACTTTCTTCAAAATTTATTAATTTAAATAAAATTTAACTAATTTCTCAATAGTATTTTTGTTAGTTACATGAATAAAAAAAATGATGTTATTTATTTAATATTGGAATATACATAGTACATTCGTATTTATTCTTGTGTTTATTGGAAAAATTTATAATACACATTCTTTTTTTGATATGTACTATATGTATAGTTATGAACTTTGTAATCTTTAGGCATGTTTGATTGACAAGATTAGAGCATTGATTGGGATTATTAATCCATGGGTCTAATAATCCTGTGTTTGTTTTGAATTTTTTTTTCAAGATTATTAATCCAATAGATAATTAATCCAACAAATTTATAGGATTATTAGTAATGGGGTAAGGGTGGGAATACATATCCTTGGGTGGGAAATAAAATAAAAAGATTCTTTTACCATTGACTAAAAATTAAAACACTTACTATTTTTATATAATTTTATATTTTAGAAGGCTAAAAATAATTTTTAAAAATTTAAAAATATTTTTTGATATTTATTTTAGAGTTAATTACCTAAAAGTCCTATCTACACATTTGGTGGTAGCTTAGGTCCTATCAAACTATTTTTGAACCAATAAGTCCCATGCACAGGTAAAAAGGCGTTTTAGTCTTTAATCCCAAAACTGAGAATGTTCACAATTTCAAAACTGAGAATGTTCTCAATTTATAATTATCAAAATTAGGAAATTTCTCAATTTTTTTTCTAGTATGAACTGAAAATATTATCAAAACTAAAAAATTTATAATTATCAATTTTGAGAATTTTCTCAATTTTTTCATAATTAAAATTGAGAATATTATAAATTGAGAAGGTTCTCAATTTGGCATCACAATTGCTATCCCAAATCCCATCACTCTCCCTCTCTCTCTCCCTGTCTATATAGTTGTGTATACATAATTATCTATATATATATTGATTCAGATGTCTTCTGTTCGTCCAGATCTGACCACCAAAGTCTACCCAGAACCCTACACTTCATCATCATCGGACGAGATCGACCATTTCGATCTCTTGTCCGATTCGATCTTGCTCCTGATCTTCAACAAGATCGGCGATGTCAAAGCCCTAGGTCTCCGATGACGATGCTTCTTCCGCCTCTGGATCCTCCGACAAGTCTCGCGGAGCTTTCTCGAACCTGTTTCGGTTCGTTTTCGGTGGAATCGTCAAGCCACTCCAAGCTCTGGGCGGTGAGGTTGACGTGGTCGAGGTCGGCACTAGAGCCGACGACGCTCTGGACGGAGGGGAAGGAGGAGTCATACGGGGAAGACCAGAGACTGGGTCTGTGGGGAGGAGAGAGAGAGAGAGAGAGAGAGAGAGAGAGAGAGAAGAGAGAGAGAGTGTGTGTGTGTGTGTGTGTGTGTGTGTGTGTGTCTGGTTGGCGAGGAGGTCTTGGAAGGGTAAATTGGCCTATTAAAAATTAATGGGACTTGAAGGGGCAAATAATTTTATATAGGACTTAATGGATTATAAGTTTTCAAAATGGGACTTGTATGTAAATACCCCTTTATTTTATCAAATTAGTTTATATTTTTTATAATAAAAATTAAAAAACAAACCAAACATGGCCTTTGTATTTTGTATTTTTATTTTGCTTTTATTTATTTATAATTTTTTTCAAAACCACGTTTATGAAGAAATTTTGATAAAGTCAAGATTGTGAAGAAACATTGATGGAGGGTAAGATTGGCAAGGAAGATAAATATAGTTGTAATCCTACATTCATATGTTTTCTTATCCAATGAAAATCAAACAACGGATAAGGGGATAATTTATCCTACTAATCCAATTGGAGAGTGAATACCACACTAATTTAATAGAATTATTAATACCTTCACTGCTAGTCTTGTGAATCAAACATGGCTTTTGATTATAACTCGTTGTGTTATTAATTATAAGTATAATTATATCAAACTTATAAGATTAATTGTATTTAGTAGTAAATTAACTTGCGACAAATGGTAATTAGAGTCATATTAGTAAACTTCTTTATTAGGGGTGAGTATGATTTAATTTGGTTTGTTTAAGAATAAACTAATGACCAAACGATTACTTACAGATTTTTAAAATTTAGAATGAAACTATAAAAATCTTTAAACCAAATCAAACTAAAGAAGTAATTTTATAACATAATTGAAAAATATTACTCATAACTTACTCGAACATTAAGCAATGTGCTATCATTTTACAAATAAAAATAATTTACATGATTATTTAAAACCTAATTCTACTACTATTCAATTAAACATAATTTACTATTTAAGAAAGGTCCCCAACTCCAACCACACTCCTTATTTTTCATTAGCTAAAGTACAAAAAAAGGACACTCTTTATTTTACCTAATTAGTTTAGCTATTGTGTGTTCCAATCATACTCTTTATTTTAATTAGTCATTCAAACTAACTTAACCAATTTTCAAAACAAAAAATGCTATATATATTACTGTCTTTTTCATAGAATGCCACATACGCACCAAACGCTAACATGGTTGCCAATGTGACATTTGCGATAATATTTTTAAAAATAATATAAAAAATAATGTTAAGTAATATTTAAATTTTTTTTATAAAATTTATAGTAAATGAATATATACCAACATATGAATTTTGTGGAATCATTTTGAAGTGGAGGGGAGGGGAAGAATAAAACAAAACAATAAAGAATTTTTTCTAAAAAAATAATAATACAAAGAAAGTTCTTCAATAATTGTGATTTATCAAATTAAGAACCGAAATAGCACAAAATAACTAATCAAAAACCTTACAAAGGTCAATGAATAAAATAAGAAAAAAAAAAATCATAAATAGCAAAGTTAGGAATAAACTTCAAAATAAATAAACTATTTCTAATTGAAGTTGTTATACATCTCCATGTAGATGCCACAAATGTTCTACTAGGTCTGCTTGAAGTTTAGAATGAGTTTGTCTATCTCTGATGTGATGATGATTTTGAATGAATTCATAAAGTTCGGGTGTACGCTTGTGTGACACTGCTGGAGGGAGACTTTCATCGATTGCATCATAATTACAATCTATATTTTGTTCACTTCGCTCATCCTCAATAATCATGTTATGCAATATTATACATGCCTTCATAATAACTTTAAGGGTTTCAACTTTCCAAAAACGTGCAGGTCCTTGCACAATTGCGAAAAGTGCTTGGAGCACTCCAAATGCTCGTTCGACATCTTTCCTTGCTGACTCTTGAGCTCTAGCAAAATTTATTTGTTTATTGCTTTATGGAGATGGGATTGTTTTAACGAATGTTGACCATTGAGGATATATACCATCAGGGAGATAATATTCCATTGTATAGTCATTTCCATTGATTGAGTAATCAACTTGGGGAGCACGCCCTTCAGCAAAGAGAGAAAATATAGAAGAACGTTCTAGCACATTGATGTCGTTATGAGATCCCGGTAATCCAAAAAATGCATGCCATATCCATAGATCATAGGAAGCCACCGCTTCTAAAATAATAGTTGGTTCATGGATGTGACCACAATACATACCTTTCCATGCAGTAAGACAATTCTTCCACTACCAATGCATACAGTCAATGCTCCCCAACATTCCAGGAAACCCACGATTTTTTCCACCTCAAGTAATTTAGCAATGTCATCTTTGTTTGGTGTCCTCAAGTACACATCTGAAAAATTTGCAACCACTGCCTCAACAAACCTTTGTAGACTTTCTATTGTAGTGCTTTCTCCAATCCTCACATAATCATCTATAGAATCGGCCGCTACCCCATAAGCGAGCATCATCATAGCAGCTGTCATCTTTTGAAGGGAAGACAAACTAAGAACTCCAATAGCATCTTCCTTCTAAACAAAATAAGGATCATTTGCTTCCAC
The DNA here is from genome assembly GCA_036172215.1 of Camellia granthamiana. NCBI lineage: Eukaryota > Viridiplantae > Streptophyta > Magnoliopsida > Ericales > Theaceae > Camellia > Camellia granthamiana. Next base: position 86,768,119 of record CM069907.1, read on the forward strand.
CATAGATAAAATACAAAGAAAGAGACATCGACTCATCCGGAACCTCCTCCTAAATAAATTGGGAGGATATGTAGGCGTTTTAGAGAAGTAATCTTGATAAAGTCTCTTGTGGCCTTGAATTCGATTACGATAAATAACTGCATGACCTTGAATGGAACCACGACGTAATCCCAATTGTCTCTCATTATTTAGTCGCTCTTCTTCTAAAGTAGCTATTGCAAATATCTCCAATTCATTATCAGAATCAAAGTCATCAATAATCATCTTCATTACACTATTGCGAGCCATGGAAATTAAAAGAAGAATGAAGCTGAGAGATAAACTACTGAAAATAAATATTAGGCTGTATTTTGCTTCTTAAGTTTTGCAAGTTCCTACCTAGCAACTTCAATTTTCTGCAAAGTCAAATTCATAAAACATATCAAACAACTTCCAAAATCAAAACACCAGCAACTTACATAATCTGTATTTAATTCATCAACAAATAGAAATGTCCTGTAAAAAAGTAGCACTTCAATCCAACATACAACAACCAATTATATTTAGCCATGGAGTACTTTAGCAAGCATTCAACAAGAATTCTACTCAGTAATTAAATTACTACTAGTTCAACCATTCAACAACAGGTAGTTCCAAAATAGTTTTAACATATAATAACTAGTTCTAACATAAACTACATAAAAAACATAGTTCTGCCTACAATGGAGAATAAAATCCAACAATAGATAAAGTGAAAAACATAGTTCCAACAACTAAATTTTTTTTTGGATAGTTCGAACAACTAAATCTTTTTTTGGAGAATTTTTGTTTGGCGGCGATGAACATACTCTGCTTGCGATGGAGGCAGACCACTCGTATCTATTGACATTATTCGCTCTTCCTCCTTCAATTGTTCCATTCGTATCTTCTCTTTCTCATTATCAACCTTTTCTTGTTCCGTTTGCACCCTCTTTTTCTCATTATCAATCTTTTCTTGCTCTTGAAGATACGACCTTTCATAAATCTCTATTTTCTTGTCATCATTTTCTTTCTATCTTCCTTTAAATCCTCTAATAATATTAAAATAGGTGACCCTCCTTCATTTCCACGGTCTTTATTCTTTCTTTTATTCAGATGTTCTTTTCAGCCTTCCTACTCGGTGGTCTTTCCAAGTCTACATTGTCATTATGTGAAACATCATTGTCCTCTAAATTGATTGAATCCGGTGTAGTAGAAGAACAAATGCCGGGAGTTGCCACTTTTTTCTATTTTTGTTTCTTCATGCTATATTCCTCTCGCCATTTTGGTTGATCTCTCAACTCATGCCAACAATGTTCAAATGGAAATGCCGATTTGTACAACTCTTTGTATAATTTCCTCGCACCATGAATCTTAATAATAGATAAAAGAACACTAATTATCATGAGATCAAACAATTCCAACGATAAGAAGTATAAAAATCTCAATGGCATTAATACGTTGTCTTTTTCAGTCTTTCCACTTTGATTCAACCTTTGGATTTGGGCAAAGCACCCACTGAACTTATTCATGGCAAGTTGAATCGCTGACCAACGATTCATTAAAGAAGTTTGACTACGATTAGATGAAAACGTTTTGAACTAGTGGAAATACTCCCATACTCTTAGCCAATATGCCTTTGATTTTTGTTCATTCCCTTGCACTAGATCTAAGCTAATGTTAAGCCATGCCGATATGAGCATACTGTCTTCTTTTGTAGTGAAGTTTCCACCTCGTTGTGATTTCTTGGTCGTTTCTATTTGAGGAGAGATTGGGGAAGACTGATTCCCTTGGTCAAGAGGTTCATCCATAAATTCATAGTCAGTCCCATCATTTATCAAGTTGATGAAATATGCACCATTTTGTTGCTGATTCATCTATAGACAAGGTAAAGAAAATTATGGCAACATATATTAGGTTGGAAAAATGACTAAGATTCCCAGTTGGAAGCAAATTAATTAATAAATGGAGATCATGTAAATTAAAACACTAGTTGTTTTGTTGAAAATGATTCAAAGATAATTTTAGATAAATTAATGGAGATCATGTAAATTCAATGAAAAAGGATTCAATGATAGTTGCAACCAACTCTTTATCAAGCCTATATATTATGGAGCCAGAAGATGTTCGTGTTTCCATGTACAAAGATAAACGACATTCATATGGCAATGACAGGGCTCTAAATCTAAGTATTTCTGGAGCTGCGGAAGATTCATCTTTTTCTCAAAGAAATCAAAGAATTCCAAGGTATGTGAATCAAAGGATAGAAGAATTGTTGGTTGGAAGCACTCATGAAGTCACAACCTTTGGTAGAAAATTTGTTTCAAAAGCTTCCAATACTGGCAAAATTTGTTTCATCATTAATAATTACCAATCTAAAACAAAAGTCATATTCAATCGAACAATTTCTTTTTACATCATTCATATCATATTCTTATGTAAACTCTATTAAAAACAAACAAGCATTTAAAATTCACTTCGTTATTTTTTTTTTGTGTGTGTGTGGGGGGGGGGGGTGGTGTTTCTTTTTTGCCTTTTTTTTTTTTTTTTGCTTTTGCTTTTGCATTTTGCTTCCTAGATATATAGGATTTCAAATAGCTAGCAGTAATTGTGCATGAGTTTCACCCACTTCCAATGAAATGGAAAAATGAGTAACATTAAAAAGAATGTATGTTGATAAACACGTCAGTTTTGGCATTCACAGGAACTAGAATTGGAAATGTAGTTAAATGTAGAGAGACAGACACAAACATCCAGACACATGCAAGCACAGCTGTATGGTTGAGCCAGATTTGTTGGGTTTTGTGGATGGCTTGATTAGCTAGTCTTTGAGTTTTCTGTTTTGTGTTTTATGTGCCGTGTCTTTTGATTCTTAACTTTTGTATTCTTTGCATCACCTTTATTCTTTCTCAATAAAGCTTGTTTTATTTATCAAAAAAAAAAAAATTTAAATAAATAAATAGGAGAAAAAGAGAAATGGAGAGATAAGTGCATTGCTTAACACGTGACTTGTTTGAGATCCGTACTTAAAACGATAGAAGAGTTTATCATTAATTCGTTAACCTAAGGAAACCATTATTTAACTTGTAACTGCATCTTAAATCAAGGGATTTCATGATAAATTCTTCATAATTTTTGAAGACCAAATTGACCTTCTGCAGAATGTAGATTGATTCACTCAATTTTCATCTAAATTAGTCTTAAATTCGATCTTAAGAAAAAGTTTAGAAGTTACTAATAGACATGATTACAACCCAAGAATAGGCTTCTAACCGAACTCAAATTTGAATTTCTACGATATGGGAACTCTACCTTACGTAACAGATCTATAAAACTAGAAACTTCTAGGTGAAGAAATTTGAGGAAATAAATCTTCTAAACCTCTATAATGGATCAACAAATTTTAGTCAAGAATAAAATATAAAAAACCGCATAAGCAACCATAAAATATAAAAAACCACATAACCAAACACCAACTTGGATACCATGCAGTTCTAAGAGTACATTATTAAAATTGTGTTTCACTCAAACTATATTTCCACTGAAGCTAATGATGCTATGGATTCTTTTTCCCAATCCTAAAAAGCCTTTGAAACACTCTCTTTTGGAGTATGTTTACCCCATCAATTAGTTATTTAGGTTTAACAACTCAAATTCAAGATTTCTCTTATATTTTTGTAAACTCTGTATGAGAACTTTAGAAAAAGAAACCTAATAGTAATAGGTGATCATTAAGCATATGATGTCCTACTTGCAAGCCATGCTGCAGTCAAGCCATGCTACAGACTTCTTTGTATATAGGCTTCGTTTGGGAAGCCAATAATGTTTTTATTTGTCCACTTGGCTGCTAAGAGCTAATCAAGGTTTCAGTTTTTTGGACTCTCTAGAGTGTCTTTGATATCTTTTTAGTGAATTTTTAATTATTCTTCAAAATCAAACTCGCTAAAATTTTCTCTCTTTCACATGTTGTTGATAAAAAGCAAACCTTGCTCAACAAATTTAGTAGACTCCAAAAACTCTCAAAGTTATCACACTTCATAAAAGAATAATTTATTTGACTAAGAAACAATTATTCGGAAAATGATGTGTGGATATCATTTTTCATTTTTTACTAGGTACATTGAGTTGGATAAAGGATCATATTTAGCTTATGAAATGAGAATTAATGGGTAAGGAATAACAATTTTTTAAAACTAATATACACTCTATGCTTATTCCCACATTGTTTGGGATCTTCAATGTAGATCAGTTGAATGTTATCATCACAAGAAAACTAAACCCCAAATATATAATCATATAATACACATAGAAATATAAATTTATTAGCAAAGCCTGCAATAACAAATACAAACTTCCAAAGAGAACCAAATCTAATCTTGGTAATAACAGAAATTGGTTCAACAGAAATTGGCATGGAGGACATTAGGCCTATCAGAAATTGGCATGGAAGACCGTAGGCCTACCCTGAAGGGAGTATCTTCTCCATCCATATTCAATATAACCTTTTGTCAGGTTGAACCTCCCATTACAGTTCCCATCATGGGTCATATATTATTCAAGGTGGGTCCATGAGAACATGTGGAGTTTTTAAAGAACTATAAATGTTTCTTCCCCACTTTCATTCCCATTCCCAAACTCTTTTTTCACTTTATATTTATAATTTGTTTGAATGCCAACAAAAACACATGTCCTTCCATATTTCTCCCCTTTTCATTTCATTCCCAAACTATTTCACTTTATATTAATAATTTGTACGAATGGCCAAAAAAAATATATATATATGTCCTTTTGATGATCTATAAGATGTATAATTGTTAATACCACATGAGTGCTCTGATTTAATTTGTTTCATGAGGATAAAATTCTTAGAATATGTAGAATTAAGGTCCATCTTGCAAAATCATTTGCAACACAAAAACACAACACACAAAAATAGAACAGTATAGTATCAAGCTATGCTTAAACTCACATATCAGATAGACGATACACACATAAATTGTACACAGATTCGTAAAACTAAGAAAATATGAGAGACCCAGATTATAGAGGAACAAGGAAAATTTGTGCTATACATATATATATATAGAGAGAGAGAGAGGGTTTATGAGTTGCATAGAAGGGGAAGACAGAGAGATAAAAGGATCCATACCTTGAGGAAGAGGTCAGATGAAGGGAGTTACAGACACGCTGAAGAAGAAGATCGATTTCGCGCTGAAAGAGGAGATCGATTTCGCGAGAGAGACGTGTTTGGAGAAGGAGCATATCGATTTCGCGGGAGAGACGTGTTTGGAGAAGGAGCAGATCGATTCGCGGGAGAAACGAGTTTGGAGAGCCTTCAATCACTCTCGAATTGAAGCCAGCGGAGAAACCACGAGGGAAGATAGGAAGCTATTTAGCCAGCCCATTGGAGTGAGAATATTAGGGTGATATTAGCAAAAATATCTAACAGGAGCAATATACCTCTTTCCTCGGGGATGCTCTACTACTACATTAAATTATTAAATAATTTATTTGGACATGTTAGGAATTTTTTAAAAATATTTGAATTTATAAAAATTACTAAATAATTTTTATTTATCCTACTTATTTAGACTTCACTTACTATTCAATCAGACTTGACTTACTACTCAATTAAATCTCTCTTACTAGTCAACAAGACTCCACAACTATTCAATCAAACTTGACTTATTGCTCAACCACCGCTACTACTACTACCACCACCACCACTACCATTGCTACCGCTACCACTATAACGATTCTGGTTTAGACCCAACCCATTTCTTGCTTTTGAATCCGAGAATCCATATCCTTAACTATTATTCATTTCATTTTCATTTTGTTGCTAGTTGAGTTTGGTTGTTTAGAAGTTATTGTTGCGTTTGGAACAGGTTGGGAGCTAGTTTTTCAAAAGAGTTGTTGCCCAGATTTTTTATTGTTCATTCGAGCGGTCTTTCTTGCGCTTGAGCGGTCTTTTACAGTCTGTAAAACTTCTGGAAGTAAAGTATCTTCGCTCGAGCGGTCTTTTGCAGGTCTAAATTTTTGGGAGGGGGTCATTTTGTGCTCAAGCAGTGTCTTTGGTCACTCAAGCGATGTGACTTATTGTGTCTTACGCTCGAGCGGTGTTTTGGTCGCTCGAGCGTTCTGCGCGTAATTCAGTTTGAAAAAAAAACTTTTTGGATCACTTTTCATTTCCTCTCTCTCTCTCTCTCTCTCTCTCTCTCTAAAACATTTCTAAACCCTAGATCTTCACTATCTCTCTTTCTAGTTCTTGCATTAAAGCCTCAAATACTCCCAATCTATTGATTTCTCCACCTTAGTCCTTTGGAGAAAAAAGTAGAGCACGTCAAGAGTTTCGTTTTAATCGGAGAAGATATCATTTTCGGCTCCGGCAAACCTCAACCCTTGCTCTCTCTTGTCTTCTAATCTTGAGGTAGGGATTTCTTCAATCTTTGGTATGATTTTTACCTTAGTTATTTGTCCATTGAAAGAATCTAGTGATTTGGAAATTTTGGGTTAAACCTAGGGTTTGATTTTGAAATGTAAAATAGGGGTTTCCAAATGGGTTTTTGAGAAAGGTTGTGGGGATGTGTTTATGGTTGAGATATGTTAAAATTGTGGAATTATTTACTTAAAATTGATTTTGAAAGTAAAGGGGGTGATTGGTTTGTGAAGGAAAATGGAAAATGATGTGCGTTTTGAAAGAATGGAATGAATGTATCTGTTGATGATGATGGCAGAGTTAGATATCTAATATCACTCCCATTTTGGAAATGATGAAATTATATCTTTTGTTGGAAATTATCTGTTAAATAGAAATATCTGTTTTGGCTATCGGTGGAGAATAGCTTTGATTGTTATAGAAATTGCATGAGGATTATATGAATTGAAACTAATTACTTATACATGTTGCATTGAGCATTGTGACATAATTAAACATTGAAAATGTATCGTTTTGATAAAATAGGGGTAAATACCTTGGTGAATCTGGTTACGGGGTGTGGTTGTGGTTATTATGTTGTCCTGTGTATCCTTGGTGAAAGTCCAGAAATCCATATGGTTAGGTGCCAATCCTTCTGGTTAGTACCGGTAAAATGACTTTGGTAGTACTTGTATAGCCTACTGGTAGACACGTACCTATAGATTCCTAGTGTTTTGTATTCACTGCCCTATTTTCTGATATAAAAGGTAGTTTTCATGAATTGATATATAATCTTGCATTGCATTGTTTTGAAATGGAAATGTAAAGCGTTTGACAAATGGTATTGCATATGCATTCACCTTATAACTTTGTTAAGATTCATATATTGCGTTAAAGTATCATTACTGGGTTTTGGCTCACCGTATGTGGAAAACAACTTGCTGGTGCTGATAATATGCCTCCATCAAAGACATAGCTTGGGAGGACTTGGAGCCAAGTTCTTCTTTCGTTTTTTTTTCTTTGATGTAATTGTTTTTGTACAAGCCTTGGGCTTTAACTGTATTGAGTTTCATTTTATATGTACCCAAGCTTTGTCTTGGAAAGATGTAGCTATTAGGGCATAAAATTACTTGATCCTCTTTTTATTACAATTCTTGTACACATGTCATATGCTATAGATTCAAGATCTAGGATTTATGAATTTATATGTGTATATGTCATGTTTTGTATGATCAAGGATTATGAACGGAATATTAATTATGTTGTTATTGATCAATTGCGAGGAATATTATGAGATGGGCTATTGTTATTATTTCGAGGTGTTACAACCACCACCGTCACCACCATGCTGCTACTACTAATACTACTACTACTACCACCACCACCACCACCACCACCACCATGCCACCACCACTACTACCAACCACCTTCGTCAACATTGTCATTATTTCCATAAACATCACTAAAATTTTACTACCACCACTATCGCTACCTCAACCACCACCACCATCAACGCTACCATGCCACTACTGCCACCACCATGCCACTGTCAACACCACCATGCCATTACCATCACCACCACCACACACCACCACCACTTTCACTACCACCACCACCACTACCACCATCACCATCACCATCATATCACCACTACTACTCAATCAAACTCCATTTATTACTCAATCAAACATGACTTACTACTCAATAAGACACCACTTAATTGGACTTGACTTACTACTTAATTAAATCTCATTTACTACTCAATTAAATTCTATTTACTATTTCATCAAATTTATCATTGTCCCAAAAAAGTTGAAAAATACTCATTGAGCTTTCTCTTTGTACTTAATAAGATTTCATTTACTACTTTAGTAGACTCCACTTATTACTCAGTTTTGGTTTCACTTACTACTCAATGAGCTTTCACTTGCTATTTCACTATACTCCACTTATTACTCAACGGGCTTCCACTTATTATTTCACTAGACTTTACTTACTATTTCATTATACTTTACTTACTACTCAATTTTAGTTTCACTTACTACTTAATGAGCTTCCACTTGCTACTTCAATAGACTCCATTATCTACTCAATTTTTGGTTCACTTATTACTCAATGAGCTTCCATTTACTATTTCATTATAGTTCACTTACTACTCAATGAGACTCTACTTACTACTAAATTAAACCCTGCTTACTACTTAATGAGACTGCACTTACTACTCGTTAATTGTTTACTTACTACTCCATCAAATTTGACTTATTATCCAATTAAACACTACTTATTACTCAATGAGACTCAACTTACTACACAATCAAACTCCACTTCACTACTACTTAAAAAGACACCACTAAATTGGATTTGATTTAATATTCATTTAAATCCCACTTAATCCCACTTGCTACTCATTTAAATCCCACTTAGTTATATCATATTAAATCCTACATACTATTCAATGAGAGACTCCACTTACTAGTCAATCAAATTTAACTTACTATTTAGTAAGACATTACTTCATTGGACTTGACTTACTACTTAATTAAATCCCACTTACTACTTAATGAAACTGTGCTTACTATTTTATTAGACTTTGCTTATTACTCAATTAAACTCTATTTATTACTCAATAAGACTTGACCTACTATTCAATTAAACCTTACTTACTACTCACTGACACTTAACTTACTCTACTAACTACTCAATTAAATTCATTCATTACTCAATCAAACATCAATAAGACACCACTTCATTTGATTATCCTACTCAATGATACTCGATTTACTATCCCATTAAACTTGAATTACTCCTCATATTAAACCACATTTACTACTCCATCAGACTTGATTTATTATTTAATGAAATTTCACTTACTATTTAATGAGACTCCACTTGCTACTCCATTAGACTCAACTTATTACCCTATTAGACTTGACATATTACTTAATGAAACTTCATTTAGCACTCAATGAGACTCCACTTTATTACTACTCCATCAAATTTGACTTTCCATTTAATCAAATATCGCTTACCGGTCAATGATACTTCACTTACTATACTTACTACTCCATTAGACTATTACTCAATCAAAAGTTTGATACTCAACTTTCTACTTCATCAAACTTGACTTATTATTAAATAAAATCCCATTTAGAGAGTGTCATACTAAGTGATAAGTCGTTTCAAAATAAATGGTAAGATAATTCATAACGAGTGATAAACAAATTTCAAGGAACTATCTGTTCCATATTTCCCCAATGCTCTTTAGAATTATAAACGTACTGCATACTCATGCGTCCCACCCACTAGTTGATGATGTTCAGGGGCTGGAGATGAAAAGTCTCTTACCGGTAATATATAGGAAAGTCTCTTACCGGTAAGATAATTCTCTTACCGGTAAGATAAACCACCAACCAAACTGAAAAATTAAGACAAAAAAAAAAAACAGGATAGAAGATTTTTGAAACCCTTAAATTAAGACAAAAACAAACAGGATGGTAGATGGACTTTGTATCTCCATCATCCTTATGACATTTGTGTGGTTTTTGAAATGCTCATGATTTGATCATGATTCAATTGCATTGCATATCATTTTTTTAATATTTTAAACATATTTTTTTTAATTTTTAGATACACTTAAAATAAATATACTTAAAAAATATAATATTTGTAAAAAAAATTAAAAGTATTTAGAAATCTAACCAACTTTAGAAAGTGTCATAGTATGATCTTATTTATTACTGAATGATATTCCACTTACTATTTCATTAAATTTGACTAACTACTCAATTAAACCGCATTTACTACTTAGGGAGATTTCACTTATGACTTCATTAGACTTAACACACTACTTAATTAAATTCCGTTTATTACTCAATGAGACTTCACCTACAATTTTATTAACCTTGACTTATTACTTAATCAAACATTTGACTACTGACAACTATTAAATGGTAAGTAGAATTAGAACCAATAATATGACTTGACTTATTACTTAATCAAATATCTAACTACTGACAACCATTGATTGATAATTAAAATTAGAACAAATAATAAGTATTATATTTAAGAGTGATAAGTATTGTCATAATAAGTGATAAGTACTATCTGTAGACACCCCATTTTGATCGGCCCTAAGACTTGGGCGCTTTCTTTTGATTTCCCAATGATGAAAACAAGAATGTGTTTCTCGCAAAATCCTCAATAAGAAAACAGAAGAATTTGAGCTTTGTTCTCAACCCGTAGCCTGTGCACAAAAAAAAATAATAATAATAAATAAATAAATTGTACTCTTTTTTTTTTTACTTGGCTGGTTGACTGGCCATACTCACTGGTCGACCGACTGCACACAACAGTAGATCCAAGTTTGTTAGTTTTGGTTTTGGTTTGGTTGGGCTACTCCATTGCCCCATTTTTCTGATCCATCAAGCATCTCCACTCATCCTCCATTATGCCCACCCCCACCCCCATTGTCAAAAGAAGTTTTGGAGGTTACCTTAGGACAATTTAGCAAGGCAAGGAAGTCCTTGAGCCTTGTCACCCCTAGGTTCCTTGTCCCCTTTGCCATCCTTGTATTCCACCCTCTTCTTGACTTTGTATCATCTTCATTGCATTATAGAGGGTGTACATCAAATTGTAATGAGAGAAGAGAAGAGATTAGAGAGGAGAAATCAATCAAGAGTTAGAGAGAAAAGAGAGAAAAAAAAAAGAGAAAAGAGAGAAAGTTGTCTAAGTGCTAAACCTTGAGCCAAGAACATTCCGATACCTCCATTCACACTAAAATACCACCTGATATATATCCAAAACCATCCCAAAAATTCTGAGACAACCAATTCTTAGTAGCTTGAATCAAAAGAGAGTGAGTGTTGTTGAGTTTTTGAGAAAACTAGTGAGTTAACCAACCTTCACCACACAAAAACCATCCAAGAATTCCATAATTTTGAATTGAGGATTTGAGAACACACTTCCTACACTTGAGGGTGATCAAGAGGGAGTTTGTAAACTAAGGAGTTCATCATTTCTTTGGAAGGTGAATTTCGCACACTTCTCATTTTCATTCATTTCCTTTGTTATTTTGATCTTCTTGCTTTGATATCTTGTTTCGCTGTTATATATAGTTGTAATCCTAACTGAAGTGGTGAGTTGAGACTCCCATATCTCTATTTTTAGTTCTATTTTTGTTGTTAAAATAAAGATACCAAAGTTTGGTTGAGCCTACTATGCCACCCGGTCCACTAGTTGGCCGGGTAGCCATCGATTCTTGCACCACCGTGCCCGCGACCCTCATAATTGCACTTGCGACCATCATGACCTCACCCGCGGCCTCTAGAGAAAATCGAGTAGCCTTTTGGTGATAAGTAGAACAGCCGTTGATAGTCCCCGAATTTGTAATATTTTTCTTGTTTTTATTTTCTTTTGAGTGTTGGTGAGGTTTGCTTTAATTTGTTGTAATATTTATTCCTTTCTCTCTCGGATTTGTAATATTTAAAGTGTTGTAATAATTTCCCCATCCTCGCTTCTTGTCTATCCCGTTCTTTTACTCGCTTTCCCTAACTGTACATAAATGTATATTTTGCATGCTATACATATCCATGCTTTGCATCCATGATTCATGCCTAGATCCGGCTATATTTGCATCTTGAGTTTAATTAAATATCATGTGATTTGTGTGCCACCTCATGCTTTGATTTGATTCACATGTCATGTTTTAGAAGCCGGATCTTTAGTTGCATCTCATGAGTGAATTGCACTAGGATTTTGTATAAAGGATCATGCATATTATTTACTAACTTTGTTTTATTGGCGGGACGCCAGAAATTTTTGTAAGCATTTTTGTGCTTTAGCATCCCGCCTGTGTGTGATTTTCTTACTATGTCTAGCATCCTATCATGTGGCTATGTGCTTATTTGATATAACTGTATGAATGCTTGTAGATGAAGGTTGTGTTATTTAATTTGGACTAAAATTAATTTTCATGTTGCAAACCCAATTTTTGTCAAGTTGTCAAATTGTAAAATTGATTTTCAAATATTTTCAAAAAGACATGAAATTGAATTACTCCAAAATAGACGGCAGAGTCTATAATTGTTTGCAAACACATAGTAATTTTTAGGATTACTAATTAATTGGAATATGAACAAATAAAGTTAATACAAATCATATCATGGTTTAGTAGAGATCGATCTTTGATCAGATGAGCGGGGGTGCTCATTATTTACCTTCCCCGCTCATACCTAAAGTTCCGAGCCAAGCATCCTTAGTTACAACAAACAGTAGCCTTGGCATGAGTCATGGGCTTCCTAATTTTCTCAAAAGCTTAGGTGGCGACTCTGAAATCTGATGACGCAGTCCATTTTTGAAATTTTTTTAATAAAATGGATTTTCAATAAAAGTTGCCAAATTTGGACTCTTATCTATGTTTCACATTGCACTCGTGAGATTAGATCGCAAAGATCTCGGGAGTCCAAATTGTTTCACGCACCACGGGGTAGCCCCTAGGCAGTGTTACACTATCACAACTGATAGTAAGCCAAAGCACCTTTTGCGTCACCATCGACAACTTGCATTCTATGCTTAGTCCCAAAATGGTTGTACAATTCCTTTTGTATGAACCCAATATTCTCATAGCCACCTGCTTGTTCTACCATAAAAGAAGTTATTACTCGATGAGATATTCCAATTTCCTCTTACTATTTTATTAGACTTTAGCTATCATTCATTGAGTTTTCACTTACTACTCAATCGAACTATACTTACTACTTAATTAAACATGACTTATCAAACAATAAGACACCACTTCAATAGACTTAAGTTAATAGTTAATGAAATTATACTTAAATAGAAAACAGTAAATATAAACGTTACAAAACAGGCCCTTAAATAATAATTACTATTTTGAGGTGTTGTAGGTTAAAAAAATAATAATAATAATAACTATTTTAAATTAATAAAATTAAGTTTAAATAACTTATAATTTAAAAATATTTTATTTACAATTTTTTTATTTTTATTTGTTTTTAATATTATATCAAAAATTAATTTATCATAATAATGACTATTTAAAAAAATTACTCCCTCCGTCTCGCCCTTTTTGATGATGGCACACAATGATGTTTTGATTTGATTCGGGAGTAAGAAAAGCTTCCCCTCAAGTCATGCTCCCTGAATTCATTTCTAAATACATAGGTTAGCACATATGTAATAAATAAGCTTTAATTAGAGACATGATATGAGACTAAGATATCAAACTATAAATACATAATCATCATATTAGTTTTCAAATAATACCATAATACATAACATCATATAATTTCTCCCCCTGTGACATTATCTGTCACAACCCGAACCCGCCCCCGTGGGTTAAGGACGTAACCGGCCAGTAATCATGAGATTACCTACGGCCTCAAACCAAACCAAACGTATTTTAACAGAGTTAATGGGGGCCAAACGGAAGCAATTTAAAACTTTGTCCATAGAGCCGTGCTTATATGCACTTTAAAACAAACCATGCGCATATACGTTAATAACCCACAACGAAGTACAGTACCAGAAAATTCTTTACAGACTGGATCATCTAAACTGAGTCAACCCATATCACAACTACATACCGATATACATAAGATCCTTGCCAACAAGACAAAATGGAAATACATAACAGAATGGCAAGGTTGGGTCTCGTGCGTGAGACACAAGGCTGACTCTCCAAACTCATGTTGTTCCTGGCAGACTTCACTGGGGCTGGGTTTGGACTTCTCTTGGCTCACCTACAAACACATGAATGAGTGTGAGCGATAGCCCAGTGAATAATATCAAATACAGAGTTTACATAACGTTGTAGAACAACATATTCCAAACGGCCTTGGGCCCAGTTCATATTTCTATTTAACAGATATGTAACTAAATACAAATCAAGTGACTGTAATTCCAAACATTCTAGCCTTTGGCCCCTTCAGATCTCCATTCTTGTCAAAGCGGCCTTCGGCCCATTCGATTATGTCAAAACGGCCTTTGGTCCAATCATTTATGTCAGAACGGCCTTTGGCCCAATTATGTACGTCAAAACGGCCTTCGGCCCATTCGATTATGACAAAACGGCTTTCAGCCCAATCATTTATGTCAAAACGGCTTTCGGCCCATACATTCGTATCAAAACGGCCTTTGGCCCAATCATGTATGTCAAAACGGCCTTCGGCCCATACATTCATGTCAAAACGGCCTTTGGCCCATTCACTTATGTCAGAACGGCCTTTGGCCCACTCATTCATTTCAAAACGGCCTTCGGCCCACTCATTCATGTCAAAATGACCTTGGGGCCATTTATGTTTATCAAAACGACCTTTGGTCCATTCATGTTTATCAAAACGACCTTAGGTCCATTTATGTTTATCGAAACGACCTTTGGTCCATTCATGTTTATGAAAACGACCTTGGGTCCATTTATGTTTATCAAAACGACCTTGGGTCCATTCATGTTTATCCATGTCAGACTTACGTCCACAATCCCAATTAGCAAGTCATAAAGCTTATAAGGGAAAAGACAATTGGACATTCACAAGCATTCAATATCGATATTACTCACAGTGATCGGCTTGTGGATTTGCCCTGGAGCTTGACCCTACACATTTCATGAACACAAAAGGGTCATTAACAGTTCAATCCGTTCTTTAATTCACATATTCCTCTTTAAGCTTTATCATTATCTCATTAACTCATTTACAATGCTTAACATATGCCTAAGAGTGCTTGCAAGTGAAAGAGAACGGAAAACAGAACACAAAATGCAAAAACAGGATTTCAGAAAATAGGGTCCCCGTTCGAGCGTGGACTTCCCCGCTCGAGCGGACCCTTAGGTCTGCAAAAGTACTGGTTGCCTTCAATTCCAGCTCGAGCGTGAACTCGGCTGCTCGAGCGGACGGCCTGTCTACATAGCTCCCCGCTCGAGTGTCAACTTCCCTGCTCGAGCGGGAACCATGTCTGCAGAAAATGCTGGGAGCTCGATTTCTCCGCTCGAGCGGCACTTCCCCCGCTCGAGCGGACGTCGAGAATTCTGGGTTTTCCAGAACACTCCCTTGAGTTCAAACTCGACATTCAACCCATTTTTCTTGCATACTAAGGCTCCAATCTCACATATATTCATGCTAACATGGTTCTCTTGCAAGATTAAAGCATTATGAAGTTCAATTTCTTGATTTACCTACATGCATGTCTCAAAACATAACAAACTCCTCACCGATATAATAGATTCATGCATTCAAGCTCATATCTTTAATTATTCAAACATGCAAGGCCATCTTGACTTCATTTCCATTTCAAAGATGCAATTGGTGCCAAAACTCAACAAAACCAAGCTTGCATGCATGGTTAAACTTCAATTCTTGCTTAATTGACATGATACATGCTAGATTATGCAATTCTACAACAATTATATACATGCATGCCTTCATTGACCATCAATTTAACACAAACAACTCCATTCCCTTAATATCAAGCTAACTCATGTTCTTGATCATCAAACACACTTGAATCTACACATATACAACAAGAATCCATGAGTTCACTTACCTAGAAGCTTTGATCCTTCAAGCTCTAGACAATTCTTGAGCTAAAATGCACAATTCTCCTCCTTCCTCTCACTATGGCCGGCCTCTCTCTCACTCTCAATTGTCTAACTCAGATTTTGAGTTTAAGAGAGCCAAAGGAGGGTGAAATGCAAATATACAACAAGTCCCACTAACAATTATTTTAATATAAAATAATAGGGCACTTAATTTATCAATTTAGCTAGTTTAAATTGACCAGAATAAATTTTCAATTAAATTTCACCGTAGGCCCTAAAAATTATGCCAATCACAATGGCGTAATCAATTTCGGGTTCTGTGGCCGATAAGGCCCTCAATTTAATTCCCGAAGCGGATTATTCAAACAGATATTCCTACGGTGAACAGATACGAATTCAAAGCCACATATTTTCACATAATGGCACACAAAATCATATCAAAACATATAATCACATACGTATTAGGGACCAATTAACATAATATAGAACAGGGGTATCACAGTCTTCCCCCCTTTAGGAAGTTTGGTCCTCCAAACTTAATTTACCTGTAGTCGAAAATAATTCGAAATACTTTCTTATTCAACGGTTCCATTCCCTTTTGATAGTTATCTACTCAATCTCAAAATCAAGCAACACTCTGTTCTCAATCAGTCAAGGGCTTAACTTTTCCTCCATACAAGGTTTGTATAGTATTACACCAAACTAGAGCGTAAGCTACTGTCGTAAACAAAGTTTGCCAATGATTGATAGATTTCTCCAACTACCTCAGAAATCTAAAACATACATTTGGAGCATTCCTTCCAGAATCTAAAAGGTTCCCTCTGACTGTACATCAATTTAAGGGTGGAAAGTAGCGCCGAATCACAATTCAGTTTCCACTGCCTCTTGAAGGCTTGTCAGAATTCAAACACATTTCAGGATTTCTGTCTAAGCAACAGACACTGGGACCCCATACAAACAAGCAACCTTATTAATGTATACAGTGGCCAATCCACGAGCATCACATGAAAATGTCACAGGGAGGAAACGAGCAAATTAAGTAATTCCTCATACAACAACCCAAACGGGATTTACACCTTGAGTGCTCAAGGTAGCCCCACAATGAAATTCGTAGTCACATATCCCTATTTCCATTCCGAAATAGAGAGAGGTTGCGGTAGTTCTGCCAATATCCGTTATTCAACTTTGACTCGTTGGCACCGAAAGCATTTAGACACAGATTCCACACTTTCCTTCTTCACAATAGGTCGCCAATATATTCATTTCAAATGCCAACTAACCTTACCATATGAGTTTGGTCCATTTCCTCGTCACAAAAGTTCAATTCATTCTTCAATAATTCCGCAACTCACAGTCCGGATCGGTAGTTAGTTCAGTAGCTCATCACAGTTAATCAAGGTCAATCAGAAGTCTCCAGGAATTTAAAGTGGATCTCGACACTGATTCCCGAGTCAACAAAGGTAGCATTGAAGTAATTACCCACACAATACACATAGTCCAGACATCCCCATAATACTGATTGTGAAGTACAATAACATCGAAGCAGGCTATTTCTGACATAATACACGTGTTCTCAATTCATTCAATAGTTTACAGTTTACAATTCAGTTCGATATTCAATTCCCTGTTCTATTGAGTCTTTCCACACTATTTCATAGTCGCCCGAAGCAGAAGGCAATTCATATATTAATCCCCATGATGTCAAAGGCATTATCAAAGAAGTCAATCAAATGTCAAACAAAATTCACACATTCTCAGAGCCCCAATCACAGAATATGACGACACTGAGCAGCTATTCACAAAGCGTACTGAATTCACGCACTTACGGACAATCAGGATTTTTCAAAGTTTCTTGGATGTTTAAACATCTACATATTACCAAAGGATGACATTCCGGTCAAAACAAAAGAATAATCATCTCGGAATCGAAGCACACCCGTTCACGACCGTCGGTGGCCGACTCGAGATCGATTAGCCAAACCCACCCCTACATGACCGTCGGTGGCAAAAAGATGTCCGAACAAAGGTGCTACATAGGCTTAACGTCCCCTAGCACAAAAGGACACCCCAAGAATGTCATCCAAACAAACATAATACCACTCACTACAACCTGATTCCCCAAAATCTGACAACATTGAAGCAACTACTCTCCCTTACAAAACATATTCTGATCAGTCAAAGACAAATGTTCAGTACTGCTCATAATCAAATCAATCTGCCATCATCAGTCCCCATAGCGTCAAACCAACAAGGATGGGACAATACACAAGCATCGTTCCTTAAGACACCCAATCATGGGATTTGTACAATTCGGCTCATTTTCAACACATATGTCCTCGATAGTTGGGGGGGGGGGGTTGGTTCTCAACGGTGTTCATGGTTAGATCAATCTGTCATAACCCACAAAAGGTCTTTCAAATAGGTTAAGTTCTGGGTCCATCAATTTTTCTGCCAAGAATATTCTGGCTACACATTTACAAACAATTTTCAATCCCCTTTTTCAAAATCAAGTTAGATAGAGAGTCTTATCAAACCAATCCCAACACAGGTCTTGCCAAATTAAATCAAACAAAGGCCCCATCACATTATATCAAATGAGGATTCTATCGAGGCAATATCAGGTAAAGGTTCTACCGGATCGAATCGGATAAAAGTTTTCTCAAATAGGGTACATTCGGTTTTGTAAGGCATACTTCGTTTGCTTAGGTACATGGTTAATAGTTTCACAACTGTCCTAAGTTCATCAGTTCTCAAAATCAAATTGGAGTCATTTATCACAGCTGTTCACGTCAAAGTATTTCAAGTCATGTACAATATGGCATTGTTCACATAAGTTCAGGTGTAGTTGCAATTGCAGGCGTTCATATCAGGAGGCATAAATCGAAATCAGGATAGCAGTTCTCAAATAGGTCTTATATGCAAGCACATGGTACACAGTAACACATTAAACAGAGTTCCTCGGTTGTACATAAGATCAGGTCTGTTACGCAAGGGTTCCAAATTAGTCACAAATCATAGGTCTGCGAGTTAAGCCCAATCAATTTTCTACCAATCAGAATACATGGTCTCACAATTATAAAGTTCATCATTTAAGGTGCTTAGCTCAATGACACGATCACAGAATCATAATTCCAGTGGTCTAGTCATTGAAGTAATAATATAACAAATCACCCTAAGCGTAGGTTCAGATGTACAAGTGCATGTGCAGAGTCAATCAATATCCCAAAACGTATTTCACAAGTTTCCCAAACGGGGCATATACCTCCAATGAATACAGTCTCGATCATGTGAGTCTAACCAATCTAGATACACATGCAGCAGATATGGGAAAATACGCCAATCCGACTCAAGTAATATTCCAAGCGAAGATGTACAAACGTACTAATTCAGAATCAATCAACACATAGGCATTCGTTTATAAACAATATAGATACCTGGGATAACAATCACAGTATTCTGAGTGCTTCCTGGGATGAGTGCAATTACTCCATCCTGAGTAGCAATTCCTACCACTGGTACGGATTTAGCCGAGGCAGAGGATTCATTCACATTTCGTTCAATCTGGGGACAGTTCCTTACCGTATGGTCCATTTTACCACATCTATAACGAGCCCCAGAAATCTGATAATAAACTCCTCGGTGTTTCTTACGCTGGTGGTGGCAAGGGTTCTTGCCGTAGCGGCAACTGATGCTGTTGTCTCAAGATCTCTGCCAATTCTTGTACTACTCTTTCCGGACTATCAAGTCGGGCTGTGGAAAAACCTTCCAACCCGTATGCCCTTAACTTGCCCATACTCTACGCAAATTCTTATCAAGCTTTACCAAATACTGGGATGCCCAATACGAAATTAAACACAAATACACATGGGTACATTCGCACATAGGCACATTGTTATATTCTCATTTCACATATCGTACGCAATTAATCACATACGTAACAGATAATTGCATACTTATCAAATATCGCATGCCGAACATTTACTAAGTATTTATATACTCAAATCATGTTCGTATTTCACATAGACACCCGTAGGCAGAATTGAATGCACACAAACACTTTTTCATGGTTCATATATTCACGTATGTGCATTATAACAAAACAAACTTGTTGTACACATTAGTGTAACAATTCATATCTCATATTCGAATCATGTGTGGTACTTCCTTTAGCGTGACATATTATGTTGGTCAAGCATATCAACATATCTCATACATAGGCCACGGTATTATCTCCTCCGGGCGAGGGCCTGTGCCACGGTATTATTTCCCCCGTGCTAGGGCCTCATGACCATAAGCCACAGTATTATGTCCCCTGGGCGAGGGCCTCCGCTAAGGATACCACAATTACATTCAAGGAGAATTTAGACAATCATTCATTTATGCCAAACATAGCATTATACTTTATACAAAGGTTCACAAGTATACATATACTAGAGAGCATACATATCCCAAAGGTTTACCATGCAAGCAATTTGCGAACCGTAGCACATAACTGTTCATATCGAAACGCTTAAGCATATTCTTGATGCTTCCAAAGTTCATATCAAAATAGTTAAGCATATTATTAATGCCTTCAAATTCATATTTACCACATGAATGCATCCTAGATCTCATCTAGACGCTTATTGCTCTTTTTGGACAAGTGTGTGAGTTATTAACTCGTGCTATGATACCACTCTGTCACGACCCGAACCCGCCCCCGTGGGTTAAGGACGTAACCGGCCAGTAATCATGAGATTACCTACGGCCTCAAACCAAACCAAACGTATTTTAACAGAGTTAATGGGGGCCAAACGGAAGCAATTTAAAACTTTGTCCATAGAGCCGTGCTTATATGCACTTTAAAACAAACCATGCGCATATACGTTAATAACCCACAACGAAGTGCAGTACCAGAAAATCCTTTACAGACAGGATCATCTAAACTGAGTCAACCCATATCACAACTACATACCGATATACACAAGATCCTTGCCAACAAGACAAAATGGAAATACATAACAGAATGGCAAGGTTGGGTCTCGTGCGTGAGACATAAGGTTGACTCTCCAAACTCATGTTGTTCCTGGCAGACTTCACTGGGGTTGGGTTTGGACTTCTCTTGGCTCACCTACGAACACATGAATGAGTGTGAGCGATAGCCCAGTGAATAATATCAAATACAGAGTTTACATAACGTTGTAGAACAACATATTCCAAACGGCCTTGGGCCCAGTTCATATTTCTATTTAACAGATATGTAACTAAATACAAATCAAGTGACTGTAATTCCAAACATTCTGGCCTTTGGCCCCTTCAGATCTCCATTCTTGTCAAAGCGGCCTTCGGCCCATTCGATTATGTCAAAACGGCCTTTGGTCCAATCATTTATGTCAGAACGGCCTTTGGCCCAATTATGTACGTCAAAACGGCCTTCGGCCCATTCGATTATGACAAAACGGCTTTCAGCCTAATCATTTATGTCAAAACGGCCTTCGGCCCATACATTCGTATCAAAACGGCCTTTGGCCCAATCATGTATGTCAAAACGGCCTTCGGCCCATACATTCATGTCAAAACGGCCTTTGGCCCATTCACTTATGTCAGAACGGCCTTTGGCCCACTCATTCATTTCAAAACGGCCTTCGGCCCACTCATTCATGTCAAAACGACCTTGGGTCCATTTATGTTTATCAAAACGACCTTTGGTCCATTCATGTTTATCAAAACGACCTTGGGTCCATTTATGTTTATTGAAACGACCTTTGGTCCATTCATGTTTATGAAAACGACCTTGGGTCCATTTATGTTTATCAAAACGACCTTGGGTCCATTCATGTTTATCCATGTCAGACTTACGTCCACAATCCCAATTAGCAAGTCATAAAGCTTATAAGGGAAAAGACAATTGGACATTCACAAGCATTCAATATCGATATTACTCACAGTGATCGGCTTGTGGATTTGCCCTGGAGCTTGACCCTACACATTTCATGAACACAAAAGGGTCATTAACAGTTCAATCCGTTCTTTAATTCACATATTCCTCTTTAGGCTTTATCATTATCTCATTAACTCATTTATAATGCTTAACATATGCCTAAGAGTGCTTGCAAGTGAAAGAGAACGGAAAACAGAACACAAAATGCAAAAACAGGATTTCAGAAAATAGGGTCCCCGCTCGAGCGGACCCTTAGGTCTGCAAAAGTATTGGTTGCCTTCAATTCCAGCTCGAGCGTGAACTCGGCCGCTCGAGCGGACGGCCTGTCTACATAGCTCCCCGCTCGAGCGTCAACTTCCCCGCTCGAGCGGGAACCATGTCTGCAGAAAATGCTGGGAGCTCGATTTCTCCGCTCGAGCGGCACTTCCCCCGCTCGAGCGGACGTCGAGAATTCTGGGTTTTCCAGAACACTCCCTTGAGTTCAAACTCGACATTCAACCCATTTTTCTTGCATACTAAGGCTCCAATCTCACATATATTCATGCTAACATGGTTCTCTTGCAAGATTAAAGCATTATGAAGTTCAATTTCTTGATTTACCTACATGCATGTCTCAAAACATAACAAACTCCTCACCGATATAATAGATTCATGCATTCAAGCTCATATCTTTATTTATTCAAACATGCAAGGCCATCTTGACTTCATTTCCATTTCAAAGATGCAATTGGTGCCAAAACTCAACAAAACCAAGCTTGCATGCATGGTTAAACTTCAATTCTTGCTTAATTGACATGATACATGCTAGATTATGCAATTCTACAACAATTATATACATGCATGCCTTCATTGACCATCAATTTAACACAAACAACTCCATTCCCTTAATATCAAGCTAACTCATGTTCTTGATCATCAAACACACTTGAATCTACACATATACAACAAGAATCCATGAGTTCACTTACCTAGAAGCTTTGATCCTTCAAGCTCTAGACAATTCTTGAGCTAAAATGCACAATTCTCCTCCTTCCTCTCACTATGGCCGGCCTCTCTCTCACTCTCAATTGTCTAACTCAGATTTTGAGTTTAAGAGAGCCAAAGGAGGGTGAAATGCAAATATACAACAAGTCCCACTAACAATTATTTTAATATAAAATAATAGGGCACTTAATTTATCAATTTAGCTAGTTTAAATTGACCAGAATAAATTTTCAATTAAATTTCACCGTAGGCCCTAAAAATTATGCCAATCACAATGGCGTAATCAATTTCGGGTTCTGTGGCCGATAAGGCCCTCAATTTAATTCCCGAAGCGGATTATTCAAACAGATATTCCTACGGTGAACAGATAAGAATTCAAAGCCACATATTTTCATGTAATGGCACACAAAATCATATCAAAACATATAATCACATACGTATTAGGGACCAATTAACATAATATAGAACAGGGGTATCACATTATCAAAAGGAAATCATGGGTCAGAATCTAGAGGAGGAGGAGGAGAAAAATGAGAGTGATAAATGACATCAAAAAATAGAGAATCAAAACATATATATACATATATATATATAGATAGATAAGATTCGCCCACGTCTCTTTTTTTTCGTCAAAAATCACGTCGGACACGCGTCCTCGTTTTTGCGTCAGCTGACCGACAACAGCGAGACGGGTTAACCAGTCAATTAGCTGCCTCGGCTTTCTCTCCCTCTTGTCGTCTTCTCCTCCATCTTCTTCTTAATCACTCTTTTCGCCTTCTTCTTCCTCATTTGCTTCGTGAGAGAGATAGAACAGAGAGACTGAGCAGAGCAGAAAGGTTGCCAAAAACTACTCTCCTTTCGATTACATCTCTCTCTCTCCTACTACATGGCCTTGTCCCGTCCCCTTACTCTCTTTCCGGACCTGAATGATCCCGTAAGCACTGCTGGGCTGAGTGCCCCGACTCCCACTCTTCCCAACCTTCCTATGATGTCGATTGAGCAAATAATGACAGCTCAATCAGACATTGAAGCCAATCATTTCACACTAACGTCCTGTATGGAGACGGTGACGGCAGTCACAAAATTGGCTCACCGATTACAGAACAGGACGAGTGAGCTCCATCAGGTCAACGTCCAACTCTCTCTGCTCTAGCGCATGTACAAGGATGTGGGAGCAAAAATAGGCGCACTGAAGGCCCAAAATAAAGAGCTTAAACGAAAGACCACCTCCATGGCCCGATTTGGAGCAACGTCATTCTTGGCCTTTGATAGTCAACGGGGAGTCATCGCTCTCGACGAAAGCATGGGGTCAGGGGTGTCAAGCGTCGCCCAAGGGGAGAAAAGGAAGAAGAAAACGATGGAGGAGGCGAGTAAGTAAGATCGGCGTATGGCCGGAAAAAAATGAAGGTTTTTTTTTTTTAAATTTTTTTAATGTAAATATTTGTATTTTGATTTGTTTTTGTTTTTATGTTTAAGTACTGAAAAATGAAATTAAAAAGCAAAAAAAATAAGAAAATTAAGTCCAAACAAAAAATAACAATGAGAAAAAAAATAAAAATAAAAGAAATTAAGCCTAATAGCAAAATAAAATAATACCAGCAAAAATTAAACTTAATGGGATGTTGGTGTTGCTGGAATGGTAATGCAAAAAAATATCATGAGGGTTTAAAAAAAATCAATGTATGCAAAGTTAACTTTACCTCAAGATGCAGAACCCAAAAAAAAAATTACACAGTTGAGAATAGCAAATTGTTAAGGAGAATAAATGTATGAAGGACTTGAGAACATTCAACTGATATAAATGTTTCCATATCAACGTAACAATACACATATATCATTTTAACAAAAATTGAAGTTTCACAGTCATAACAAAACTTTTTAAGTAAAAATCGACATTCCAAGTTCGCCACGAATGAAATTGAAGCGATCCTTGCTTAGGGGTTTTGTGAAAATATCCGCCAATTGCTTGTTGGTGTTTACAAATTCAAGTACAATATCCCCTTTTTGAACATGATCTCTTAAAAAATGATGTCAAATTTCAATATGTTTTGTTCATGAGTGTTGAACTGGATTTTTGCTTAAATTGATGGCACTAGTATTATCACATTTAATAGGGATATGATCATAATGCAAATCAAAGTCCTCAAATTATTGTTTCATCCAAAGTATTTGGGCACAACAACTTCCGAAAGCTATATATTCAGCTTTGGCCGTTGATAAAGCAACAAAATTTTGCTTTTTGTTAAATCAAGATACTAATGAGCTACCAAGAAAGTGACAAGTGCCACTGGTGCTTTTTCTATCAAGTTTGCATCCGGCAAAGTCGGCATCGGAGTAACTAATTAAATCAAATACAACATCTCTAGGATAAAACAATCCTAAATTTTGAGTGCCAACAAGATATCTAAAAATTCTTTTAACAGCACTGAGAGGTGATTCCTTAGGATCTAATTGATATCTAGTACACATACAAACACTAAACAAAATATTAGGTCTACTTGCGGTTAAATAAAGAAGTGAGCCGATCATACCTCGATATTTTGTTTGATAAATGGACTTTCCTTTTTCATCCTTGTCTAGCTTAATAGATGTGCTCATAGGTGTTCCAGTTATTTTTGAGTCATACATACCAAACTTTTTGAGTAGTTCTTTTGTGTGCTTAGCTTGGTTGATAAAAATTCCTTCAATCCATTGTTTGATTTGAAGCCCAAGGAAATAATTTAGCTCTCCCATCATGCTCATCTCAAACTCACCTTGCATACGCTTAGCAAATTACTTACACAAGGTTTCATTAGTAGCACAAAAAATGATGTCATCCACATATATTTGTACAATAAGTAAATCATCATTTTTAGTTTTAACAAAAAGTGTTGTGTGAATTGTTCCTCTAGAAAAATTATTTTCAATCAAAAATTTACTTAATCGTTCATACCATGCATGAGGTGCTTGTTTCAAACCATAAAAATCTTTTGATAGTTTAAAAACATGATTTGGAAAAGCATGATCTTCAAAACCTGGGGGTTGTTTAACATAAACTTCCTCATTTATAAAACCATTAAGAAAGGCACTTTTTACATCCATTTGATAAAGTTTGAAATCTCTAAAACACGCAAATACAGGTAACATGCAAATGGCTTCTAATCTAGCAACCGAAGCAAAGGTTTCATCGAAATCAATACCTTCTTCTTGATTGTATCCTTGTGCAATAAGTCTAGCCTTGTTTCTTATAATTGTGCCGGATTCATCAAGCTTGTTTCGAAAGATCCATTTGGTACTGATAATGGTATGATCTTTAGGTTTTGGCACAAGTTCCCACCCTTTGTTTCTCTGAAATTGGTTAAGCTTTTCTTGCATAGCTATCATCCAATGTTCATCGAATTCGGCTTCTTGAAAGTTTTTAGGCTCAATCTGTGAGAGAAAAGCCAAGTTACTACAAATATTTCTAAGTGAAGAGCGAGTTTCAATACCTTTTGTAGGGCCACCTAGGATTAAATCCAGAGGGTGATTATGAACAAACTTCCATTCTCTTGGCAAATCATCATTGTTTCCTCCTTCTTCTTGAGGTGGGAGAATAGGTTGTTCAATCTCTTTGTTCAACTTACATGGTTGGTTCTCTTCTTTGTAGATACTTGAATCTTCCACATTTGGTTCCAAATCTATATTATCACTAACAATTTGCTTTTGAGCAGAAATGTTAGTTTCATCAAATGCCACATGTATAGATTCTTCCACAACAAGAGTTCTTTTATTAAAAACACGATAAGCTTTGCTAGTTAAGGAATAGTCAAGAAAAATTGCTTCATCAGATTTTGAATCAAATTTACCTAAGTTATCATTACCATTATTATGCACAAAACATTTACAACCAAAAACATGCAAGTGACTAATGCTGGGTTTTCTATCATGCCAAAGTTCATAAGGAGTCTTTTTGAGAATAGGTCTAATTAATGCACGATTTAAAATATAGCATGCAGTGTGAACGGCTTCGGCCCAAAAATATTTAGGAAGATTATTTTCGCAAAGCATTGTTCTACTCATCACTTCTAAAGTTCTATTCTTCCTTTCTACTACACCATTTTGTTGAGAGGTTCTAGGTGCTAAAAAATTATGTCCAATACCATGCTCATCACAAAACAATTCAAATTTCTCATTTTCAAGTTCTCTACCGTGGTCGGTTCGAATATTAGTAATAAGAAAGCCTTTTTCATTTTGAATTCTATGACAGAGTTTTGTGAAAGAAGAAAATGTTTCATCTTTGTGTGCTAAAAACATAACCCATGTAAATCTTGAATAATTATCAACAATAACAAGACAATAACGTTTACCACCTAGACTAGATGTCCTTGAGGGACCAAATAAATCCATATGCAATAGTTGTAAAGGTCTAGTTGTGGAAATATGAGATTTTGATTTAAATGATGTTTTAGTTTGTTTTCCTTGTTGACAAGCACTTCAAAGATGATCTTTTTCAAATTTAATTTTTGGAAGTCCAATGACCAAATCCTTTCTCAAAAGTTTAGCAATTAAATCCATATGAGCATGACCAAGTCTTCGATGCCATAACCAACTATTTTCATTATTAACATATAAACATTTAACATCACTAGCATAGAGATCATTAAGATGAAAAACATAAACATTATCATGGCGATTACCAACAAATAAAGCTTTATGATCATTTGTGCTTTCAATTGTGTAATGTGATTTATCGAAAATAACTCGATTACCTTTATCACATAATTGACTAATACTAAATAGGTTATGCTTAAGTCCATCAATAGAAGGGTTAGGAGAAATACCGATGCTACCAATACTGATGAATTTTCCTTTCTTGTTGTCTCCAAAAGTAACAAATCCTCCATCTTTCGATGATAGTTTAGTAAAGAATGATTTATCTCCGGTCATGTGTCTGGAACATCCACTATCAAGGTACCACTTCCCTTCTTTAGCTTTGGACTTAAAGCAAACCTACAAGATGATAATCAAGTGTTGGTTTTTGGTACCCATAGTTTCTTGGGTCCTTCTTGGTTAGTTTTGTTAGATCCCTTAATAATCCAAATCTTTTTAATTCTCATGTTCATATTCTTTTTGAATGAACAATAAGATATATAATGGCCTTTCTTTCTACAATAATGACAAGTAATATGAGGGTGCGTCATGAGAGGTGCCTTTTTAAAAATTATATTGAGATTCTTTTATTTCTTAATAGGGTCATATCCGATACCCGCTTTATCCAAAACACATCTTTGATTTCTAAGAAGCATGTTGAGATTATCTCTACCTTTTATAAAATTTTCAAGTGTTTTTGTTAAATCATCAACATTGTTTTTTAAAGTAGCTTTCTCATTAGAGTTAGTATCAAAATCATTTTTCAAAATAATTTTTTCTATCTTTAATTCTTCTACATTAATAGATAAAGATGCAACAGATTTCTTCAACACATTATTTTTAGCACAAACTTTTCTAAATTCATTTGATAGTTCATGGAATGCACTTTTCAAGTTCTTCATAAAGAGTAGTTACCTCATCTTGAGTAGAGCCTTTATCTTCAAGAGCCATGAGACATAAGTTGACTACTTCATTTTCAATTTCATCACTTGAGCTTTCATCTTCACTTTCTCCCCAAGCTGCTACCATAGCATTTTTGTTTCTTTTGTAGTCTTTTCCATGATTCTTTAATTTTGGACAATCCACCTTCATATGTCCAGGATTTTTGTACTCATAGCAAATAATAGGCTCTTTCTTGTTATCTTTGTTGTACTATTTCTTGAAAGGTCTTCTTCCTTCATAATTGTTTTTCTTGAAGTGCTTTTTGAGATTTCTACTAAACATGGCATAGCTTTCATCCTCACTGGAGTTTTCATGTTCTTCTTCATTTGATGAGGCTTTGAATGCAATTCCACTTTTCTTTTTGTTTTCAACATCCTCATGTCCTTTCATGGTGATCTCATGAGTCATAAGGGAACCCATAAGCTCATCCAATCCAAGTATGGAGAGATCATTGGCTTCTATAATGGCGGTGACCTTTGCTTCCCAATTCTTTGGTAAACACCTAAGAATTTTCTTACCAACTCACTGTTAGTGTAATTTTTGCCAAGAGATTTCAAAGAGTTTATAATTTCAGTCAATCTAGTAAACATACTCGAAATAGATTCATCAGAGTTCATTTTAAACAATTCATAACTATGAACAAGCATATCAATACGAGATTCCTTTACTTGGTTTGTACCTTCATAAGTTACTTCAAATTTGTCCCAAATTTCTTTTGCCGAATCACAACATGAAATTCTATTATACTCCTTAGAGTCTAATCCACAAACAATGGTGAGTTTGGCTTTAGCATTGGTTTGTAATAATTTGTAATTCCTCTCATCACATTTATCTTCAGTTTTAGGTACACTAATATTGTCTACTAATTTGGTAGGAATTTTTGGACCTTTGGTGACAATAATCTACATAGCATAATCAGTGGCTTGTAGGTATAGAGTCATCTTATCTTTTCAATGACTATAGTTGTTTCCGTCAAATAATGGTGTCCTATTGGTGGCTTGTCCTTCAGTAGTGCTAGTGCTAGCTGAGGTTGCTATGGATCGAAACTCTCAAATGGTTAAATCTAAAGTAAGAGCCTAGGCTCTGATACAAATTGTTATCAAAAAGACAACCTAGGAGGGGGGGTGAATTAGGTTTTTATAATTAAAATTAATAATACCCTAATAAAAATTATGACTAGCACAATAGATAAATATAATTAATGAAATAAAAATAATTAAAACAAGTGTCTTAACAACTATGTCAGTTAATGACTTTAGCACAGTAAAAATGTGAAATATAACTATGGCAATTTAAAATAAAATAAAGAGATAAGGGAGAGAGAGGCAAATATATTTATAGTGGTTCGGCTTCAACTCGGCCTACGTCCACTCCTCAAGCTTCACTTGAGATTTTTCACTATACCCTAGCTTTACAGGGTGCTAGCAACCTTTTCATAGATGGAGCAATCCTCCACAAATTTTACACTGACTTTCTAAGTCAAGAACACTGAGTGTACTATACTCTTACAAGGCTGAAAAGAAGGTGTTTTTGCTTTCACAAAAAGCTACAATAATTATCTCTCAAAGATAGATATAAAAATGAAACTTTGATTTTTCTGTAAACCTCACACAGGAAAGATGATCTTAATGCTATAAGGCTCAGTGTATAATTTCTGAGAGAGGATGTAAACAAAAACTAAAGAACATTTCTTAGAGAATTTTGCAGAGAATAGATGTGAGTGATTACAGATCAAAGAATATTTTCTGATTTTTTTTGTTACTTGTTTACATTAGAGGCTTTGGTATATATAATAAAAATTATAGCCGTTTATAGCCATTGTATTCATTTGAATTTATAGCTGTTTATCGCCGTTATAGTCATTTGAATTTATAGCCGTTTATAGCCGTTGTACTTCCATCATTACCAATTTGAATATCTTCCACTCCATCATTACAAATTTGAATATCTTCCACTTGAACCTTTTGGCCTTTTGAACCTTTATAGCCGTTTATAGTCGTTGTACTTCCATCATTACTAATTTGAATATCTTCCACTTGAACCTTTTGGCCTGCTGTTGTGCTAGGTTGTTTGAACCTTTGTTTTGAGCTGTTTGAACTCCTGATTTGATCAAATATTAAATACATTCTAACAACATTTAGGATAAAGGTTTAGGTGAGAAATAATGGGACAAAATAAATTTTGATTCTATTTTTCTCTTTCAAATAAATCATCAAAATAAATTTTGATTAAAATATAATTAAATAAATCATCAAAATAAATTTGGATTCTATTTTTCTCTTTCAAATAAATTAAAACATAATTAAATAAATCATCAAAATAAATAAGTTTAACAATTACAATCCATCAATTTCTTAAGTCATTGTTAATTATGAATTGTGGGCAAAGCCAACACATTCATTCATCATTTCCATTACTTATTAGCTCAAGAACACGTACTTATTATTTTCCACCATTCTCTAGTATTCATCAAGTCATTCATTGTTATAATCCCAACAAAACCAATAATAACATTCATTATTTTTATCACAAAATTCATCCAATAAAACATCCACTAAGAGCATTTGGCGCATATTTTTTTGAAGCATTCTCAATTCTTATATTTCAATGGTCTTTTAACTTTTCCACAAAATTATCAAATCTTCATACTCAATTTCATAACACAATAATCATCATAAATTATCCCCAATTAATTGATTTAATTACTCATCTTAATTTCTTCAAAATAACCTTTCTGTACAATAGTTATTTTCCAACCATTATTCATCATTATCTATTCTTATCTCTACAAAACATTAACTTAATTTTATAAGTCAAATGTCAATTGAAGCTTTCTTCATTCCCAATATAGATTTCATAACTAGGGTTAAACATAAATTAGGGCTTTTTACTATTTGACACAAAACCACATTCTCATAACCCAAACATTTTATATTTTACTTAAATCATCAATTCAACTTCCATAAATTAAAAACCCTAGCTTCATTCACATGTCTTTTATAAAAATCTCCTCAAAATGAGGGTTTCTAGTGATGCCTTTCGGGCTAACCAATGCACCAGCTATGTTTATGGACTTGATGAACCGAATCTTTCGAGAGTTCTTAGATCGTTTTGTGGTCATTTTCGTGGACGACATCTTGATTTACTCACCCTCTGAGGAGGAGCACGAGGAACACTGGCGAGTGGTGCTCGAGTTGCTTAGAACCCATAAGCTGTATGCTAAGTTCAGGAAATGTAAGTTTTGGCTAAGAGAGGTTAAGTTTCTTAGGCCATGTGATATCCGAGGAAGGAGTGACAGTAGATTCATCCAAGATAGAGATAGTGCAGGATTGGGTACAACCTAAGAATGCTTTCGAGATTCGTAGTTTCTTGGGTTTGGCTGGATATTATCGTCGGTTTGTGAAGGATTTCTCCAGATTAGCTTCACCTTTGACTAGACTGACAAGGAAATGAGTCAAATTTGTGTGGAGTGAGACTTGTGAAAAGTCTTTTCAAGAGCTTAAGGTTAGACTTACCACCGCTCCAGTCTTGATTATTCCGGAGAGGGGTTTGGGCTATTCTGTGTATTGTGATGCCTCACAAGAGGGTTTGGGTTATGTATTGATGCAAGAGGGGAAAGTAGTAGCCTGTGGCTCACGGCAATTGAAAACATATGAGAGGAACTACCCTACTCACGATTTAGAGTTAGCAGCTGTGATTTTTGCCTTGAAGATTTGGAGACACTATCTGTACGGTGAGAGATTCGAGGTGTTTTCTGATCATAAGAGTCTGAAGTATCTGTTTGCACAGAAGGACTTGAATTTGAGGCAGAGAATGTAGATGGAGTTTATAGAGGATTATGACTTCGAGTTACTTTATCATCCAGGAAAGGCCAATGTAGTGGCTGACGCCATGAGTAGGAAATCCATCAGCAGTGTAGCTTGTATAGCTACCCGGGAATGGGGGATGTTGGGGCTCTTGGTGAGTTTGACTTGCAGCTGGGCGAGTCTGTTGAGTCTGTAACCTTGTTCTCTGTAGTTGCACAACCTGCACTTGTGAACTGAGTGTTAGAAGCGCAGAGGGGTGACTTTGAGGTAGAATCCCTCTGAGAGAAGATCTCTAGTGGGAAGGTAGAGAAGGGTTTGACTGTGTATCCTGACCTGAGTGTGAGATATAGTGACCGCTTGTTTGTGCTGGAGTCTTGCCGAGAGGAAGTACTTTGAGAATTTCACCATTCATGCCTTGCGGTGCATCCGAGAGACACAAAGATGTATCATAATCTGAGTCGTCAGTTTTGGTGGAGGGGTATGAAGAAGGATGTGACAGTGTTTGTATCAAGGTGCCTTAATTGTCAGCAAGTGAAGGCCAAACATCAGAGGCCAGCGGGTTTGTTACAACCCTTGCCTATAATTGAGTGGAAATGGGAGCATGTCACAATGGATTTTGTTGTGGGCCTTCCAAGGACTCAACGAGGTAGTGATGCCATTTGGGTGGTAGTTGACTCGTTGACCAAGTCGCCACATTTTATTCCTATGCGCGTAAGAGATTCGGTAAATTACCTTGCCGACTTGTTTTTTCAGGACGTAGTGAGGTTGCACGGGGTCCCTATGACGATCGTTTCGGATAGAGATCCGCGTTTCACTGCTCGGTTGTGGCAGAGCTTGTAGAGTGCCTTGGGCACTAAATTGGCCTTTAGTACTGCTTACCATCCTCAGACTAACGGGCAGTCCGAGCGTACTATTTAGATCCTTAAGGATATGCTTCGAGGCTATGTCCTTGATTTTAAGGGGTCGTGGGATAGACACTTACCCTTAGTGGAGTTTACCTACAATAACAGTTTCCAATCGAGTATTGGCATGGCACTGTTTGAGGCCTTGTATGGCTGACCGTGTAGATCGCCTGTGTGTTGGGCCGACATGGGTGATGCACCTTTGTTGGGTCCAAAGTTGGTTCGAGAAACGACGGAGAAAGTGGTACTTATCCGTACGCCAAAAAGAGTTATGTCGACTGTAGGAGGAGACCCTTATCATTCGAAGTGGGTGATCATGTCTTTTTGAAAATATCACCTAGACGGGATTTGATGAGATTTGGGTAGAGTGGTAAGTTATCCCCTCGGTTTATTAGCCCTTTTGAGATCCTTGAGTGGATTGGGGAGGTTGCCCATCGTTTGGCGTTGCCGCCACAACTGTTCGGGGTGCATGACGTGTTTCATATTAGTATGCTTTGGAGGTATGAGCCAGGTCCATTGCGTGTGTTGGATTGAACCGACTTAGAGGTAGACGAGGATGCCTCATATGAAGAGAGACGGATGAGGGTCTTGGATAGACGGGACTATGTCTTGCGAGGCAAGACAATTTTCTTGGTCAAAGTATTGTGGAAACATCACGGGGTTGAGGAAGCAACTTGGGAGCGTGAATTGGAAGTCCGGGAGAAATATCCAGACTTATTTGTTGATGTTTGAGTGTATGTTGGAATTTTAGTTTTGTTTATGAACTATTAAAACATTGTATATGTTTTGGATTAAAAAAAACATTGTAAATGTTGAATATGTTTCGAAAATGCAAGTCAAATTTGAACATTGTATATGTTGTTTGAGTTTTGGAGATATGGAATTTATGTATTGAAATTTGTTAAATTTCGGAAGATGCCTATTGGTAATATATGTTGAACTATATGTATTGTGGATTTATTCTCTTGTGAAGAGATTTAATGACCGGTGGGTGGGTCATGATATTGTGAATTAGACTGTAATTATTTGAAAATTTTGGCAATCTTTATTTTGAAACTTATACTAAAATTTTAGGGATGAAATTCTTTAGAGGGGGAGGTTATAGCGATCTTGGTTTTGCCCCGACCTTCTCTGTATTCCGGACTCGGGTTCCGTGGTTGAATATTGTATCCTTGTCTTGTTATTCTCCTTTGACTCTTTGTATTTGAGTTTTAGAATATGTTGGGCATGTTTGGAACAGGTTGGTTGTTAGTTGGTCCAGTTTGTTTTTGCCCAGTTTTTGGCTTCTGCGCTCGAGCAAGGCTTCTTGCGCTTGAGCGAGAATTGAGAGTCCTCATGTTTCCTTCCAGACGCAGCATTTCTGGAGAAGATAAAGTTCTTCACTCGAGCGAGGTTTCTTGCGCTCGAGCGAGCTTTTTGCTATTTGTTCTTTCGCTCGAACAAGGCTTCTTGCGCTCGAGTGAAGGTATGCGTCTGTGTTAGACCTGAAGGTTTGTATTCTACACTAGAGCGAGGCTTCTTGCGCTCGAGCGAGCATATGTGTCTGAGGCAAACCTGAAGCTTTGCATTGTGCGCTCGAGCGACGCTTCTTGCGCTCGAGCGAGGTCATTTCTTGTGTCTGGTCGCTCGAGCGACATCTCCTTCGCTCGAGCGAAGACCGCGTATATCAGTTCGCAGCAAAGATATTTTACATCACTTTTGATTTCATTTCTTCCCCAAACCCTAATCTAGCAGCCTCTCTCTCTAAAACTCTCTTTTTCTCTCTCTCTCTCTAAATACACCTTGTTTTGGAGATCTCTCAACCCTTGTCCCTTTATTAAAAAGATAGAGTATCTTGTGGGCTTCCATTTCATCCAAGAAAAGTTGAGTTTTGGGCATCTTCAATGTTTCTTCTTCTTCCTCTTGAGCTTTACATTTGAGGTAGGGATATTCTACACCTTAGTATGATTTTTAACCTAGGTATTTGTCATGTTGTATAAATGATAAAATTTGGAGGCATTTGGGTGAAACTAGGGTTTGAGCTTAAGATTTGAAAGAGGGATTTTCTATTTTGGATCATTAGAAATGTATGTAGGGTATTGAAGATGGGATTGTGTGGGTTAAAATGATGAAATTTAGACTTGTAATTGATATTTGAAAAAGGGAGAAAATTGCCCTAGTTTGTGTTGAATAATTATTTTGTATAAATAATGAAATTAATATGGATGATATGAAATTGGGAGGATGTATAAATGACTGGTGTAATTGGATTTGATAAATCATTCATCTATGGAAAATTGGACAAATTATCTGTTTGATAGATTTGTTTATCTGTGTAGAAATATCTATTTTGGGCTATCGGTAGAAGATAACTGTGATTGTTGTAGAAATTGTATGAGGACTAGGTAAATCGAAACTAGTCATGTGAATTATGTCATTGAATATGACGATTTGATTAAATTGTTGAATGTGTGAATTTTGGTAGTCATTGTATATGACATGCCTTTAAATACATTGTATATGTATCATTGTTTGGGAGGAGATAGAGGATATACTCCATTGTTTGGGAGGAAATAGGGGATGGACTCCATTGATAACTAAGTTGGCCGGAGTGTCTAGGGTAAAAGTCCCGAAATCTTACATGTATATGGGTGCTAGTTCCGTCGGATGAGAATTTCGTAAAATGGCAAGGAAGTTAAAGTGTTTGAATAATCGTTGTTATTGAAGTGTTGATAAATGAGTTGTAGCCTCGTTTGGTATTGTTTAGATAACAAGGGATTATATCTATGAGTTGATTTGAATAAATGAATGGAAATGGTTTGAAATATGGATGTCAGTTGGTTTTAAGTGTTGATCATTTATCTAATGCTTATATCTTAGTTAAATTTCATACATTGTGTTAGTATATCTTTGCTGGGCTTTAGCTCACCCTACTTGGGAAAACATTTTCAGGTACAGGTGACATGCCGCCTCCAAGGACATAGCTTGGGAGGTTTAGGGGCGGAAGGCTCCATTTTCTGCTATTTCATTTTGTGTTAAATGTTTATTCAAGCCGAGGGCTTTACTTGTATAGAGACTTAGACTCTTCTTTTGTTGTAACCAAGCGAAGTCTTGGAAAGATGTAAGCCCGTAGGGCATTTATTTTATTGTTATCAATTAGAGTTACATGCTATAGTTTCAAGACTAACATTTATGAGCGTGTAATGCATGTAATATCTTTTGTAATGTAGACTCTGATGAATAAAAATATAACATTTCTATTATATTTATAGATCTTATAAATGGTTGATTTATGTCATATTTTGAGGGCGTTACACTTGTCAAACAGGGAACCAGCCATGTAAGCAGACAAAGATCCTGCAGAGTTATTGCACCACACATCAATTATTAATGAGGCTCTTACAACATTAAATGCGACAACCCCTTCACGTCGGAATAGACAACCTCACCGTGAAGAATACAAGCTAGAGTATAGACTTTTGACCAACATGACAGGTCGGAGTGGACAAGGAAATGATGGACAAAGGATATAAGGAGGTTTCCAAGACACAGAAAGGTTAAGTTCACCATTCTTCTTCCCCTCCTCTCTCTCTACACAGTCAATATCCTCTTTTCTAACTTGATCGTCGGAGGGTCTACTGGGGGACTCCCATTTCCCGCTGGACTTTTTTGCAAGCACCACCAGCGATCTCCGAGGCCGGTGAAAGGTGTTGGAAGCGTGGGTCAGCCTGACTCGCCCTTCCTTGGATCAACAACATTATCAGTTAGCACCGTCTATGGGAAAGCCACTCCAGTTAACAGTTGTGCTCATTGTTGCCGGAGACCCGTTCCCGATAACTTCTCCTTACCGTCCATCGAGGTGGATAGTTATTACGAGATCCATGGCTTCTCAAAACAATGTCGTCGACCCCCAAGCCGACCCTCCCAACCCAAACAACCCACCTCAGTACTTCACAAAGCTCACCGACAGCATCAACTGCTTGGCTGAACAAAACCAGGCCTTGATCAACGCTTTACTCCAGCGAAATCTCCTTATACCTCCTCCACCACCACAAGATATCCCTCTCAGTCGAGAACAGACCTCGAGCCATCCTTTCCAACAAGCCCACCTTTCCAACCTAGAGGGTCTACAATCCCCACCTCAAAACATGAACCCACCACCTTGGGACTTACATCCATCAATTTAAGCACCTGTCCTTGAAGGGGAGGCTAGTAGTGTTCAACCCCCACTGCACTCTGGAGGGGACAATGTTCCTATTTGGGATGCGGAACTCCGAGCCATGAAACTCCAGCTTTAGGAAGTCATGCAAAACACACAGAACAAACCCTCCACAATAGCTAACTCCCCATTTGTCGCCTCTATCAGGGAGAAACCCCTGCCCCCTAAGTTTAAAATGCCCTCAATCGACACCTTCGATGGCACAACCGATCTGGTCGACCATTTGGAGACCTACAGGACCCTCATGATCCTCTATGCTTTCCCTAACGAGATCATGTGTCGAGCTTTCCTGGTGACGCTTAAGGGGTCGGCTCGACTATGGTTTGGTCAGCTACCACCAGACTCTGTCTCTACTTTCCAACATCTAAGTGATTCCTTCCTGAGCCATTTCATTAGTGCTCAACGCCAGCAGCGTTCGGTAATTCAACTGCTTAATATTTGGCAGATGGAAGGGGAGTCACTACACAACTTTGTCACCCGTTTCAACATCGAGGCCCTACAGGTGGCTAAAACGATGACAAGGTCATCCTCACAGCCTTCATGGCCGGTTTAAGACCATCCGATTTCCTTTTCTCCCTTTCTAAAAATCCCCCGATTGCCATGGCCACCCTCCTTTCCAAAACCCAAAAATATATGAATGCCGAAGACTCTTTGGTAGCCCGCCAAGATTCCACACCTAAAAATCCACCCCCTAAGGACAAAAGAAAGGAACCCGAAACTAGACCCTCCCAATATATTCATCAACCCCCTCAATATACTGACCGACTTGCTCGAGCCGACTGACCGACCGGCACCGACTCAACCACCCAGTCGGTTCGAATGATACATCCCTCTCAATTCTCCCATGGAATAAGTCTTGAACCAAATTTAAAAAGATTACAACCTGAAATGGCCCCAACCATCACGATCTCCCTCTAACTGGCGAGATCAATCCAAGTACTGCCGTTTCCATCAGGACCATGGCCACAACACTGAAGAATGTGTTAACCTTAAAGGCCAGGTAGAGGATTTAATACACCAGGGGCACCTCAATCGGTTCACGGCAACCCGTCCCTAGCAACAATTGAGGACCG
Organism: Camellia granthamiana; assembly: GCA_036172215.1. NCBI lineage: Eukaryota > Viridiplantae > Streptophyta > Magnoliopsida > Ericales > Theaceae > Camellia > Camellia granthamiana. The sequence continues at coordinate 86,806,520 of CM069907.1, forward strand.
ACCTGCCCAGGGACCAGCACCGATATACTAAGCGAGGCAATGATCGGCTCCCACCATAACCTCGAGCACAAGGCAATCCCACCCTCTCGGTCGGAGAGATCAGAGTCATCACTAGCGGGCTCGCATATGGAGGGCCATCTCATTCGGCCCAGTGAGCCGGACTCAGAAAAATCAGACAAGGCTCCGATAAGGAAGTAACGACATTGGATCGCCCCTTCAAACACCCCAAGCAATGGTCTGAACCCATCACCTTTACAGAGGCCGACTGCACAGGCATTCGTTACCTCCACAATGACCCCCTCATCATTTCCGCTCTCCAATCCAACTACAAAGTTAGATGGGTGCTTGTCGACAACGGCAACTCTTCATATATCATCTTCCTGAACGCCTATCACCAACTCAAGGTCGAAGAAGAAAAGTTGTCCCCTCTCCAGACCTCACTAGTCAGCTTCACCGGCGATCGGGTGACCTCCATAGGCTCCATCGATCTTCCTATTACCATCAGAGAATATCCACGGCAGACCACCAAACTACTTACTTTCCTCGTCGTCGACTGTCCTTCTGCTTATAACATCATCCTCGGACGCACGACTTTCAATGCTTTCCAAGCTATCACCTCTACATACCATCTAGTCATGAAATTTCTGACCGATCTCGAGGTCGGCACAGTGAGGGGCGAGCAGACGACATCACTTTGTTAAAGGAGGTCAAAATGAAGGAGGCTATGATCATCGAAGGTCTTGACGTCAGAGACAAGGAAGAGTTAGTCAAAGGGGAACTAGTGGAGGAACTTGTTGAAGTGCTTATCGATCCTACCGATTTAGCCAAAACAGCCAGGATTGGCAGCCAACTGTCCTATCAGGCCAAGGCTGATCTCACGGCTCTCTTAGCTGAGCACAACGATGTCTTTGCTTGGACCCATTGAGACATGCCAGGTATCGATCCCTCTTTCATTACTCATCGCCTCAGTATTGAGCCCCACTTCCGATCTTTCTGACAGAGGCAGCATATTTTTCACCCAAAACGCAACACCCTCATCGCCACTGAGGTGGGCAAACTATTGAAGGCACAGTTCATCAAAAATGTGGACTACCCTATATGGCTGTCCAATGTGATCTTGGTCCGCAAAAATAATGGCAAATTGTGACTCTGCGTTGACTATTCCAACCTCAATCGGGCTTGCCCCAAAGATAGTTATCCCCTTCCCTGGATAGATCTGTTGGTCGACACAATTACAGGACATCAGATGCTTAGCTTCATGGATGCCTTCTCCGGCTACAACCAAATCCTGATGCACCTGGCCGACCAAGAGCACACCTCCATCATCATCGACAGAGGGACTTATCACTATCGTGTTATGCCATTCGGCTTGAAGAATGCCGAAGCAACTTACCAACGCCTGGTTAATGTTGTCTTCTAACACCAGATAGATCGAAACATGGAGGTCTACATCGATGACATGGTAGTCAAGAGTAAACTCTCCTTCGATCACTTGGTAGAACTACGAGAGACCTTCGAAACCTTACGTAAATATCAGATGAAGCTGAATCCAGAGAAGTGCACCTTCGGCGTGGGATTTTGGAAGTTTTTGGGCTTCATGGTTAGCCAACGAGGCATTAAGGCTAACCCAAAAAAGATCAAGGCCTTGATAGAAATGCGGTCTCCCAGAATGGTCAAGGAGGTTCAACGGCTCGCGGGCAGAGTTGCCGTCCTCAATCGCTTTATTTCCCGAGTAACCGACAAGTGTCTTTCATTTTTTAAAGTCTTCCGATAGGCGTTCGAATGGAGCACCGAATTTGAGGAGGCCTATTAACAACTGAAGCAGTGCATGGCCAACCCTCCCCTCCTCTCTCAAGCGCTGCCAAGCGAAACCCTCTTCCTCTACTTAGTTGTGTCAAACACTGCAGTCAGTGCTGCCCTCATTAGGGAAGACGACCCCGCATAACGTCCAGTCTACTACATTAGCCGCGCTCTCAGGGGGGTAGAACAAAACTACCCTCTGTTGGATAAAATGGCCCTCGCCTTGGTTATAGCCTCCAGACGCCTCCGACCTTATTTCCAAGCTCACTCCATAGTGGTTCTCATTGACCAGCCTCTGAAAAAGTTCATGCGACAATCAGAATCGTCAGGAAGACTTATGCAATGGTCCATCGAGCTAAGTCAATTTGAAATCTCTTACCGACCTTAAACATCGATCAAAGGCCAGGCTGTCGTCGATTTTATCTTGGAGTTCACCAACCTCACTCCGAACGTACCTCTTTCGCTAGCACATCTCACCACTGATGCAAAAGACCCCTACTCCTGGACCCTTAGTTTGATGGTTCATCCCGCAAAGAGGATAGTGGAGCCGGTCTAATCCTTACCACCCCAGAGGGTGAGTACTTCAAGTGTGCCCTCCGTTTCCTGTTCGACGCAAACAATAATGAGGCCGAGTATGAGGCCTTGATAGCCGGTCTTCGACTAGCAGAGACATTGGTGTAAGCTATATCCAAGTATTCAATGATTCCCAATTGATTGTCGGACAGATCACTGGGGAGTTCGACGCAAAGGAGGGGACGATGCGAGCATATAGGGGACATTGCCCTTCTTTTTGTCCGCCTCTTTAATACTTTCCAGATCAAACACATCCCAAGGTCAAAAAACTCCAAGGCGGACGAAAAGGCTCAATTAGCCTCAGCCGACCAGTCAAACTTCAGCCATGGCATCCGTATTGAATACTTGACCCATCCGGCGACTTCGCCAAACCCACAGGAGGTCCACTTCCTCCAGAATGAACCTATCCCATGGTCTCAAGACATCATTCCATTTTTGACATGAGAGGAGTTGCTAGACGACAAATAGCAGGCTGCTAAAGTCAGAGCCCGGTAGTCTAATTACATCCTCATCAGCGGCCTACTATACAAACGGGGATTCTCACGCCCATACCTCAGGTGTCTCAGTCCTGCTCAAGCGACCTATGTGATGAGAGAAGTCCACGAGGGCATTTGTGGTAATCATTCAGGTAGAAGATCTCTGGCCTATAAAATCCTCCGCACCGACTACTTTTGACCCATGCTCAATCAAGATGCCAGTGAATTTATGCTTAAGTGTGATAAATACCAGCATTTTGCCAATATCCCTCATGCTCCACCAACATAACTGATTACACTCAGCAGTCCCTTACCCTTCGCTAAGTGGGGCATCAACTTAGTTGGTCATTTGCCCATTGGTAGGGGCCAAACCAAGTTTGTTGTGGTTGCCATTGACTATTTCACCAATGGGTGAAAGCAGAACCCCTTGCTACAATTACCAAGCGAAACACTACCAGGTTCATTTGGCTATCGATCGTGTGCCGATTTGGAATCCCCCAAGCCATTCTTTCGGACAATGGCAAACAATTCAACAATGCCAAGCTCAAGAAATTCTGTGAATAGCTCAACATTAGACCATGTTTCTCTGCCCTAGGCCATCCCCAGCCAATAGGCAAGTCGAAGTCACCAATCGCTCCCTTCTGAAGATCATCAAGACAAAGTTGAAAGCCACCAAAGGACTCTAGGCTGAGGAATTACCGAACATACTCTGGGCTTATCGGACGACAATTCAAACCCTTACTGGGGAGACCCCTTTTTGCCTAACATACGATGCCGAGGCAGTTATCCCAATGGAAATCGGCCTGCCTACCCCTCGGGTTTTACATCTGAATCTAGAACTAAACGAAGAGTTGTGCCAGGCTGACCTAGACCTAATTGAAGAGCTTTGAGAGGCAACTGCTGTCAGATGGGCATCATATCAACAAAAAATGAGAACACATTATAACCGCAGAGTCCGACCCCGAGAGTTCACAGTAGGAGACCTTATCTTGCGAGAAGCAACCCTTGCCACTAAAGATTCGAACGAGGGCAAGCTGGCAGCCAAATGGGAAGGACTTTATGTTATCAAGGCCAAACCCCGCCCAGGTATTTACCGTCTTCAAGATATGGAAGGCCGAGACCTCCCCCATCCATTGAATGCTGAACACTTGCAGCGTTATTTCCAGTAAAAAGGCGTCTCCTATTTTTGTATCATTCAATTGTTGTATGTTCTCTTTTGCCGATCTGAAAACTTATTCATTTTTTCCCTTTCCATACACGGTGTAAATTTGTGATCAACAGACTGTGCCTTAATGACAACAATTTCACACTTTCATTATCTGTCTTGCGCTTCAATGACAAGTTTTAGACTAAGTCTTAGCCAGACTGAGCATGAAAAGTTTAGCCAGACTGAGTTAAACCAAGCCTCAGCCTGACTAAGCCCTCCAAGTGTCAGCCAGACTTAGCATAAAAAGCTAAGCCAAACTGAGTTAAGCCAAGCCTCAGCCCTACTGAGCCCTCCAAGTCTCGGCCAGACTGAGCATGAAGAGCTCAGCTAGATTGAGCTAAGTCAAGCCTCAGCCCGACTGAGCCCTCCAAGTCTCAGCTAGACTGAGCATGAAGACCTCAGCCAGACTGAGTTAAGCCAAGCCTCGGCCCGATTGAGCCCTCCAAGTCTCAGCCAGACTGAGCATGAAGACCTCAGCCAGACTGAGTTAAGCCAAACCTCAGCTCGATTAATCCCTCTAAGTCTCAGCCAAACTAAGCATGAAGAGCTCAGCCAGACTGAGTTAAAACTAGTCTCAGCCAGACTGAGCATGCAGAGCTCAGCCAGTCTGAGTAAGCCCTCCAAGTCTCACCCAAACTGCACGAGAAGCACCCAGCCAAACTGACTTGTACATAACGCCTCTATTTAGTTAAATCTCAGTTGATTCTTTTCCTAGGTCATTTTTACCATTCATACAACTTAGATTACTTGTCCAATTTTACCATTCATACACTTTATTAACAATTTTACCATTCAAAAAAAAAAAAAAAAAACAACAATAACAACAATAACAAACCATAACAGAACTGGCACATTTATTTATTAACAACTTGCACCATTATACACTTTATTACAGAAATTACATTCAATTCATTACAAAAAAAAGAAGATTAGGAAAAACACCCAGCCCTTACTCCCCTTCGCTGGATGCAAGATCTTCTTCTTCCACCCCCTCATCCAGGGGAGTCTGGGTGACCTCGTCCTCTCCTACTTTACCAGATTGAAGTCCACATCTAGGAACAGCTCTTGCGCCTTATATTTGAAGCTCATCCAGCCGCTGTCCTAGTACTGGCTCATCTCGTGCTTGTAGAAGTCTGACCGTTGAAAATTTTGGATTACTTCTTATTCGCTCCTACCTTCTGCGGCCACTCCTGATGGCCCAGCACCCCCCTTCACCCTCCTTAGCCAAACTCCTAGCGACCACCGCGTCAATGGCCATCTGGAATTCAGCAAACCCCTTAAACTACTCCACCACCACCACACACAGATTTGGGTACGCCGCCCTCTCAGAGGCCATTTTGGCCATCTCTTCTTCCAGCGTCCTCTCCAACTCCGTAATGCGCCCATCTGCTTCTTCCTTGTCTTTTAGGGCCTGGTCACGTATATCTTCATTGTTGGAGAGGGACGCTTCCAACCTTTCCTTGGCAATGTTGTAGGCTTCTTTGACTTCGCCTACCTTCCTCTGCTCACCCGCCAACTCAAACTCCAGCAATACTGCCTTGTGGCGCAACACTTTCAACTCCGATTTGGTGACGACAAGCTCGGAGGCAGCGCGTTCTACCTAGTGGCTTTGCACCACCGCTAATACTTCCATCTTCTTAACCCTTTGCGCATAGTCCAGGCCCTTTGCATAGGCACTCTGCACGGCTTTTCTCCAGCTCGCCGTCTCCACCCTTAGGTTTTGTAATTGTGCCTTCACCCCTTTCAGCTGGGCCTTCAGCGGCTCTGCCTCCACCTTCGCGCGGGCTGCCTTATTCAGTAGAGCCACCGCCAAGGTCGTCGCTTCCATCTGCACTGAACAGAACCCTCTCAGGAGGTCGGCCTTTGTAAATAGCGCCATCGACCGCACGGCCGCATCCTCTACTACCCCTAGAAGACGATCTACAGCAACCCTGGCTTTGCCCACTTCTTCCGCCGATTGACTGGCCACCGCGCGAGCATGATACGTAACGGTCTTCAATGTGGTGCCCCTCTCTGATTTGCTTGCTCGCCCTCTCCCCACCCCAGGACTTGGGGACACTTCTTGTACAGGCACAATCTTACGCGATTGCTCTTCCAATCTCTCACCTCCTACCAACTGCTTTGGCTCAGCTGCTCCACTCACCACTTGGGCACTTGGGCCCATGGCCTTTCCTACTCCTATCCTTGTCTATCCCACCCCTACTTCTGAGGTTGCCTTTGCCATCCCCTGCTTCACCTTCTTCAACATTGGCCCCCCCTCACTCTCCTCCACAGCCACCCTCATTTTCTTCTTTTTCTTTAACACTGCCTCCATCTCCTTTTTGCTTCTCTCCTTCAACAGATCCACTGGGGGTGGTAGCAGCGCAAAATCGGTCAGATCCTTATCTCCCAGAGGCTTGGGGCGTGGTCGGACTTGCTCCTTCATGACCAGCTTAGACGCACGGCCTAACTGTGATTCTTTATACTTGTCTGCCTTGGCAAATGTCCTTTTATCCTCTGCCTCTTGCATCTTTCTTCTCGCCTCCAACTCTTCCAGCGCAGGGTCTTCCTCAGTCGGCTGTGGCCCTAGACTTAAGGAAAACAAGGTTCAAGGCTAGATAAGGTCATCCCACTTCACGCCTTCCTTCTCCCTCAACTCCTTCACCCATTTAACCCTATTCTCTGCCTCTACCTCCAACCTTGGCTCCACCAATTTGATGGGAATTTTCCACATTGTGCGCACCCCCCTCCTGCCATTTACTAATACGTAAAACCACCTTGGTCTCCATCCCTTCATTGATGATGGTAAACCCGTCACTAATCCTCTACCTGCCACCGCCTGCAACGTCGCCCATGTTTCTTGTTGACCAGAGGCCTTGTAGCAAGAAAAGAACTCATCTACTATCATCGTTGCTCCCCCGGTCGCCCGTGGCCATGCAATCGCGCAGGCCAGTAATATTTTCCACGTGTTGGGCATAAGCTGACCTGGCTCCACCTCTAACCGATTCAACACGTCCACCACTATTTATGGGAGTGGCGACCTCAGACCCCCCCGCAACACCTCTTCATATAGCCTAAACTCCATCGAACGTGCATCTGATGCCCTCTCCTTAGACGTCGGCAACTTCAACTCTATCTCCACTAGAATTTGGTATTTCTTACGCACCTCCTCTAACTCCTCTACCGTAAATGTCGATTTGTCAGCCTCGGTTTGCTAGTGGTCAGGTCCCACTTGGCTAATCGGCCTCGTGGCCATGATCATTATGGACAGACGAGGTCGCGTCGCTTGCTCCGCTCCTTTTTCCTCTCGCCTCTCCGTCCTATATTACTCTGCCAACTCCACCTCATCGTCTTTACCTAACGCCTCTAACCTCATGGCTGGCACTTTGTCTCAAGCCATCTCTTTTATGTTTCTGTATATTGCTTCGAACGTAGGTGCGAGGAAGTTCACAAACTCTTGGAAGGGAGTGTCACACGAAACGAATGAGGTTAGGTCTGGGATGTGTTGGTTTCTCGCAATGAGATATGTAAAACGGATAACTCCAAATGCCCACGGTTTGCCTATTTTCCAAGGATCGAGGTTAAATTTCACCAATTTAAAATTTTCAAAAGTTACAACCCTCGCCTTTTCCATGTCCTATCCTAGTCCTAACCTTTCACTTCCTACTAACGCATCACCTCCCTCACCACAGGCTTAGATCATCCCACATGTACAACCACGATTCCCCACCCTTTTCCCATTCCCTGTCTATTCCACTTCACATCATCACGAGCCTCATCGCTCCTCATGCCCCGCGTGCCTCCACCACCTCTCACTCGGCCCCCCTTCGCGATCAGCCATCCTCTCGATCGGTCTTCGCGCTCAGCCCCCCTTCATGGTCGGCTCTCCTCTCGGTCGGTCTTCATGGTCGGCCCCCTTCGTAGTTGGCCCTCATCTCGGTTGGTCTTCGCGATCGGCCCTCCTCACGGTCGGCCTTCTCGTTCGACCCCACACACTTCCCATCTTCCTTTTTATTTCCTTTGTTGGACTGAAGTTGCATTTGGGAATGGGGGACTACTGACATCGGTGGGCCCGCAAAAGGTTTTGCCCCGCCACTTAGAGCCTAATTCACAGCTCAAGTACTAAAGCCCAACACCCTTGAGAACCCAATGTTGAACCAGGAACCAATGGCATCTAAACACTTGTCAAATAGGGAACTCGCCACATAAGTAGACGAAGATCCTACAGAGTTATTGCACCACACATCAGCCATTAATGAGGCTCCTACAGCATAAATGCGACAACCCCTTCACGTCGGAATAGGCAGCCTCACCGTGAACAATGCAAGCTAGAGTATAGACTTTTGGCTAACACGATAGGTCAGAGTGGACAAGAAATGATGGACAAAGGATATAAAGAGGTTTCCAAGGCACAAAAAGGTTAAGTTCACTATTCTTCTTCCCCCTCTCTCTCTCTACATAGTCAATTTCCTCCTTTCTAACTTGATCGTCGGAGGGTCCGCTGGGGGACTCCCATTCCCCATTGGACCTTTTTACAGGCACCACCAGAGAGCTCCGAGACTGGTGAAAGATGTTGGAAGTGTGGGTCGGCCCGACTCGCCCTCCCTTGGATCAGCAACATTATCATCTACAATTTTATTTGTTCACCACAAGTTAGCAGCAACTGTTTAGTCAAAAGGGAGGGGAAAAGAGTGGTGAGCTGGCACACCATTAGATTTTCGAGTGAATTCATTGTCTTGGATATGCATTTTTCACCATTTTCCTTCCCTGTTTTCTTGATTTATTATTATCTATGATCGTATTTTCATTAATTGAGCATTGTCATGACGAAGCAGTGATATAGTATGGTGTTTGATTGGGATTTTATTAATATTTTTTTGGTGCTCATACAAGTAGTGTTGATGGAATTTTTAGAACTAGCATCATGTGGTGTATAGGTGTTCCTTTTGTGAATTCTAGTGATGGGTTCTCCACTGTAGAAAGTGTAATTGTGGATGTTAAGTAGTTATGCATAGTTAAGTTTTGTGTTTGAAGGTTGTACTAGTTGAGTGTTGGAACATAGGAATTAAATTGTTAACTTAATAATGGAGTATTTCTTAATTCAAAAAAAAAAAAAAAAAATCTATTAAGAACCATGAACTTTAAAAAATGAAGAAACCATATCAAACGGATGAATTTTAAACTGAAATGTTTACAGTAGATTAATTACATATTGAATTGCATGCTATAATTTTCTTATAATTTTTGGGATTCAAAATCTATATTCACTAGTGCGTTCAAATCTGTCTAGAAAATCAGTGTCAAATAGTAACTTCGAAAGTGTTGTTCTCTTTCGATATAATCCGAAAAATTATCAAATCAACGTCATTAGAACCAGTTACGAGTATAGTTTCTTACACTTTTGGCCTTGAGTTGATTGCTCGTGTATACTAAGAGAACCATTGATTTCTTTAAAGTGTTGTAGAAAACAACCTGTTTGGATATAATTAATTGTAAATAATTATTTTGATAAGCAAATTGATTGAAACCAATTGGTTTGAAACTCAGGATATATTAGTTGATATCTGGAGGGTTTTGGAATTTTCCGAACAGCGTGGAGTGGGTTTTATAATTTTCAAAGTTAGCCAATAGATTGGGAAAGCTTGTTTAAAATTCTGTTTTATCTTAAAATTACTTTTAATTAAGTTTTGATTTGAACCCATGTCTTGGGTGATTTTAGACCTTGAAGAACATGAACTTAGGTAATATTTAAAAGTAATGGTGAGTTGGGTTGAGCCGTGTTAGTGCGCTTTAGTTTGGGGTTGCTTAGTTTCTTTTTCTTTAGTATTTTTAAATTAGTAGTGACGTGTAGTTTTCATACTTGGTTCAGGGCACTAGTTGGACTTTTATACTCTATTTGAGGATTACATTATACCGTATGCAGGTGAGTAGTTGCATGCTACATATCTTTATAAATGTTCCCTTGCCCTAAACTATTGAAAAATTAAATTGTTGTTTCAGGACTAAACTGTTTTGATAAATTATTGTAGTATCATTGGAATTAAATTATTTCTGAAACATATGTAAACTTGGCATACTGTAAACTATTTGTTATGGTTTCATGTTTGTAATGGTGAACTACCATGTTTTGCGAAGCTGAATTGTATTGATTATTGGGACCATCTGTATATATTAGTCTAGGAAAATTATTCCACTATGTACGGTGACTCTACCTCTAGGACATTCATTAATTTTGTTTTAGATTGTCATGTCAAGTTTGTGCATATTTCTTTTTATTTTTATTGAGGTTTATTTAGGATTATTTTGTTATGTGGGCTGTTTATATCCCATAAGTTTGAATGGTATTGATTACGGTTGGTTTTTTCATTTATACTTGAGGCATGTCACTGGTTTGGGTTTGGTTATTTATTATTGGACTTTTATATAGTTGTACAATGTGATTATGGATTCGTGTTTAGGCTTACGTGTGCCTCGGGCTAAGGACCTGTGGGCCACGGTCGATCATACCTGGGTTTAGGGTGTGACAATTATGGTATCAGAGCTGTAGTTTATCGAGTTACATATCTTGCATTTCATCATTTAGACGAGGTCCGAATCCTTATAGTCCATAGTAGTGTATGGTTAAGTTAGTTTTGTTTAAGCTTGTGTTGAGCTTTTCTTAATTTCATTTTGAATGTTAAGAGATGGCACCTAGGAGAAGAAGTGTCAATGCTCTTGAAACTGATCAGCCAGCCGCTAATCATAGAGTTCCTCTTGTTCCTATTCCTCCTTTAGTAGCGCCAACTACTACTCTAGCTGTGGGCACTATTCCCCCTACTACAACCATCTATTGCTCCAATGGTCCCTGAAGCACCAGGAGTTATTCCTGCTACACCAGCCGCACAGGTTTTATAGTCATTGTTGGGATTACTAAACAATCATGTAGCCCCACAACCAGTAGTTCCACCAACTTTAAGTTTGGATAGAGGTTCCTTATTTGAGAGGTTTATAAAGGCAAAACCTCCAGAATTTCACGGAACAATGGACCCTATGGAGGTAGAGGCATGGGTACTAGAGATGGAGAAAATATTTGATGTTCTAGGTTGTTTAGCAGACTAGAAGGTGGCCTTTGCAGCTTTTAGGTTCAAGGGTCAAGCAGGGCATTGGTGGCGCATGGTGAAGCGTTAATACGAGGGTAGAGAAATAGAGCTAGTGTGGAGCAAGATTCTGGTTCTGTTTAATGAGAAATACTTCCCTAAAGCGGTGCGGAGGCATAAGCAAGTGGATTTTCTCAATTTGAAGCAAAATGACATGACAGTCGATCAGTATGAACCCAAGTTTGCGAAGTTGTCGAGGTATTGTGGCTTGCTTTTCGTGCTCCTTTTGGATATGACTAGCCCTACAGTTCGAACTCCCGTGGTTCTGAATCTGATTTCACAAGTGCAATGTGAAATAGGTAAACACAAGTGAGTCTAAATCTGACAAATCTTTTGAAAAATCGATGTTTGAATCAAATGCTAAAAATGGACTGCTTTGCCAGATTTTAGAGTCGCCACCTAAATATTTTTGGGAAATTTAGGAAACCCGTGACTCATGCCAAAGGCCACTTATCCATGATCACCAAAGTGTCTTGGCTCGGGAACTTAGGTATGAGAGGGGAAGGTCATGAATTGAGCACCCCACTCACCCAATCAAAGATCGGGCTCTACTAATCATGATGTGAATCTTATTTATATTATACGCTCTTGTTTTTATTGTTAGACTAACTTTACTAAGCGTTGCACACAAGTATAGACCAATTTGCAAAAGTTGGAACATTTTGATTTTATGTTTATTTGAAAATTGTTTTGAATACGCGGCACTTGAAAAAGCAAGTTTGTATGTACATTAGTCAATTTATCCCAATTTTATCAATTAGCCTTCATCCACTAATATTCAAACAGATATATCACTTAAGCATTTAGCCTCATGGTATTATGCTTGACACGGCGACAATCACACTCATGCGATATGCTAAAGCAATAAATGCTCACCTAGTACTCCAAGGCAAGCCAAACAAAATAAAATTATTAGAAAACATGCATGCCCCTAAATAATGCGATATGACTAATGTGATGCAATATAATCGTGCAATTAATAGGCTCAGCTACTAGCATGGTATATGAACCAATTCAAGGCACGCAATAAATCACGTATTCAAGCAACGAATTTGAAATTGACATTGGTTAGTATAATGAGCCGAACCCTAATGCATCCGAGACGAGTGTATGCGAACATGGGAATGTTAAGGAAATATGATACTTTATGCTACCATTATAAGCAGGTAAATAAAAGGGAGAAAGAAAAGGGGTTGGAAGACATACACCATTATTACATATTTTTGCCCTCGTACAAGAGGGTCCGAATGAGTATCCAAGTGTTTGGATTAATAGCTAATTATTACAACATCAAACAAATGAATTGGGCTAAATTAGCTACCTATTACCTATTCGAACGAATTCTAATTTACCAAGCTATCTATCTAATTTTATTACAACAAGGGTATTGCAACAATACTAACTACAACAATAATTTACAAATGAAATTGCAACCATAATATTTAGAATGACAATAACTACAATAATAATAATAATAATAATAATAATAATAATACAACAATGATAATTACAATGATGCCAATAAGAATATTAATCCAAGCAACCTTGAGGCACGATGATCGCATGCGCAGTGCCCAGAAGCTATTCTGTCTGCCCAGACTACTCTGCCTCACCCTCAACCACTACCTCTTGTTTCTGCCAAAAGTCACTGTTTCCCACACATTGAAAGCTGGCCGACCCCCAATGAGATCCGGCCGGATCCAAACACTGCCGACCGGCTCCAAATTTCATGCCAAAATTCATTTTGTGTTCTATGGTGAGGATAGTGCAGACAGAGACTTTCTAGGCCCTGTTTGTCCCTTCTGCTCTTCTCTGTCATGTGAAACTTAAGAGAATAACAAATTCGCGTTTGAAACCATCAATTCGCACATGTTAATGGCTTGATGATCCCGAGTGCGTTTGGACAAAACTTTAATAAATGCGATGGAAAACCACCCTTCCCTCTTATCATGAGGATTCAAAGAGGAAAGCAGACACGCACTGAGTCTTATCAACGTATCATGGATTGATAAGTGACAATTCTCGGAATGATGGACTCGGCATAACGTCCGACCAAATCCAACCAACTCTAAACATTTTCTTTATGTCGATTTCATGATTTTAGCTCAATTTTATTAGTCCTTTCCATTCTTTAGCCAATTTGTCCAAAGTGATGATTAAGTCTACTAAATGAGAGGAGATATCAAACGAGAAGCGATTCTTGGCATGAAAGAGAGCCTATGCCTTGACGATGTACCTCCATAGAGATTAAGCCATTGAGCATAGGTCTCTTTTCCATGCCTTGAACAACCATCAATCATTTGAAATAACTCTCAAACAAAATAAAAGAAGAAAATAGGGAGGGCGCAAAAATGATCATGCGAACTTGATTATTAGGATGAGACTCTTGATATGAAAACTAAGTAAAGAAAAGCCATCAACTCAAATGACTCGGTATCTAAGGCCTAAACAACCGAAGCCATGAAGACTTACAACACAACAGGCTAGATATTCAAAGCATAAGCTATTTAAATGAATTAAAATAGCCCCTAAAGTGTAAAAACAGTGACAAAACTACTTCAAAAAGGGGAAGAAAGTGAACACAAATAGCAGAGGACAATCTAGACAAGCAAGCTTACACTACAAACATAATATTCAAACCATAAGTTAATTAAATGAGTCAAACAGCCCCTAAAACCAAAAAAAAAAAAAAACAAAAAAAAAACAAAAAAAACAAAAACAGTGACAAAACTACTCCAAAAAATAAGCTAAAAATAGTTTGAAAAACTAGAAAAAGTAAGCAAAGAGTAAAGAGAACAAAGCTAGTAAGCAATCCTAAGGAATGGTTGCTAACCCCTCCACTTTTTACAACTTCAAATCACATATTTTGGCCTCTAAAAATAGTCCAAAAACAGTCCAAAAATAGCCCAAAAATAGTGGCTAAAATCATGTTAAAAGAGCACAAGAGATAGGGAAAAAATAAAGAGATACAAAACTAGTAAGCAAGACTAAGGAGGGGTGGCTAACCCCTCCACTTTTGGAACTTTTAAATAACATTTTTCAGCCCTTTCCAAGTCTGAAAATCAGTATATAAAGACAAGAAAAATAGAGGAAAAAAGTAGAAGAAAATTGAAGAAGAAGGTGCAAAATTATACCTTTTGAAAAGAGAGACAAGCTCTTAGTTAACAAACTTGATTCCAACACCCTCAAGTTTCTGAAATTTAATTTGAAATCTCAAGCAAAAAGCTTCAAGAACAAGCTATAATGGTGTATGTATTGTGTATGGATAGCTAAAAATGGTTTGAAGATCAAAGGAGTAAGGAAGATGATTTTAGCTCTTCAAAGCTTTTGGGAAAATCTTCTAACCTTTAATTCTGAGTGCAGGGGGTCTATTTATAGAATTTGAGCTAATTTGGTTGAAAATATCTTCAAACAAAGATATTTATTCAATTCCCGCCAGTTGTCTGTTTGGCACTATTGAGAGCCAGACGACCCCCAAAAAGCCGGTCGGCCCCAAAAACACACGGCCAGCTCTAAAAGGCACAAATTCACTATTTTTCATTGAAAGCCAGTCGGCTCTAAATGAAAGCCGGCCGGCTCTAATTAAAAGCCGGCCAGCTCTAAATAGACCCTACCGCCTCCAAAAACCTACATTCCAGGCTCAACTTCAAACGGGCATATCTCCCTCATCCGGACTTGGGTTTAGGTGATTCTTGAGTCTAGATTGAATCACCGGAAGTCTACTTTCCAATGGTGGTGACCTCACATCTAAATTCTAAGTTTACAAAAAGATATGCCTAATTTTGTGAAGGCTGCTCTTTTTTTTAACGGTTTGATGCTCGACCTTTCCTAACCTAGTTTTCTTCCATCTTCTCCTATTTCCTTCAAATCCAAAGCTATGCATAAGACATTTTTAAGGATTTTTCAATGAGTTCACCTTCCTTCCATGTATCTCCACTTTGTCCTTACTCGGTTTACTGAAAAGTGCAATAGTTTAATCGAAATGCGAGCTTCGGAACATCGTAGAAACATTTGGAAAAATATTTTGAAAGAAGGATTTTAAGGTCTAAAATAGTTTGTCCAAAATGGGGTGTAAGGTTTGGGATTAGAGTTTGAATTTGAATTTCTTCATTGAGAACTCAAAAGATTGCACAGTGTAACTTTCATCATCGGGTGTTTGGAATAAAGCACGCAAGTCTTAAGGGAGGTCAAAAATGGGGTGTCTGCAGGTATGCCCCATATCAAGTGGCCATAGAGGAAGATAGAGTGATGTTGTTTGAGAATGGCTTGCGGTCAGAGATCTATGCAAATGTAGCTATTTTGGAGATGAAGACATATTCTGCATTGGTAGGCAAGGCATTACCAGCTGAAAAGGGAGTAGAAGAGGAAAAGAAAGCTGAGGAACAAAAGGCCAAGGAACCACAAAACAAGAGGCTTAGGGAGGAGAGACAAGTAGAGCAGCGTGGTAGGGGTAGCAATCCTAGCAAGAAGCCTTACACCCAAGGTTAGGCTAGCAATGGCATGAGGCAGCAAAATCAGAGGATTTGTGATAGATGTGGTAGATGACATTCTGTTGGGTATAATTGTGATGGCACAGCTCGAATGTGCTTCAAGTGTGGCAAGCCGGGGCATCTCTCTGCACAATGTAGGTCCAAGGGACTGGGAGGTCAGTCAGCAACACAGTCATTTCAGGGGCAAGGGTAGAGATGACCTTTTTATAACAGTGGGTTTAACCAGAAGCCGAATAATGGCAAAAGTGGGACTACCCAAGGTCAGACATCCGGGAATCGGACTCAGGAGAAGAAGTCAGCGGCTACTTAAGAATGTGTTTATGCTCTCACTAGAGAGGAGGCTAAGGTTGCTCCATCTGTGGTGCAAGGTACACTCCTTATATCATCTATACCTGCCAGAGTTTTAATTGATTCAGGATCTACACATTTTTTTGTTGCACCTAAGTTTCTATGTTGTTAGTCTATTCCTTGTGAGCCTTTGGATGCATGTATTGTTGTGTCTACGCCATTAGGAGAAACAATAGTGTTAGGGGAAGTTTGTAGATCATGTGAGACAGAGATGGGTGGTAGAATTTTTCCAGTGGATTTGATTTCTTTAGAGATGAAGGATTTTGACGTGATTTTGGGGATGGATTGGTTGACGAGGCATCATGCCTCTGTTGATTGTTTTAGAAAGAGGATAGTTTTTGTTATGCCTGGGCAACATAAGTTTTTCTTTCAGGAAGTGTAGCTTGGCTTTCTGCGCTACTTTCAGAAGGCGAATAGCCCTATAGTTCGGACTCCACTTCCGGTTCTAAATCTGATTTCACAAGTGCAATGTGAAACAGTGAAAACACAAAAAGAGTCCAAATCCAGTAATTCTTTTTGGAAAATCGATGTTTGAATCAAGTGCCAAAAATGGACTGTTTTGCCAGATTTTAGAGTCACCACCTAAATATTTTTGAAAAATTTAGGAAACCTGAGACTCGTGCAAGTTGCTAAAACGTAAAATTACTCACCTAGTACTCCAAGCCAAAAGGGTGAACGAGTTAGCAAAAGATGCACGTTCCTAACTTATGCGATTATGGCTAATGCAACACACACATTATGTATTTTATAGGGTCGGCTATGAGTATGGCATATGATTTCATTCAAGACATGTGAGAGAGCACGTATTCAAGAAATGAATTTGGACATTGATATTGGGTTAGCATGATGAGCCGAACCTTATATGCATGCAAGACAAATGGATGCAAAACATGAGAACGCTAATGAAACGTGATACCCTATACTGACCATCGTGAGCGATTAAATAAAAGCGAGAAAGACGTGGGGTTGGAAGATATACACATTATTACTATATTTGATCCCTCAAGCAGGAGGGTGCGAATCAATGTTCGAAAGTTCGAATTAACTAACTATTACAAAACTAGGCAAATAATAATTAACTTAACTAAGCTAATTAACTACTTCATTACAACAATTTAACTAGCTATACCAATTAACTAAACTAAGTAACTACTTTATTACAACAATTTAACTAGCTATACCAATTAACTAAGCAATGGCTACAACAATACTAATTACATTAAGATTAATTTACAACTATGATAATTATAACACTAATGGAACAATTAATCGTGTTCAACAAAGGCGTAAGTGAAGATGGATGACGGTTGCATGCACAGCGCCTGAGAGCTACTCTGTCTGTCCAAGCCAACTCTGTTTCACCTTCAGCCATTGCCTCTATTTTCTACAAAACTGCACTGTTGGCCACACACTAAGGGTCGGCCATGCATCAGTGATGGCCGACTGGGTCTATAGATGGCCGGTCGTGCCTCAATTTGGTACAAAACTCTATTTTTGTGTTCTGAGGTGAACCAGTGCAGACAGAGTGTTCTTAAGCTCTATTTGTCCCATCTTTCCTTCTCTTTCATGGAGAGGGTTGAGAGAAGGATGAAGTTGGTCCCAAAACCACAACGAGCAAGTTGATTGCTTGATGATTCCAGATACAAGTTTGGACAAAAGTCAATGAATGCAATGAATAAGACCACCCATCCTTCTTGTCATAGAGTGAGCTCAAAGAGGGAGGTTGCAATGCTTCAAGAATCATCAAAATGCCATGAATTAGCATGTGATGACTCTTGACACAAGGAACTTGGCATAACGTCCGGCTAAGTTCAAGCAATTTTAACCATTTTCTTTATTAAGCCAATTTTATGAAGCCTTGCCATTCTTTAGTCCATTTGTCCATGGTGATGTTAAGGTCCTCTAAACAAGAAGTAATGTCAAACGAGAGGTTCTTTTAAAGCATGAGAGAGAGACTATACCATTGGCAATGAATCTCCGAAAAGATTAAGCCATTAAGCAAAAGTCTGTCTTACATGTTTTGAGCAACCTCAATCGGTTGAAATCATTGTCAAGAATGAAAGAGATGGATGGTGGATTGATTGTTAAAATTAGACTTTTAACATGAAAAGTAAGTAAAAGAAAACTTGGAACAACATGCAACAAGTTATGTATGCCAATTCATGAGACAACAACTAAACTAACCAAAGCTTGAACCAATTTAAAAGGCTTGGAAAGCCCTAAAATAGCCCTAAATAGATGAAAATCAATGGCTAAAAATGCATAAAAAGAGCCTAAAAAGCTAAGCAATAAAGAGATAAAACAAGGCTAGTAAACAAGGACAAGGAGGGGTGGCTAACCCCTTCACTTTTGAAACCTCAAAGCATGGTTTTTATCCTTTTTTAAACTCTGAAAATTAGTGTAGATATCAAACAAAAAGAGTGTAAAAGTTAAGGTTTGAGCTATAGGTAAGGGTGTAGAAAGAGCAAACTCTCTCTACTATTTTGGTAGCTCTCCAAACCCAAACTTAAACACTTAAAATAGGATCAAAGAAACACAAAACAATAAGAATTAGGTAGGAAATGAAAGATATGAAAGCAACAAGGGAGATAAAAAGCTTACACCTTGCAAACAAGTTAGCTTTTGATTATGATCCAAGTTTAGTCTCAACCCACTTTCAAGCTTGAATTATGCTTCTCAAAGATCAAGCAACGGTCTAGGATGGTGAGACAAGGTTGTGTATGGTGTATGGAGATGACACAAGGTAGCTAGGTTAGCTCAAAGGTTGCTTGCCATGGAAGAAGGAGGAGGGATGAGCTCTCAAGGTGTATATAGGCTTTCTAAATTTTGTTCAAACCCCCAAAACAATAACACAGCTTCATTTTTATAGAATTTGAGCTAGAAATATCATAAAGATCTTTAAAAATGGACAACTGGCGGCTTCTCACGCAAAACAATGTTTCTCGCCACCAAGGCCCGGCTGACCATTCATAGCCACAGCTGGCCATCACTGATGCACGGTCGGGCCTTGATGCCCTCCCCTTTTTTTGGTTCAAACTCAGCTCAGGGTGACAAAAGGTCAAAAAATGAGGCTCAAAGGTTCAAACAAGGTAAATGTTGAAGATTTGAGGTTATTTCGAGAGCTTGATTGAATCTGAATCACTGTGAATTCAAAGCACACAATTCGACTTTCATCATCGAGTGTATCGAACCAAGCACCTAATTCTTGTGGGCGGTCAAAATGGGGTGTCTACAGTTGCCCCTCTTTGACAGAGCTTAAGCAATCATGAAATGACATGAGTGAATGTCAAAGCCCAGAGACAACCCATTCGACGAGGCCGCAAGACTTGGGCAAGAAAGCAAGACATAAATTAGATTGGTTGTGCTCGCAAGCTGCCTATGTATCCCTTTGCAAGGAATCAAACCAGCATAGTTCAGGGGCAAAATGCAAATATAAGATGCAAGAACATAACTTATGACCATGCAATGAGGCCATGCAATGAAGCACTTGAATGCAAATGCAATGTAAAGAAAATGCCACATTTAAACAAACTGAAACAAGGTATAACAATTTCAACCATGAAAAGAACTAAGTAAATAAACACACCTTGCATGGGAAACACGAGCCAAACTACATTTCATATAGAAAGGATGTAAGAAAATTATGCAAGCCTAACTACGCGTCACGTAAGAAAGGTGAAGGGCGACGTGACCATTGAGTGCACCCGAGGTCTCAGCCAAGATCCTAATGCGTTGCACGCGAGGGGAAGAAAGGTGGTGTGAACTTCGGGTGCACTCGATGTTTTTAACCGAAGGTACAATCCTAACGTGTCACACGCGAGAAGAGGAAAGGTGATGTGAACATTGGGCGCACTCGAATGTTTTTAACCGATTTGCAATCCTAACACGTCACATGCGAGAGGAGGAAAGGTGGTGTGAACATTGGGCGCACCCGATGTTTTTAACCAAAGGTACAATCCTAACGTGTCACACGCAAAAGGAGGAAAGGTGGTGTGAACATCGGGCGCACCCGAGGTTTTTAACCAATTTGCAATCCTAATGCGCCACACACAAAAGGAGGAAAGGTGTTGTGAACATCGGGCGCACCTGATGTTTTTAACCAATTTGCAATCCTAACGCGTTACATGCGAGAGGAGGAAAGATTGGTGTGAACATCGGGCGCACCCAAATGTTTTTAACGAAGGTACAATCCTAACGCGTCACATGCGAGAGGAGGAAAGATGGGGTGAACATCAGGCGCAGCACATGTTTTTAACTGATTTGCAATCCTAACGCATCTCATGCGAGAGGAGGAAAGATTGGTGTGAACACTGGGCGCACCCGAATGTTTTAACCGAAGGTACAATCCTAACGTGTCACATGCAAGAGGAGGAAAGATTGGGAATTGACTAAGAACAAACAAATTGCATAAGTAGGAGTCAAAACATGGATTCTATTGAAAGATACATGAAATCAAAACAATGCTAATGTGTTAAAACAATGGGCTCAACGCACCGCGTTTCAATCCAGTTGTAAAATAGTTAATGATTTTTATGTTGCACGAATGATTTTATCTAGAACTCCTCTGTATGAACCGTACATACAATATTGGGACTTCTTCGACACTCTCTGAATGAACCATACATACAGTATCGGGCACTTCTTTGACACTCTCTGAATGAACCGTACATACAATTGTAGACACCCCATTTTTGACCGTCCTCAAGACTTGGACGTCATCGTTTGAACACTTGATGATTTTGTATGCTCGTGTTTGTTTTGAACACCTGAAGTTCTTGGCAGAGTGCCTTGCCTTTGAGCCTCTCAACTTGTCTATTTTGTGCTTGGTTGTGGACCAAGAGCTTGCTGTTTCAAATCTGGAGGAGAGACGGTCTATCGGCCATGGCTTGTGCCTACCGGCCATCAGTGGTGGCCAGTCGGCCACTAGTGATGGTGGACGGCCATTTTTCTCCTTTTTCAAATATTTGCTTGCCAGTTGTGCCAGTTGTTGCTCACTGATGTGCATCTCCATACATGTGTATGAAGGGATAAATACAAGCTCTAAGCTTGTTTTTCTATATATAGGGGGGTCTCTCCCCTATTTGGAGGGGTTAGACAATTTATAACAAAATTTTCTCTCTCTCTCTCTCTCTCTCTCTCTCTCTCTCTCTCTCTCCTCTTATTTTATGCTTTATAGTTGGCTTTCTCTACACTTTTGCACATAGACCCTTAATCAATCTTGACTACCTTGGAGCTGAGGTTCTAGGAGGTCACCTTGGAGCCTTAGAGAGGGTTTTGAGCTTGAATTTGTGCCTAAAATTGTCTTGTGCTTCAAGAGCAAAAAGGGAAGTCCAGGAAAGCAGTGGCTGACCGACCACCAGAAGTAGCCGACCGACCACCAATGGTAGCTGACAACCACCATTAGTAGCTAATCGGCCAGAAATGAAATTTTGCACCAGTTTGTTCCTGAGTTAAAGCAGAGGCATTCTGGGAGTTGGCATAATTTTCAGAGATCAAACGAGTGTAAAAAGAGGCGTCCAATGGCAAGGCGGTGGATTTTCGGAAGGAAGCCAACAGAGCATGCATGCCTCCGTCGCCCTCGAGGCCATTTAATTGCTTTAATTAGTTAGCATAGCTAATTATTCAATTCAAGTGTTGTACTTAATTAGTTAGTGTAACTAATTATTCAGTTCAATTTGTAATAATTAATTAGCTAGAATAATTAATTAGTTTTGGTTTGTAATAGTTAGCTTAATTAGCATAGCTAGCTAGTTAATGTTTATTCATTTGGACCCTCTTTCGCGAGGGCTTAATGTTGTAATAAGCGTGCGTGCATACGTGCATGCATGTCTTCCAACCCCACGTCCTTCTCCCTTTTATTTATCCGCTTTCGATGGTTAGATTAGGGACATGTTTTAATTAGCAAACCTTATGCTTGCATGTTTGCATCATTCATTTGTCTTGCATGCACCGACGCTTGGTGCATCATTCAAACTGCACTGCAAATTCAATACTTATTTGAATACGTGTTTGAAAGTGTCACACCCTAAACTTGCACCTAAAAGTTTGGGCATGACCAACTCGATAATGGTCTCAAAACTTAACAATTATATAATAAGGGGCCTGAACGAAAGCAAGTAGTGAATTAGTTAACATCCATTGAGCTAATGCTACATGCCAGGATCACAAAACATTCAACACATAATGAATCGTAAACAGCTATACTTAAACATATACACAGACCCAACCCCGCCACTGGGGGTATGACAAAAGCATCAAGAGTGAAGGACATACGTGATTAACAACATTTGACAAGAGGCTAGTGACCCAAGCCATAGGCTCTGAGAAGAACTCCACAAAAATGAATAGGCTTCATCTAACTGCTTGGGCACAGTGGGGTTGACAAAAACCGATAGGGCTGGACTAGGTTTGACCTCCAAGCTGAGAACCTATAGAAACAGACATAATGCAAAGTGAGCAAAGCTTAGTGAATAATAGTACGTAGAAAATGTAGATGAATAGACATGAATTATAGTGCATATAAACACATAAGTCACATGGTTGATCTTAATCTGTGAACGTTTCCATAATGGCCTTGGGCCCATTATATGTACAAAACAACCTCAGGCCTAACATCATGTAGAACGGCCTGAAGCCCAACCTGTTATACAGAACGGCCTCAGGCCCACATCTCGACAGCTGCCCATACATTGGAGGGTAGGTAGAACATCGACATGTACACTAGCTCCCTTGGCCTCTGGCCATGTATCATAATCAATTCGTATCATACTAGGGTTGGTGAGACATTGACATGTCATCACCTCCCTTAGTCTTAGAGTTGTTGATAAGTTGTAACTTATATCCGAACGGCCTTGGGCCCAGTAATAACAGAACAGAACGACCTCTAGTCCATAAGAATTCCTTATCCAGTATCACACATAATTTCCAATTGTTCCTCATGTGAGAACATAGTTCATTCATGAATAACAATATGTTAATGGCAACTATTAACAGTAATTAAACATATTACTACCGTACTATTACTCACAGTGTTGTGGCAGAGCGATGGTCCTTTCCTGTATGTTACCTACACACATATACAGTTCAGAAGTTAGCCTATTTTCCTTTTTAATCAATATCCGATTTGTTCGACATACATTTAGTTATAAGCATTTTAAAGACTTCAAATGCACATTTTAGCAGTGCCACAGGGTCCAATAGAAGGAAAGAAACATACATAAATTTTGGCCCTAGGCCGCACGTGCGGGAAGGTGGGCCGCACCTACGGTGATCCTCTTCCGCACGTGTTTTTATTTTAGTACCCCAATCTTCGTTTCCCCTGTTTTCTGCACGTGCGGCTGTGAGCCCTGCACGTGCAGTGGTGCTTCCCGCACGTGCGGTTGTGAGCCTCGCACGTGTGGTCGGAACCCCTGTTTTGGGCAGTTTCGAATTTAGGCAAAATTTCACACAACCAACACATTATAGAGTATAAAATGGGGAAATCAAAGCAATACTATGATATAATAACATACTAACATGAATCATAAACTCAATTAAGTCTTTATTGTTTTCAACTTCGTGATCACGCTCAATATTCTTATGTTGGTTATATGTGATATATAAGTTATATACATATATAACCATGTGAGTTCAATATGAGAAATCGAATGCAAGATGTAATTACTCCATAAAGCTCAACCTAACTCAAAATAACCAAGTGGTACAAACATCCTTACTATTGGTCAATTATTACACACATGGCTTCAATTACAAACCCTAATCACATGAATACAAAGGAAATCCTTACTCAAGTCCAAGTGAGGGGTTACTATAGGTGAATTGAACCTACCTTGAGCCCAAATCCCCACAACCTTTCTCAATTTTCTTTAATCTCCCCCTTGTTGAGCCATTTTCTCTCTACCTTGTAGAAGCTCTCTTTTCCCTTGCTCTTCCTCTCTAATCCTCTCTTCTCTCAGGAGATATTTGTTTTGTGCAATATAAGTGACCAACCAAAGAGTTCAAGAGGCTATTTATTGATTTATATTAAATTAATCAATTTAATCATTCCGAATCGAATTTCTACAAAAATTCATATTATGCTCTAAAAATCATGCTGATCACAATTATAAAGTCAATTTCAGATTATTAAGTTTCTAAAGCTTTCCATTACTGATCCAAACAACGCAATCGTAACAGATATTTCTCATAGTTAACAAATATAAACCCGTAGTCATATAATTCACACAATTAAACTTAATTCCACATGGAATTTCACATTTCCCAGATAAATGCACATAGTAAGAGACCGAAAGCATACCAGAAAGGATATAGGAGGGTCGGGTTGTTATACTCTCCTCCCCTTAAATAAGTTTGGTCCCTCAAACTTGTTTTACCTTACGATAGAAACAACTTCAGATAGTGGTGTTGCATTTCTTCTTCTTTTTCCCAAGTAGCATCTGTTCCATAATGTTCTTGCCATTCAACTATTACCATTGGGATTTCTCGATTCCGTAACTGTTTCACTTGCCGATCCATAATTTGAATTGGTTTTTCTTCGTAGGTTAATTTATCATCCAACACATTTTGATGGTAATGTATGACGTGAGACGGATCTGGAAGATAACCCCAAAGCATAGATATATGGAACACATGATGTACTTAACTCGTACTTGGTGGAAAGGCAACCCGGTAAGCCACCGAACCCACTTTCTCCAGAATTTGGAATGGACCAACATATCAGGGTGTTAACTTACCCCTTTTTTTCCAAACCTTGGGTGCCCCTTCATCGGAGTGACTTTCACAAAAATGTGATTACCTACCTCAAATTCCAAATCTCTTCGTCGGTTATCCGCATAACTCTTTTGTCTACTTTAAGCAGTTTTCAATCTTTTCCGAATAGGTTTAACGTTTTCAGTCGTCAGCTGAGCAATCTCAGGCCCTAACAATGATCTATCTCCGATTTCGGCCCAACACATGGGGGAGCGACATGGTCTTCCATACAAGGCTTCATAAGGTGCCATCCCAATGCTCGAATGGTGACTATTATTGTAGGCAAACTCTACGAACAGTAGATGAGTCTCCCAATTTCCTTGAAAATCCAAAACACACATTCGTAGCATATCTTCCAAGATTTGTATTGTTCTCTCGGATTGCCCATCTGTCTGAGGGTGAAAAGTTGTACTAAACTTTAACTCTGTCCCCATAGCATTCTGCAAACCTTGCCAAAATTTCGACACAAACTTCGGATCCCTGTCCGACACAATTGAGACTGGAACACCATGGAGTCTTACAATTTCACTTACATATATCATAGCAAGTTTATCCGCATTATACTGAGTTTTCACAGGTAGGAAGTGAGCGGATTTAGTTAGCCGGTCTACAATGACCCATATAGAATTCATACCCCGAGGAGTCCGTGGTAAGCCTACAACAAAATCCATAGTCAAGTGTTCCCACTTCCACTCCGGGATTGGGAGGGGTTGCAGCAATCCTGCCGGTTTCTGATGCTCTGCCTTCACTTGCTGACATTGTAAACACCTTGAGACGAACTCCGTAATTTCCCTCTTCATAATCGACCACCAGAAATTTTGCTTTAAATTCTGGTACATGTTGGTACTCCCGGGATGTATTGAAAATCTGGAGGCATGTGCTTCTTCCATTAAATTCTTCTTAATCCCTGGTACATTAGGTACACATATCCGATTTTGAAATTTGAGCACGGAATTTGTAAAATTGAATCCTGGTCTTGGTTTTGTTTCCAACCCATCATATATCTTCTTCAAGGATTCATCTTCCATTTGCCGTTGTTTAATTTCTTCAATTAACATCGATCGGGCTATCACTGCTGCTACCATGGCATCCTGTTCATGCATCACAAGGTCAATATTCATTCTTTCCAATTCAAATGCTAACTCCTTTTGCCCCGTAAACAAATTTGTCAAATTTCCTGTGCCTTTCTGACTAAGTGTGTCTGTAACTGTATTGGCTTTACCGGGATGGTAGTTGGATCTGCAAGTCATAGTCCTTAATAAGTTCTAACCACCGTCGCTGTCGTATGTTCAACTCCTTTTGGGTAAAAAGATATTTGAGGCTTTTATGGTCAGTGTAGATTTCGCAAGTAGTGCTGTATAAATAATGTCGCCATATCTTCAGGGCAAAGACCACCGCTGCTAGCTTAAGGTCATGTGTAGGGTAATTCTTTTCATGAGGCTTCAGTTGCCGAGAAGCATAAGCGATGACCCTCCCATTTTGCATAAGTACACAGCCTAGCCCCTTGTAGGAAGCATCACTGTAGATCATAAAACCTTCAGTGCTAGATGGTAAAGCAAGAACCGGAGCTGTAGTTAACTTTGTTTTCAAATCTCGGAAGACAGATTCCCGCTGTTCTGACCATTCAAACACAACACCCTTCTGAGTCAATTGGGTAAGGGGCACGGCAATTTTGGAAAAATCTTTTACAAACCTCCGGTAGTACCCGGCTAATCCCAGGAAGCTACACACCTGAGTCACACTAATAGGAGTTGGCCAATTCACAATTGCTTCAATCTTATGTGGATCAACAGAAACACCTTCCTTCGTTATCACATGCCCCAAGAACCCTACCTCATGTAGCCAAAGCTCACATTTCTTCAACTTCGCATACAATTTCTTGTCTCGGAGTGTCTGAAGAATTAAACGAAGATGATTTTCACGAGCTTCTGCATCCTTTGAGTAGATAAGAATGTTGTCGATAAATACCACTCCGAATTCATCCAAGTATGGCTTAAAGACACGATTCATTAAATCCATAAATGCCGCCGGTGCATTGGTAACTCCAAAGGGCATAACCAAGAACTCATAATGACCATATCAGGTTCGAAAAGTTGTCTTCTCAACATCATCAGCTTTGACCTTTAGTTGGTGATATCCGAATCGTAGATCAATTTTCGAAAAGACTTGTGCTCCTTGTAACTGGTCAAATAAATCATCGATCCGAGGCAATGGGTAGTTATTCTTAATTGTTACTTTGTTAAGTTCCCTGTAATCTATACATAATTGAAGAGTCCCATCTTTCTTTTTCACAAAAAGAACTGGTGCACCCCAAGGAGAAACACTCGGATGAATGAACCCTTTATTGAGTAAATCTTGCAACTGAACCTTCAACTCTTTCATCTCAATCGGTGACATCCTATATGGAGTTTTAGAGATGGGTTGGGTCCCCGACATTACTTCAATTGTGAATTCAATTTCACGGTCCACTAACTCCCCTGGTAACTCTTTCAGAAAAACATCCGGAAATTCACTAACAATTAGGATCACATCAATACCACCACTCACTGATTGTCCACCCAGAACACTACATCAATACCCCTGACACCCTTTCTGTAATAACCTGCATGCTTTCACTGCAAAAATTAAATAAGGTGGAGAAATCACTTCATGTCCCTTGAAGGTAACCTCTGACTATTCCGGAAGGTGAAAACTAATTTGCTTGGTCAAACAATCAATAGTCGCTTGATACTCACTTAACTAGTCCATTCCCAGAATAATATCAAAGTAAGTCATGTCAAGAGGTAGCAGGTTGGCATATACCCGTACATCTCCAATTAACAGTTCACAAGCAAGAAAAACAAAAGTACAAATCATAGAATCCCCCAAAGGTGAAAACACACACAATACATAAGATAATGTTTCTTCAGATTTATCTAAATTTTGAGCAAATATTTTTGACACAAAGGAGTGGGTGGAACCAGAATCAAACAACACATGAGCAGAATGATCGTGAACAGTAATTATACCTGACACCACTGTTGCAGTATTTTGCATATCACCCAGAACCAACGCAAACACTCTCCCTTGTCTAGCAGTATCTTTATTATTGACAGGCTTTGCAACAGATTGATATTATGGGCGGGCATAGACCCTGCCAAACTGGTAGTTGCTTTATTTTCATTTTGTTGATTCCTTTGAGGACAGTCCTTTACCAGATGGACCTAAAACAGGCCCCAGTCACCCAATAACAAATTCCGCGATGCTTCCTTCCACAATCTGGACAAACGGGAGCTGAGTCTCGAGCAGGGGTGGAAACACTAGAGGTTCCTGAATTCAACTTCTTGTTCAGTGGAGTTGTTGGTCCCTTTAATACTAGAGTATTCTGTTTCTTTCCTTTCCACTCGGAAATTCGATTCTGAGTAGCAATATTTCCCTCCGCCATAACTGCTCTCTCTAACACATCAACATATGTGGGTAGCTTCAACACATTAATTCGATCAAGGATAGCATTACGTAATCCCCCTTCGAACCTTCTCGCCTTCTTATAATCCGTATCTACCATGTGGGGTGCAAACCGTGCTAGTTCTGCAAATTGGGCTTCATACTCCGCAACGGTCTTGTTCCCTTGCCTGAGAGTCTCAAACTCAGTCACCTTCTTATCTCACATACACTGTGGAAAATACTTGTTATAGAAGAGTTCCAGAAATCGGGCCCAGGTTAACCCTTGATGTTCAGTTCTTGTAAGCATCCACTACCTACGAGCTTCGTCTTCCAGGGTGAAAGCCGCCAATTGTACCTTCTGAGTTTCAGTGCATGGAAACACCTCAAATAGCTTCTCCACACCCAATACCCATGCTTTAGCTTTCATCGGATCAATTCCCCCTTTGAACATTGGTGGCTTCATCTTCTTGAATTCCTTTGTAAGGGTGATAGTTCAGTCCTCAGCATGATAATCTTGCACCACAAGTGAAGGTACCGATGGCGGTGGCAGTTGTGGTTGCTGTTGTTGTTGTCGTAAAGTCTCCGCCATCTCCATGATCATTCTTTCCATTCTGTCTAACCGTGCGGAGGTAGTCCTCCGGGTCATCCATCCTCGTTCTCACCATGACCTACATAACAATCAATTACAGTACACACCAGAGATATACAAATAAACATGGATAACAACCATTGCGAAATGCTTATTAGCAGATATTACAGACACAAATCACGTTGCTATCAATCATTTCATATGTACCCAGAACATCATGCATGATGCCTAAGTCTTTCCTAGACATCCTAAGGCACAATGGATTCGAGTGTGTGAGATAGCAACTCGTGATCTGATACCACTTGTCACACCCCAAACTTGCCCCTAAAAGTTTGGGCATGACCAACTCGATAATGGTCTCAAAACTTAACAATTATATAATAAAGGGCCTAAACGGAAGCAAGTAGTGAATTAGTTAACATCCATTGAGCTAATGCTACATGCCAGGATCACAAAATATTCAACACATAATGAATCGCAAAATGGAACATATACATTAGTAACAGCTATACTTAGACATATACACAGACCCAACCCCGCCACTGGGGGTATGACAAAAGCATCGAGAGTGAAGGATATACGTGATTAATAACATTTGACAAGAGGCTAGTGACCCAAGCCATAGGCTATGAGGAGAGCTCCACAAAAATGAATAGGCTTCATCTAATTGCTTAGGCACAGCGGGGTTGACAAAAACCGATAGGGGTGGACTAGGTTTGACCTCCAGGCTGAGAACTTACAAAGACAGACATAATGCAAAGTGAGCAAAACTCAGTGAATAATAGTACGCAGAAAATACAGATGAATAGACATGAATTATAGTGCATATAAACACATAAGTCACATGGTTGATCTTAATCTGTGAACGTTTCCATAATGGCCTTGGGCCCATTATATGTACAAAACTGCCTCAAGCCCAACATCATGCAGAACGGCCTCAAGCCCAACCTGTTATACAGAACGGCCTCAGGCCCACATCTCGACAGCTGCCCATAGCCTCTGGCCATGTATCATAATCAATTCGTATCATACTAGGGTTGGTGAGACATCGACATGTCATCACCTCCCTTAGTCTTAGAGTTGCTGATAAATTGTAGCTTATATCCGAACGGCCTTGGGCCTAGTAATAACATAACGAAATGACCTCTGGTCTATAAGAATTCTTTATCCAGTATCACACATAATTTCCAATTGTTCCTCATGTGAGAACATAGTTCATTCATGAATAACAATATGTTAATGGTAATGGTTAACAATAATTAAACATATTACTACCGTACTATTACTCACAGTGCTGTGGTGGAGCGATGGTCCCTTCCTGTATGTGACCTACACACATATGCAGTTAAGAAGTTAGCCTATTTTCCTTTTTAATCAATATCCGATTCATTCGACATACATTTAGTTATAAGCATTTTAAAGACTTCAAATGCACATTTTAGTAGTGCCACAGGGTCCAACAGAAGGAAAGAAACATACAGAAATTTTGGCCCTGGGCCTCAAGTGCGGCAGTCCTCCTCCGCACGTACGGGAAGGTGGGCCGCACGTACGGTGATCCTCCCCCGCACGTGCTTTTATTTCAGTACCCCAGTCTTGGTTTCCCCTGTTTTCCGCACATGCGGCTGTGAGCCCCGCACGTGCGATCGGAACCCCTGTTTTGGGCAGTTTCGAATTTAGGCAAAATTTCACACAGCCAACACATTATAGAGTAGAAAATGGGGAAATCAAAGCAATACTATGATATAATAACATACTAACATGAATCATAAACTCAATTAAGTCTGTTCTTTTCAACTTCATGATCACGCTCAATATTCTTATGTTGATTATACGTGATATTTGAGTTATATACATATATAACCATGTGAGTTCAATATGAGAAATCAAAAGCAAGATGTAATTACTCCATAAAGCTCAACCTGACTCAAAATAACCAAGTGGTACAAACATCCTTACTATTGGTCAATTATTACACACATGGCTTCAATTACAAACCCTAATCACATGAATACAAAGGAAATCCTTACTCAAGTCCAAGTGAGGGGTTACTCTAGGTGGATTGAACCCACCTTGAACCCAAATCTCCACAACCTTTCTCAATTTTCTTTAATCTCCCCCTTGTTGAGCCATTTTCTCTCTATCTTGTAGAAGCTCTTTTTTCCCTTGCTCTTCCTCTCTAATCCTCTCTTCTCTCAGAAGATATTTGTTTTGTGCTATATAAGTGACCAACCAAAGAGTTCAAGAGGCTATTTATTGATTTATATTGAATTAATCAATTTAATCATTCCGAATCGAATTTTTACAAAAATTCATATTATGCTCTAAAAATCATGCTGATCATAATTATAAAGTAAATTTCAGATTATTAAGTTTCTAAAGCTTTCCATTACTGATTCAAACAACGCAATCGTAACAGATATTTCTCATAGTTAACAAATATAAACCCCGTAGTCATATAATTCACACAATTAAACTTAATTCCACCTGGAATTTCACATTTCCCAGATAAATGCACATAGCAAGAGACCGAACGCATACCAGAAAGCATATAGGAGGGTCGAGTTATTACAGAAAGCATGTTATCAAATTGTATCATATGCCATATTAGTAGCCGAGCCTATTAATTGCATATTGCATGTGTTGCATTAGGCATCTTAACATAGTTAGGATCATGCATTTTTCTAACTAGCTTTTGTTTTGACTTGGAGTATTCGGTGAGTTTTATGCTTTAGCATGCTTGCATAAGTGCGATTACCATGTTGCCATGATAGCATGCTTGCCATGAGGCTATTTGCTTAAATGCTAAACTGCATGAATGCCCGTGGATGAAGGCTTCGTTGCTTGAATTGGAACAATTCATCGAATGTACATTTCAAGCCCACTTTGCGAAGTGGCAAATCATGTTTTAAGCCCACTTAAGGTGGCAAATCCGCGTTTTAGCCCACTTGAGGGTGGCAACTTTAAACCATTTTCGAAAACAAACATGAGTTGAGTTATTCCAATTCTTGTGATTTTAGTCTATACTTGCTTGTGTCTGTCACATAGTATAGTTAGCTAATAACCGGAATAAGAACACATGAGGTTTATAAAACAATATATCATGATAGTAGAGGCCGATCTTTGATCAGGCGATCGGGGGTGCTCATTTCAGGACCTTCCCCTCTCGTATCCAAGTTCCCAAGCTGAGGCAACTTTGGTGATGATGGACACATGGCCTTTGGCACGAGTCCGAGTTTTCTAAATTTCCCAAATAAAAAATATTTAGGTGGCAACTCTGTAATCTAGCAAAGCAGTCCAATTTTGGCATTATTTGATTGAAAATCAATTTTCCAAAAAGATTTGCCGGATTAGACTATTTGGTGTTTATCAGTTTCACATTGCACTTTGTGAGATTAGATTCAGAACCGTGACAGGAGTCCAAACTGTAGGACTAATTCGAGCTCTCGGAAAGGGGGCGCAAAAAAGGTGAGTCCACAGTTTTTGGCGACTCTGCTAGGGATTTAGAGAACTTGACTCAAACTCATGATATGTTGTTTTATCTATACTTATGTGTTTCTTCGCATTTTCATTTGCATTGGTGCACCTAAGTCACAGTGTTTGCCATCTGCTATTCCTAAGCGGTTTGCCAGAGGCCTGCTTGGAAAAGCGTGCCATAAGGCTGATCAGTTGCGAGCTCTGCCACGATGGGAACATAAGCCTTAGATCTAGACTACCGCTGTACCTTTGATCCTCCTTTCACTTCTCGGTGTTAGGTGCGAGAGGAATATTAGGTGGTCTTTCTGAGGTACCCTCTTTGACCAATCGGCTTAGTTGCATATCAAAAGCCATAGAGACCGTTCCAAACTAGGACATGTTGCTCACCTGAATGCAGGATTGTATGAAACCGCTTGTTTGCATAGTGAATCCCTAGCTCCTGACAAGATTAGGACAGGGTAACCCTACCCCATCATAGGGGTGTTTTGGCTCTCACTTGCTTAGTATGTGCTTTTAGAGTGTAACTCTGCAGGAATGTATGTATCAATTGTAAGTTTGGGTATCAGTTTAAGGCAGAAATTAGTGTCTGAGTATAGTCGTCCAACTTATGATTTCAACTGTGTGTTGTCTCCGTCTAAGCCGAAGTGCTGTGCGTTTTCTGATTTTTGTTTCTTTTGCTTTATTTTCTTTTTGCAAGGTAGTATTTCACAATTGCGTCAGACGAGGCAGTTACCCCCCAAGCACTCTAGACTCGAGTTAGAAGGATATATAGATATGGGGATCTAGTCAGGGGACAGCCTGTGTTTGTTTCAATCCCACCGGTTACTAGACGGAGGAGGATTCGGCAGAATTCGCCAATTCAGCAATCACCGTTTACCTCGCATGTGCCCAGTCAAGCCCAACCATTTGCTTCTACTCCAGACAGAGAGTATTCATTGGTTCCAGCAGTTCAAAGTCCTCCAGTCAACACGGAATATATGCTTCAACAACTCCAGCAGAATATTGAGAATATGCAGCTCGACGCTGCCCACCAAGCAAAAATTGAAGCCCAGCAGGCTGAGTTGATCGCTAGGCTTCAACAGCAACAATAGCTGTAACAGGCAATAGCCTCTACATCTTATCCATCTCCTACAAACATTCCAGTACCCAGAGCACCTTCTCCCACAGCCAATGTCCAACAAAATACGGACATCCTAGTGGATCCAATTCCACCCCAGACTTCCAAAGCACCAGCTTACCCAACAGAGGCACCCTTTGAGTTTGAGACTGACCCCACTGCACTTAAAGTGAGCAAGCTTGAGAAGCTTTTCAAACGAGCCCAGGGTTTTAATTTGGTCCCAGATATAGAGGACGGCTATACTGATGTAGTAGTGACCTACCAGATAGGTTTAAAATGCCGCATATAGACCGCTTTGACGGTTCGGGTGATCCCATGGTCCACTTGCGGATGTTTTCAGATATTCTGCGGCCGATGGGCCTGACTAGACTGCAGAAGTTATCCCTCTTCGGCTATACCCTATCGGGTATTGCGGCCATCTAGTATACTAAGTTGGAAGATTCCGTGAAGAGGAGCTACGAAGAGATGGCCGAGGCCTTTATTTCCCAATACTCCTATAACACTCAAATCGAGGTCACAACTCATGATCTCGAGGAAACTCGTCAAGAGCCGAAGGAGGGCTTCTCTGATGTCGTCACTAGGTGGAGGGCCAAGGCCTCCATGATGACCACCCGGCTAGCTAAAAAGGACCAAATAAGAATGGTCGTTCATAATCTGCAACCAAGGCTGCTATAAAAGATGATAGTCTTACCTCTGCCTACATTTGCTGACCTCCATGAAATAGGGGTGCAGATAGAGGATGCGATGAAACAGGGTCTGATAGATCATGAGAAAGAGCTGCCCAAGAGGGCCTTTACACGAAGTTCTAACGCGGCTATGAGTAGTAATATGGCTGCAAGGACTTTTGATGTTGGTATGGTCACCATCACATCGAAAACAACCACCCCCTTTGCTGGTACATCCGAAACTACCTCACTACCTACAAAGCACTAACCCGGAGGCCAAAGGGTTTTCACCCCACTCTACATGCCTCTATCTGCGGCCTTGAGGGTCCTGATAAAAAAGGGGCATCTGAAGCCCCTGAAGCCACACCCATTGCCTAATCCCCTTCTCCTACACACAACCCGGCCAAGTACTACGCCTTCCACCAACAGAATGGTCATGATACCGACCTATGCTTTAGACTATGTCATGAGATTCAAGATCTCATTGACAACAAAGTGATAACGTCTCCCCAAAAACCTAACGTTAGCATAAATCCTCTCCCACCACATAACCAAACCCCTCCACCTCGGCAAATAAACCTTATCTAAACATTGGCCGTTCCATACGACCCCAGTATATACATCACCCCGTCCTACCTACCTAAGCCGGTGCTATTCATCCCGGAAAGCACAGACCTGTGCATGATGAGCGCGTTCATGTCCCAACCCGAACCTGTGGTGGTGGCTGTGGTAGAAGAAGGCATGCCTGAGGGCTCCATGAGTTTAACTAAAGAGGAATACAACCCGTGTCGCTACATTGTGCCAACAAGTCAGGCCAGACCAGGGGTGGAATTGCCGATGGGAATGGAGGTTAATGTAGTCTGGGAGGACGGACCAAGCCAGGGATTGGATGACTTAGCTGAGCTTAAGAAGGACATCAGTAACTTGCAGTTCTTCGATGAACAAGATCTGGGGAATGTACAGATTGGCTGGTTTGACATGAACGGATCAACGGATAATACGGGGTGGCTCAGTGATGAACCAGATGTTGATGAGGGGTCCCAACCAAAGTAGGAACAGCTGGAAATGAGAATTGCTACAACGGCCGAAACGGTCGATGACAAGGGAAAGTTGTCAGAGAGCACCGGTACTAAGAATTGTGCTCAGGAATTGGGTAGCATTTGTACAGCCGATACAGAATAGGAGGCCGCATTGAAGCGGTTCAAACATGAAAGAACTGAGAATGATCAGAAGGCTAGAAAAGCCAAAGGCCCTACGGGGATTGACTGTGTTGTGGATGCGGGAATACTTACAACGGAATTGAACAGTTGCTTGTCGGTTGTCGGAGGAATGTGGTAAGAAGATGATGATTTGCATCTTGCCCACACAGACGAAGATTGGGGATTGAATATGCCAGATGATACATGGTATTCCGAGGAACTCGATCACATGACCAGGAGCGGTCGACACTTTAAGCCCCCACACCTGGACCAACCAGGAGCATCTGGGAAAGATAAGGAGGCAGAAAAGCAGAAAGATAAACTGCTAGAAGAAGAAGCTATATTGAAGCAGCTAAAGAAGATTCAGGCAGACATATCCATTTAGGGATTGCTCATGGCTTCACGGGTGCACAGACAAGCCGTCATAGCAGCAATGGATAAGGTTAAGCTTTCTATTGACACAACCCCTGAGCAGTTAGTGGGACTAGTCTTTTCGGAGGAGTTTCGCCGACTTTGACCTTTACGGATAAGGAATTGTCGCCTGAGGGCTCTGAACGTAACAAACCACTATACATCTCTGTTGAATGTAAAGAGAAGTGGATACCAGTCATCTTGGTTGACACCGGGTCTACAATTAATGTGTGTACGTCGCGCACGGCCTACGCTATTGGTTTGAAGCCAGCAGACTTTGTACCAACGGCCCAGGTGATTTGGGCTTATGACAATGCAAGTTGGGAAGTGATGGGGATAGTTCGGATCAGAACTTAAGTTGGCCCGGTACAACAGGACATTGAGTTCCACGTCTTGGATGTTCTGGCCACTTTTAACTTACTCCTTGGACGGCCATGGCTGCACCAAGTGAAAGCTGTCTCTTCCACTCTACATCAGATAATGAAATACCACTATGTCCTTTTGTCTGGGTTCACCTTGGCCGAGGCCCGGGTAGTGCAAGATATTTTGGCTATTGATGAGGGGTTGTACGTCGGTACTCATTCTGTCTACCTCATGAATAAGCTGCAACATGTACCCGGAATGGGATTGGGAAGGAGCGGCCGAAAGGGCATTGCTGCGTTGGCCGAAGTGCTACATAACCCTCATACCTTTGGTCTAGGTTACATGCCTACCAAAGAAGACTGGGTAAGAAAAGGAAAGGAAATGGTAGGAAGAGCCAAAGCTAAGCAAAGCAAGAGGGACTATGAGTTGGTGCATAGACCTATTCAAGGAACCCTGAATGGCCATTTTTTCCAGGAGGGGAAGACTTCCCATTCTACGGCTTTCCTGAGCTATGGTTGAACTTTGAGAAGCGGCGTGTGCCCGGATTTGAGATCTTTTTCGACCTATAGTTGCAAGGGAATGAAGTTGTAGAAGAACAGACTGACCTACCAGCTGAGGCTGAACAGAGTACAGAGGATAAGTCCAATGGCAGTGAACTTGAGTTGGGAGTAGCACTGGCTAGTCTCCCCCGAATCCTCAGATCAACTCGGAGAGCTTGGGGGATGACTTTACCATTTCCATGATTGGGGATCAATCGGTTGTGGACCCTTTTGTCGGCATTTTGGATGCATCTATCGCACCCTCCCTCGTTTGGCAGTTCGAGGAGGGCTTTTTGTCCAGCAGTTCTGAATCAGGTAGTGAACCAAAATTTGATTCCACAGAGTCTGTGGAGTCAGAATCAGATTCCAGTTATTCTGATTCAGAGTCTGGTATTCTTAGGGTTGATAACCCGGATGCCGTTGTTTTGTCCAGGTCGTTTTTTTCCTTTTCTTTTGAGTCGGTTGTAACTAAGGAATTGGACGAGCTGGAAGTTGTGAAGGAGAATGGTACCACTACTGTTTCTGAGTACTTTTCTATGCCACTTGTATATTGCATGGATCATGACTTTCAAAATTTTGATGAAAATGACGAGAAAGGAATCTCTCTAGTTTTGAAATATTTGATTGATCGAGAGGAGGAGAGGTTTGTAAAACCCCTGGTTAATGAAATCATTTCAATTAATGTGGGTACTGAGAAGGATCCCCATCTGGTCCAGATCAGGTCCACGTTGTCTTTGGAGGAATGCGAGCGCTTAGTCACTTTATTAAAAGATTTCAAAGATGTTTTCATGTGGTCCTACGAAGACATGCTTGGAATCGATCCTGAGATTGTACAGCATTGGATCCCTCTTGACCTTGAGGCCCGACCCGTCAAGCAGAAGCTTCGAAGAATACGCCCGGATTGGGCTCTAAAAATTAAGAAATTGGTCACCAAGCAAATAGATGCAGGGTTCTTGCTAGTATCTGAGTATCCTACTTGGTTGGCCAACATTGTTCCGATGCCAAAGAAAGATGGTAGAATTCGGGTGTGTGTGGATTTTGGAGATCTGAACAAGGCCAGTCCGAATGACGACTTTCCTCTACCGCACATTGACGAATTGGTGGACTTCATCGCAAGCCATGCGTTGCTCTCCTTTATGGATGGGTTTTCGGGGTACAACCAGATTTTGATGGCAGCCGAGGATAGAGAGAAGACTGCCTTCACCACACTGTGGGGAACCTACTGCTATAGGGTAATGCCGTTCGGTCTGAAAAATGCTGGGGCTACTTATCAACGGGCTGCAACTATGATTTTGCATGATATGATCCACAAAGAGGTTGAGGTGTATGTGGACGACATGATAGTCAAGTCCAAGGAAAGAGAGGGCCACTACACCACCTTGAAGAATTTTTTCCAACGGATTAGAGAATATCGGTTGCGACTGAATCCACAGAAGTGCACTTTTGGGAAAATGCTAGGGTTCTTGATTACGCAAAGGGGTATCGAAGCCGATCCTTCCAAAATCATGGCTATCCTAGAAATACCACCACCAAGGGCTGAAAAAGATGTGCGAGGCTTTCTGGGTAAACTGCAATTCATAAGGCGGTTTATTACAAAATTAACCTTGACTTGTGAACCACTATTTGGTCTCCTGAAGAAAGGAAAGAAATTCCAATGGGATGACCGATGCCAAGTTGCTTTTGAGAAGATCAAGCACTATCTACAGAACCCTCTCGTGTTGTCACCGCCAGAGCCGGGGAAGCCGTTGATTTTGTACTTGTTAGTAACTGACACGACAATGGGCTGCATGCTTGCACAAGAATCTGAGGATAGAGTGGAGAAGACCATCTATTACCTGAGCAAGAAGATGCTGGAATATGGGACCCGCTACACACCACTGGAAAAGGCTTGCTTAGCCTTGGTATGGGCTACTAGGAAGTTGAGGCACTACCTATTAGCTCACTCCGTAACTCTGGTTTCGACATTGGCTCCCATCAAATATCTCTTCGAGAAGCTGGCACTTAGCCCGTTGGTTGCTTCTTCTCTCCGAATTTGATTTGAAGTATATGACTCACAAGTCTGTGAAGAGGAGAGTGGTAACGGAGTTCCTAGCTGTAAGAACCCCGATCCATGATTAGCCAAATTCATGTTTATGTGTGCCTAATAAGTGATTAAGAAGAAATCCTGAGTTAATTACATGTGCATTGCATCATTTTGTGGTTATATCCGTTTAACGTAGGAAGATCTATTCATGTTTTAATTTCAGTTTGCGAATTGAAGGCCTTGTCGGCACCTGACTCTGAAATTGATTTGATTTATGTATTATTTGGAGTTTATAGAATTTTATGGTAGGTTTAATTGAAATGTGATTTGGAACGATTAAATTAGAATAATTAATGTCAATGTGATTAACTTAAGTCAATTTTAAATTAAGCCACTTTAATTAAGCCTATATAAGGCTACTTTGACTCCCTTATTTTATTTTACACCCTCATTTCCTACTTTTTGAGCTCATTAACGTGAGAGGAAGAGTGAATTAGAGAGTGAGAGTTGATCTCAAGAAGCGAAAAGGGAAGGATTGCTAGGAAATTAAAGGGGAATTGGAGAATTGAGTTAGGATTCACCAAGAGTTCAAAGAATTGAAGACTTTAGGTAAGAAACCAAGCGTTTAGTCTTGAAGTTGAGTTGATTCATCCTTGAATTCAAGAGAATTGAGCTATTGGATGTAAGAGTCAAGCTTAAGAAGTAGGAAGAAAGATCAATTCATACATGCATGTACTTTCATTTCATTTGGTGCGTGGTTACTAGGAAATTCTCTCATGCATATCATAAATTGAGCGTAGTTGTAGGAATTCATCATGTTTTACATCCTCTCATTTCATTTGATCATGATTTGGAAACTTGAAGCTCGATCATTTCATGCATGTCATGTTTTTGGAGAATTCATGAAGTTTAAGTTGAATTTGTGAACAATTAGCATGCTTTTGGGCCTTAATTTCATGAAATGATCTTTAAATCATGATGTTTTGTGAATTTCTAAATGTTTTCCAAAATTTTGGCCCAAGAGGATGAATTTGGAAGTGTTTAGTTTGAGTTTGAAGCTTGGAGATCAAATCTGGAAATTCCAGAATTTGAATCTACGCTCGAGCGTAGGAGTTCACGCTCGAGCGGGCACTCTGAATGCGTGCACTTCCGCTCGAGCGACATGATACCCGCTCGAGCGTGAAATGCATGTATCCAAAAGTTTACATGTTTTACAGCACGCTCGAGCGAGGGTCTGAGTCTCACGCTCAAGTGGAGATCGAACGTCCGTCGAGCGTAAAAAGCAGGCAACCTGTATTTTTCTGATTTTACAGTCCGCTCGAGCGAGGGAAGTCATGCTCGAGCGAACGCTCACGTCCTTGCACGTCCGCTCGAGTGAAGAAAGACACACTCGAGCGTGGACTTTGTTTTCAACAAGTTTTGAAAAATGATTTCAAGTGCATTTTTACATCCTCATTCCATCCTAGGCATTCCTAGGCCATGATTAAGACATCGTAATGAGGATAAAAGGAGTAGAAACACACTAAGAACAAACGAAATAAGTTAAGTATAATCCAAACGTGTGTTTTAATACACGTATCTGTCGTGCTGTTTAGGTCACGCGCCACAAGGAAGCTGAATTGGCTGCTCAGTTTGTTTACTTGGAGAATCTATTATCTGTGAGTAATAACTTAGTAAAGCTCTGTTCAAGTAAATTATTTTCTGCTCACAGATTAAGAACTGTTCTATGAAATGTCATGTTTTATGCTATGAATGATTGTCCAAGTCTAACAAGCACTTATGACGTTATGCTATGATTCAAGTAATACCATGATTCAAGTATATGCAAGTTCCCGGTACCGGAGGTTCCCTAGGGGACTAACAAGCTATCTATACCCAACTGGAGGTTCCTAAGTGGAATTGACAAGTTTACAAGTTCCTAGTTCGAAGGTTCCTTTATGGGACTGACAAGTTATTCTTACCCAGCCGGAGGTTCTTATATAGAACTGACAAGTATGATTTAAGGCATTCTGTGTGTGATCTTCCAACGCTAACGGATGTTCTATGTAAGACTTAGCATGAACTCTGAATTCTATATATGCTTAGAATGAGAATACGAATGTGAATTTCAGTTTCTGCCACAGTTATGGGACATCATTCATTTACCCCTTTACTTTGTTATTATTCACTGGGCCTCCGCTCACTAGTTATTTATTATATATGTAGGTGAGCAGGCTCGTGATCAGGCTTAAGATGATGCTTGGGGTATTTTGTGTTGGTTAGCCACCTTTTGCGCCTCATGAGAAGGTTCCAGATCAAGTTATGTTTTGTGGCTGTGTCAATATGGATGTATAAGACTGTCTCTTTTGTTTTATGAACAAGTTCTCCTTTTGTATGTACTTGATAGTGACGTGTAACTACAGTGCCTATGACGTCACTTGTACGTATATAAAGTTTACGATTTTAGTTCCATGTATGTCTTCACAGCTCAATGGACTTCGTATATTTTGTATATTTGCTTCTGCAGCCCCTAACTATATGTTATTATGTCAAGAGGCCTTTGGTAATCCAAGGATTAATGGTCCGTTACGATGCTAAACCTATAGAGGCAGGTTTGGGTCGTGACACTAGCTGACCACCCAGTGGAGGGAGACAAAGCAGTAGAGTATTTGTTCCCAGATGAGGCCATTCTGCAAGTTGAAGAAGAAATTTGGACTATGTACTTTGATGGAGCGTCTAATTAGTACGGTTATGGGATAGGGGGGTTACTGATAGCACCTGACAATTCCCACATACCTTTAGCTTTCAAACTCCGGTTCAAGGTGTCTACTAATGAAGCAGAATATGAGGCATGTATCGCTGGGTTGGAAGCCGCCCTGGAACTAGGGGCAAAACGGTTGGACATCATTGGGGACTCGAACCTAGTTGTGTCTCAAGCGAAAGGAGACTGGAAGGTTAAGGAAGAAAGGATGAAAATCTATCACCAAACCCTGGATGTTCTGATTCCAAGGTTTGAGAAGCTAACCTTCACGCATCTGTTAAGAGAGAACAACAGGTTCGGTGACGCTTTATCAACTCTATCTTCCATGATAGACATCCCTTTGGGAGTCCGGATGCGTCCGATCATTATTGAATAGAAGTATGTGCCGGCCTACGAGTTAATTGCCGCGATAGATGAAGTACAAGATCAGAACCCCTGGTATCATGAAGTATGGAACTTCTTGTAGAAGGAAGCTTATCCACTAGGAGCAAATGTCAAAGATAAAAGGGCAATAAGGCGAATGGCTGCTCAGTTTATCATCTGCGGCGGTAAATTGTACAAACGAGGCCATCTGGGAATGCATAAACTGTGTGTTGACGTAGAAGAGTCAAAGCAACTAATGTAGGCCATTCATGGAGGAGAATGTGGCTCGCACATGAGCAAGGTAATGCTAGCTCAGAAAATTCTCAGGCAGGGTTACCACTGGTCAACCATGGAGGAGGATTGTATTGGTTTTGTTCGGCGATGCCACAAATGTTAGATTCATGCAAATCGCAAAAATATCCCGTCGTCGAAGCTGTACAACATGACTTCTCCATGGCCATTTTCAGTCTGGGGAATTGATGTCATTGGGGTAGTTACTCCGAAGGGGTCAAAGGGGCATGAGTATATTCTGGTAGCAATAGACTATTTTACAAAGTGGGTCGAGGCCCAAACCTATGCAGTGCTGAAAGCGTCGCATGTAGCCAAGTTCATCAGAAATAATATCATTTGTCGTTATGGGGTCCCGAATGAGATCATTTGAGACAATGGTTCCCACTTTAAGAAAGA
Source organism: Camellia granthamiana (assembly GCA_036172215.1). Classification (NCBI taxonomy): domain Eukaryota; kingdom Viridiplantae; phylum Streptophyta; class Magnoliopsida; order Ericales; family Theaceae; genus Camellia; species Camellia granthamiana. The sequence goes on from CM069907.1 coordinate 86,848,870, forward strand.
AGTGATCGACTTGTTGGAGAAATACAACGTGACTTTTCATAAGTCATCCACATATCGACCGCAAACCAACGGAGCTGTTGAGGCCACCAACAAGAACATCAAACACATTCTACAAAAGATGGTGGAAACCTACAAGGACTGGCCGGACAAATTGCCATTTTCTCTCTGAGGCTACAGGACATCAATCCGAACATCTATTGGGGCAACTTTGTATTCTTTGGTTTATGGGATGGAAGCTGTTCTGCCGATTGAAATAGAGGTTCCATCGCTGCGGGTTATGGTTGAGTGCCAGATAGTAGAAGCAGATTGGCAGCAGAGCAGGTTCGAGGAACTAATGTTGTTCGACGAGAGGAGGTTGAAAGCACTATACCATGTCCAAGGCTATCAACGCAGAATTTCCAGGGCTTTCAACAAGAAAGTTAAGTCTAGGATTTGGTTTCTCAAAGACAACCGGGGCTCCCATCTATGACCCTAGGGGCAAGTTCAGACCTAATTGGACTAGTCCTTACATCATCAAATCCATCTAGTCGGGTGGAGCTGTCATTCTTATGGACCTAGATGGCCTTGAGTTCCTCCCAACCAATCAACATGGACAAGTTGAAGAAATACTATCCTTGAGTGGCTCGCTAGGCCAAAAAATCCGAAAGGGCAACCTAGGCAAAAGTTAGGGCACAAAAAATTAGAAATAAGAAAAACTGAGCTCGCAAGGTTGAAACCCAGAAAGGGCGGCCTTGGCAAAAGTTAGAGCGCAAAAGGAGAGTGTTTAATACCAAGGTGAACCCAAACCAAACTACATAAGGGCTTGATTCCCATCTTTGGGATACGTAGGCAACTTCGGTTCTGAAGTCCAGCCATAAACACTTCCAAATCAACTGTCTCCATGAGATTGTTTTGGTCATCTTTATCTTTTCTGTATCCAAGAGTTTGGTTGTGTTCTTCACTATGAGAGCTGGTTGTGTTCTTTAGTGCAGATGCTATTTAGACAAGGGGTAACTTTTCATTTGCTGGATTCGGGGTTGTACATCTCGAGGATAGATTCCATGTGTGTCCAGTTGTGATCCTTATCAAAAATGGTTTTGAAAAGTTTTAATAAAAGCTGATTTTGTTCAAATTAATCTTTTTGCAACTTAGACCATTTTTGGACCAAAAGGAAAATTTTCAGTGCCCACAACCTTCAATTTCATTGATTTCAATACAGAGTTCTCTACCTCTTGATACAAATCAAAGTTGCTTTTTATTACATTCAAAAGGAAAAAACTTGAAAGTACAGATTAAAGCAATGAACATTGGGGCATTGATGAGTCAGGTGTTCCTGCGTCCCCTTCTAGAGCTTGTGGAAGCTTCAGATGCTAAAGTAGGCCCGATTTGTACCTCATCTTTGAGCCAAACTATGCATTCACCAGAAAGGGCACAACTGAAATTGGAAGCGGGAGCCAGAAGTTCTCTTGTCCTCTGAGCAGTGGGATATCGAGCAAGTTGTGAACCTTGGATGGGAAATGAAGCTGGGTACTCTACCCCCTCTTCTGGGCAAGTCTGGTCGTGTCCCGAATTGACGCCTGAACTGGAATGGAAAGTAGAAGGACACAGTGTGTCAAGCCAATCAACTGAATGCTAGGTTGGAGAGACATGTCGTAGCTCATCTCGAGTAGATCAAACCAAGGGCAATGCCAAGCAATATCAGCAATGGAGCTGTTGCACATCCAATGCACCACCATCCCTCATTTGGGAAATCAACTAGCCGTGGGGTGAAAGAAATAGCCTCGTGCTGAATATACAGGGCAAGAGTCCACTACTTTCAACCTGTCCATGAGCCATATCTGGGGAGGGATGAAAAATAAGAGAGATTAAAAAATAGAGAGGTGTATGTGGAGAGAAAAGTGAAAAAAGCGTTCTAAGAGAAAAACAGAGCTTGAGGGCCGAGTGATGTGAGAAACACTTGTGAGGCAGGGTGGGAAACATTACTGCAAGAGCGGTGGACTTCCTGCGAACTTGGTCGTCTCCGCCTATGGAAAGCATCCAAGCCCATCAAAGTCTCTGCTAGTGTCAAGCCAATGCAGCTCTTGTCCCTCTTTCAAGCCTTGAGCTACTTCGATCAAGCGAATGCTAGACCCTCCGAAGCCAGGGGCTAGCAGGAAATGAACCAACATACACAAGCAGAGGGCATGTTGCCGAAAACTCTGCCAAAGATGATCTCCATGGTCGCCGGCGTCAGAAAATCGATGAATGAAACTAGGAATATCCAACTCTCCGTTATGAACTAAAGATCGAGCATCATGTAAAGTGAGCCCACACATCCTTCCTAAAGCTTGGATGTGACTAAAACAGGACTGGGGCAAGATTTCCTCATCATGCTGGGATTCCATTAGAACTTGGAACTCTTCAATTGTAGGGCATAACTCATGTCCTCCAAAGCTAAAAACATTTGTAATCGGGTTCCAACATCTAGCCGCGGCTTGAAGAAACGGAAAACACAGCGGGGTACGACTCAGCGGGAATAATGCATTTTATCCCCGAATCCCCCAAAAGTTTATCTTTTCCAAGCCATCCAGAGTTGCAATCCCAAATTGAGAGTTTTTCGGCGAAGAATGGCTCCATTTGTGGCAAGAAAACAGAAACTAGAATGAAGAAACTACGAATTCCCAACTTTTGTAGAGGATAAAGTGCTGAATGGAAGGACAGGTGGCAGCAATCTGGAGGTTCCCTGCACTAGTGGCCGACCGGCCAGTTTTGGTGGCCGACCTCGACCACTTTTGTAGCCGATCGGCCAGTGCTAGTGGCCGACAGCCATTTTTGGTAGCCGACACCCTCTGTCTATGGCTGACATAATTCCTATGGCCTTCCTATGTGTTGGGAATGTTGGGAACCTATGTTTTGGTTCTACTCTTGGTGCATTTTGCCGCCTTGTTCGAAGAGCTTTGTTGAATCGCTCTTTATGTAGTTTCTCCTTGCTTATCGAGTTGTATTGACGTTTTTCTTGTCGAGTTGTTGTTTTGTTTGTCGAGTTATTACATTCGTTGTTCATTGAGTTGTTTTATTCTGTTTGTTATGTGTTGGTCGGTTCATTACCTAATTAAAAAGTTGCCAATACAGTTTACAATGTTCAAATTCCATCAAATCTCGTTTTTATATAAAATGGTGCAATGCGATGCTCAGAATGTAGAATGCAACACGTTTTCATCAAAAAGGCCGATTTTTCATTCCAATCATGGTTTCTTTTTACAAAAGAGTACAAGTCTTTTTTGAGAAAATAAAACTGTACAATGTGCTAACACTACTAGCTAAAAGAAAAAAAGGCCAAAGGGACTGAGCAAAACATTTAAATCAGTGCCATCCACCTCAGGATCGAGAGGCCCTCTTCGTCCTTTTCCTGGGCATGGACTCAGAACTATCCCCATCAGCACCGCTGTTAGAGGCCCTCGTGTTTGAGCTAGTTGCTGAACTGGCCTCAGCATCATCTCAGTCCTTAGAATCTGAGCCAACATCGCTCTTACCGTCCTCAGATGACTTTGACTGTGGGCTCACTGCCTTCTCGTCCTCACTTGTCTAATCGTCATCATTGTCTGGAATGGGCTCTGAAGGGCCACTCTCATCATGGGTGCCCCTAGCTCTACCTCGGCTACGAGCCGGAGCCTTCCATTTCTCTCTCTCTATTACTGGAGGAGGTACAGATGGTCCCGCTGCAGCTCTCGCTGGAACGTCCAATGTGCCTGGGATCTGAAAAAGGGCAGTTTGTCAAATACATCAGTCACGGTGTATATCTAACGCAAAAGATGCAGTGCAAGATGCAATGTTTGAATGCAATGTTTGAAAGTAGTGTTCGAAAGTGGTGTTCAAATGCAGTGTTTGGGTGCAGTGTTTGAAAGCAATGTTCGAAAACGGTGTTCGAATGCAGTGTTTGTGTGCAGTATTTAAAAGCAGTGTATAAATGCAATGTTTGAATGTAGTGTTTCAATACAGTGTTTGAGTGCAATGTTTGGATGCAGTGTTTGAATGTAGTGTTCGAGTGCAGTATGTCAGAACAGTGTAATATGGAATAGATTATGTTTGAAATGCAGATGCATACCGAAATCCTATAGAGGCTGAGCAAGTTCATGCTCCTCTGTACCATCTCTGTCAAGGAAGCCACTAGCTCGAGGGCCTGCCCGGTGTACTCTATGGGTGCTTGCAAATATGTTGAGAAGATTAGTGTTCTATAAAGCATAACTGAAATCAAGTAAATATGCAAAATGAAAAGTATGGTACATACTGGAGTCGGGTCTTGAACCCCTACAAGCTCATGCCCAGCTGACACGGGCTTAATGGAAATCTGGCAAGCCTCCCCAGAATGTCGCCGGTAGGTGAGTGTGGTAGGCAGCTCTGGCCACCCAGTCCTCTGTCTCACCCTAGAACCTCTCCTGCCATGGGTCCTGGTTACCCCGGCCCCTCTGCCCTTCTCTCCTGCAACTAGAGCCCTTGATCTCTCATCTCCACGGGCCCCGGTCAGAGGTGGCATAAGGTACTTCTGGATGAAGGCTGTGTAGTCACCCTCAACTCAGAAGAAGTCGGCATCCCAGCCTCGGGTGAAATCAATCATCTCCTGGAAAGTGTACCTCTCTGTGACTCTCATGTATGTCGGAGGCGACATCGGAACTACCGGCTCAGGCAAGCTGATGGTCTGACGCAAGAATCGGTTCCTTAAGAACCACGCCCGACAAACTGGGCCCTCGAGTAAGATCTGGAAGCGAGAAGCCTCTCGGGCACCAGTGAACTGATCTTTGACTCCCTCAAGCATCATTGCCCAAGGCTGCCAAGTGATCTGTAAATAGAGAAGGAACATATTGTTAGCTATCATCAGGTATTGCAATATGAGTCAGAAGCGAAGGAAAATGGAAATAAATAGAGAAGGTTGAGTTACCTCAGCCGCGATCACGGTATCGAAGTATCGGTAGAAGAAAGGACAGGACTCCCGAGACCTCCACTGGCATCTCCCATCGTAGCGGTGAGTGTACGGCACAACAGGTGGCATCTCCATCTCTAGCTCTGGGGCAAGTCTCTGAAAGTACGCATACACCCATAGCTGCAGAAAGCGAGAAAGGCAATAGTAAGTATACAATAGACAAATTATGTAAAGCAGAAAGCAAATTGTGTTTGTGCAGTGTACAGTGTGTGCAGTGTACAGAGTATGTAAAGTAAAAAGTAGATTGTGTGTGTACAGTATACAGTTTGTGCAGTGTACAGAGTATGTAAAGAAGAAAGCAAATTGTGTGTGTACAGTATACATTGTGTGCAGTGTACAGAGAACGTTAAGCAGAAAGCGCAACACGAAATGCAAAACAGAGAAGTAAGGCATACCTCCCAGGCCCTCCAGTAGCCTCCTATCAGATGCCCGCTCCTGCAAGAGGTCAAGCTCACATACCTGCACAAGGTGGCCAAGCCAGCACCACCCCAATCGTAGAGTCGGACTCGAGACAGGTCCACCAGAGCACTCATGAGGTATAGCCGGACGGTGTTCACCCGGTCGGTGAATAGGGTGGTGCCAAACAGAAACATCAGGAAACCTCGAGCATACTACTCGGTCTCCTCTCGGGTCGCTGGCGCTATCCCTCTGTAATGATCCGCGAACCATGTGTATCGGACCATCCCTGATCGAGAGATGGGTGGGTGAATCCCTAGCAGGTAAATCTGAGCGGCCTCCCACGCGCCCATGTCAGTGTCATAAGGAATTGGATGACCCCCCACCTCTATGCCAGTGAGCATCGAGAAGTCAAAGGGAGTCATCGTCATCTCCCCTGTGGTAGAGAAGTGAAAGGAATCGGTGGTATCCCACCACCTCTCTACCAAGGCGCCCAGTAAAGCCTGGCTCACTATGAGGCATGAGAGTGTAGACACCCCATTTTTGACCGACCTTAAGACTTAGACGTCATCGATTGAGCGCTCGGTGATGGTGCATGTTGTGCTCGTTCTGAGGTTTCGGAGTGTTGGCTGAGAGCCTTGCCTTCGGGCCTCGGAACTTTTTGTGCTTTGGCTCGGTTTACGGACCAAGTCTTGTTTTCCCTTCCCGGAGGGAGGGAGTGGTCTTGTAGAGCATCTCTCTGTGGTCGTAGACTATTTTTTGTGGTCGTAGGCCACTTTTCCTATTTGGAGACTAGTTTCCAATTTTTGGAGCCTTTGGCCGCGTGCCTTGTCTTGGGACTGCTTAACATTCTCCGTTTGGCGTGGTTTTTGAACCACACCTTGTTGCCTCTGCCTAAAGGAACACTGTGGTCCGGGAGACCACTTTTGTGGTTGCATACCACTTTTGATGCTCGTCAGCTAGTTTTCGGGGCTTTTGGCCGCGTGTTTCGCCTCCCGATTTCTCGTCTTGCATCTGCTTTGGTTTGTTTTTGATACAAACCTTGTTTTCCTTGTTTGAAAGGTGGTACAAGGGTGGGAGTACAAGGGTGGGAGACCAATATTTCTCCTTAGAGACCACTTTTCCTTTTTCTAGCTAGTTTTCTTGTCAGATAACTGGCTTTCTTGGTCCTTGGACCATCTTTTCTAGTCGACCACCACACCACCACCTTGCATTTAGTGTGTTGATCTCTCCCACCTGTGGCCGACCAATTTTTGCTCTAGTTGACCACTTAAAGTGGTCGGTCGACCACTTAAACTAGCAGGCCGACCACTTCAAGTGGTCGGCTGCTTTTTGACACCTTTTTGGAGATATTTTGGGACAGTTGGCACAGCTGGAGAGCATTTGAGCCATCCTCCATACACGTGTATGGAGGGATGGCATTCAAGTTTAGCTTCTCTAAGCAGCTTTGGCTTTCCTCTTCTATAAGAGGGAGGCTCCTCCTCCCTCCTCCAGGTTCAGAAAATCTGAGGGAAGAGGATAGATATAGTGTTGTATCTATATTGCCTTGTTTGCTTCATTTTCATGCCTTAAAGTGTAGATTTGTCTTACTTTAACACTCAAACACCATCCTTTTGCTACTGAGGTGCTTAGGGGCTGATTTTGGTGTTCTTGGGTTGTCTTGAGCTTGAAAAACCTGCTGGAGTTGTAGTTATAAAGAGGGTCTTCAAGGGTGAGCTTTTGACCTTTAAATCCCCCTTTCTTGCTTAAGCTTTTAGCCTATCTTTCTTGCTGTTTTAAGCTTGAATTATAACTGATAAAAGTTCTGTTTTTGCATGCTTTTGATCTTTGTTTAAGATCACTTTTGTGTTTGGGGTTGTTTACCCACTCTTAGGCCTTGTTTGGCCTTGTTTTTGAGCCTTTTTTGTGATCTTCGGGACTACCTTGTTTTGGCCTGTGCGGATGGTGTTTTAAGGTCCTAAGAAGGGGAGGGCCATCCCCTCTTCTTGCATCTTCAATACATGCCTTAATATGCCTCATGTTTGAGCATCTTTACTAAGTGTATGTTGACCTTATCTTAGCTTGTATTTCTGGTTATTTTGCTAAGCCATACCACTATTTTTGGTTGCTTTGGTCACTCCATGCATGGTTAATACACTTATAGTGTAAATCACACAATCTAGTCTTGTATGCCTCATGTTTGAGCATGTCTTTCCAGCTTGTTTTGGAGCCATCTCAGTGGGTTTTTGGTGTTGTTTTAACATGCCTTAGATCTATTTTGGGTTGGTTTGGTTGGCTCTTGCATGCCTAATACACTTGTAGTGTAAATCCCTTAAACTAGCTTTGTATGCTTCATGAAGTAGCATGTTATTCTAGCTTGTTTTCTTTCCATTTCAGCATGTTTTTGGTGATGTTTTGCCATGTCATACCTTTGTTAGGGTTTGGTTTGGTTAGCCTTTGCATGCTCCATGCACTTGTAGTGCAATCCCATGAAATAGCCTAACATGCATCATGTTGTAACATGTCATTTTAGCATATTTTTGGCTTAGCTTAAAGAAGACTTTGTTCATGTTTTAGCATGTTTAAGGTCTGATTTGTGTTGTATTGGTCATGCATGACTTGCTTTGTATAGCCTTGGTTCAATCTAGCTTGTTAACTTTGTGTATTGAATCCTCTAGCATGCATTACTTGGCTTATTTCAATGATTTGGCATCACTTGTTATGTGATTTCAGTCCATATTACATGGCCATGCATTCACATTTGTTACTCATTCAATGCGTTGGAGGGTTGGCCCCTTTATGCCTTAACATGAATCATCGCGTATACCTTCATGTCTTAGCTTGCAAGCCATCATTTCAGTGTTTATTTGGGTTATTATGCCATGATATAACTTTGATTTTTATTGCTTAAGTCATCCCATGCTTGGTCTTAATAGGTGTAGTGCAATCCACCTTATTTGCCTTGTATGTATCATGCCTCATGCCCCTCATGCTAGCATGTTTTGGCCTCCTTCCATGCATGTTTTAGACTCATTTTAACATGTTCTAGGACTATTTTGGGTTGCCTTGGTCACATGCTTCATGTTTTCTATACTTGTAGTACAAGTGCTCTTGCTTGCTTCACGCTTTGAGCACCATTGCATGCTTTATTTGTGTTGTGTACATGATTTAGCATCATCTAACATGACGTTTCAAAACTTATAGCATGTTTTTTTTCCTACTTCATTCATGCATTGAATGGCTCTAAGTATTGTCCATGTTTGCCTAGCTTATGGCTTAGCTCGTATGCTTGCATGCCTAGGCCTTTGGGCCTTTATCTCAGCATGTTTTGGTCCTTGTTTTGACCTACTTGAGCTCTATCCATGTTTAGTTCATGCATTTGTGCCATGTATTGCATGCCTCCTTTGTGTTGCTCTTTGCTAGCTTTCATGCCTTAGGACCCTAGCATGCTTTACTTATGTTGTTTGAATGATTTGACATCATTTCTTGCTTGATTTCAGTGCACTTAGTGTTGTTACACTTCCACTTCTGTCACTCATTGAGCACTCTTGAGAGTTGTGCTCTTTGGCCTCTTTGATGGCCAATGCATTGTGCATGCATGCCTTGCTTTATGTGCCTTCATTTCATCACCAATGGCCACTGATTTGGGCATGATTGAGGTCTACCCTTTTGGTTTAAGTCCATTGAGTATTCCATGTATATTACATTGAGCATGCCATGCTTGGTATATTACGTAAGTTGCCCTTATTACATTGCATTGTGCATGCATGCATTACATTATGCTTAGAACCACATGAATGCCTTGCATTGAGTATGCCATCTAGTTTTTAGCATTTAGCATTGTGTATGCTAGTTGTTACATGCTTTAGCATTGTGCATGCCATTAGCCTTGTTAGGTTGTTCACATTGCATTGCATGTTTGCATGCTTGTCCCTTGCATTATGTATGCCATGTAGTTGCATTGCATGTTTGCCATGCTTGCTTGCATTGTGTTTGGAATAGCTGTTAGTCCAAACACGGGAAACGAGGAATGTTTCATACTTAAAGTGATGAAACGTGCCTTAATTCCCGGTCGCCGACACTCTTGATCATACATGATAGAGTTTTAGGCTTTATGTGTTTACTTGTGCATTCATTTCATATTGAATTGTGCAACTTCGCCTCTCGGCCATCATGCATGGAAATGCGTGATTGGTGGCCCGAGGGTCGAGAACCACACCCCCTTGAGTTCATGACATGATAAGGAGGGGTGGTTGTGCACATATATCTTGAAAATACATTGCCATGTCCTTTCTTGCTCTCTGTTGCAGAAAACTGGGATTTAGCAGCAAAAACTGGTCGGCCAGCCAAAAAAAGTAGCTGGCCAACCACTTTTCTGGTTTTTCAACAACCAGAAGTGGTCGGCAGGTGTTTCTAGAGACCAAAAGTGGTCGGCCACCCTCCCACAGGATTCCTAAGGTGAAGTTTCAGCTTTCTGGAGCTTGGTGCAAGTTTCTGAGAACAGATGAAAACAGAGGCAAATCAGGGCATCGCATTGGATTTCTGAACAAGGCGACCGGGCTTGCATGCATTCCTCTCCCTCTAAGGCTCCTGATTTACTGCTTTCCTTAGCTGCCATGCTTAGATGGCTAGGCTTTGCTTTGGTTTGTACTTTAATTAGTTAATGCGTTAACTATTCAATTCGTTCTATAATAATTAGTTAACTAGGATTAGTTCATTAATTTGTTGTGTAATAATTAGTTTAATTAGCTTAGATTAGCTAGTTAGCTTCTTATTCGGTCCCTCCGGCGAAAGGGCGCATTGTTGTAATAAGCGTGCGTATGTGTGATGCATGTCTTCCAACCTCCATTTCTTTCTCCCTTTTACTTAACCGCTTACGATGGTTAGTTTTAGGGCATATTTCATTTAGCATACCTTATGCTTGCATGCGTGCATCCATTCATTTGTATTGCACGCACCGGGCTCAGCACATCATACTAACTACATTGTATTTCAATCCCAATTTGAATACATGTATCAAGTTGCATTTCATATGTGTAGACGTCCCCGAACGCCCTGAGAAGATGAATCCCGTCTCATTCATCTGTGGGTCTACTACAGTTCGGACTCAAATTGTCACGGTTCTTAATCTGAACCAAAGAGTCCAAATCCGGCAAATTGTTTTGAGAAAACAGATTTTTAGAAGGAAGTGCCAAACATGGACTGCTTTGCCAGATATAGAGTCGCCACCTAAATATTTTTTAATGGGGGAATTTAGGAAACCCTGACTCGTTGCCTAAGGCCACGTGTCCGTCATCACCAAAGTTGCCTCGGCTCAGGAACTCGGGTACGATCGGGGAAGGTCAGCTATGAGCACCCCCTCTCGCCCGATCTGAAGATCGGCCTCTACTAACCATGATATCTTGTTTTGAAAACATTATGCGTTCTTATTCCGGCTGTTAGCCTAGATTTACTATGTGATGCGCACAGCAAACAAGTATAGACTAAGTCGCCTAAATTGGAACAAAAGATGGCCGGTCGGCCAACTCTTCCTGCAGAATCCTGTTTTGACAGCAGCAGAGGGCAAAACAAGGCATAACAATGCATTTCAAGCAATGTATGCACCAACCACACTCCTTATCATATTCATGACTCAAAGGGGGGTGGGCCTCGATTCTCGGACCACCAATCGCGCATTTCAATGCGTGATGGCCCAAGGAACCAAGTATGCATTTGATTTCAAATGGAATGCAATGCATACAAACAAACAAAGGGGCTCAACCTCTATCATACTCAACTCAAGAGATGAAGCATGCATGCAAATGGAATGCGACCTAGACATGGAGGCTAAGTATGCAAAATGAGCATGCAAGGTATATGACAACTATGCTAGTGGCAAACATGCAACAACATGTAAAGTGGACTAAGCATAGGAACAATGCAAAGCAACTTAACCAATGAAATTCATGCCAAATGCATCATGATTTCAAGCAAGCAATAACATGTAATAGGCCAAGTATGTAACAATGCACAAGGCAATCATGCTATAACACATGAAGGATGGACTTAAACTAATTTAGGCAGCCCTCAAACAAGCCTAAAACAGTGGCCATAAACTATGGAAATGGGGCCAAATGCACATACAAGCATGCATGCATACATGATCCAATTCCTAAGCATCAAAAGGCAACTTTTAAGCACACTTAAAAGAGATGATCATGGACATATGGCAAGCATACCAAACTCTGAAATTGCATGAAATAGAGGTGCCAAACCAACTAATTAAAGCAAGTAAAGCATGCTCATGACATCACACATTCAAGGCTACAAGCTAGAATGCAAAGAGACATTACAAAACATGTTGAGCACGACGAAGGAAACTGAAAACAGAGCTAAAGCATACTAAAACATGCACAAAAGCTTCACAAAGCTTGGCCAAAATCATGCTAAAACAAGGGTCAACACTTAAAGCATGTTAAGGCCAAAACATGGCATTACAAGGCATGTATGCTAAGCAAGCATGGTGTACCTAAACCAACTAAAAATAGAGCCATATTTATGACATAATAAGCACAAAAATCAGTTAAGGCATGGCCAACATACACTTAAACAAGATGCTCCCTTAAGAGGCTAAAATGGCCCTTTTCAAGGACAACAAGGAGAGGGGGTGGCCCCCTCCTTCTTAGGACCTCAAGGCACCATCCTCACCACTGAAATCCCTCAGGATTTCAGTGGTGAGAAGGCCCAAACAAAGTGGTCCCGGAGCTCACCAAAAATGCACAAAAATGGAGCCTAACAAGGCTTAAGAGGGGTCAAACAACCTCAAACCATAAAACACTCTTAAACAACTATTTAGAGCAATGAAAAAAAAAACACTTTTATATGTTATACACCAAGTCTAAAAACAGTTGCAAGATTGGTAAAAAAGCTATGTAAAAATGGGAAATAAAGGGGTAAGAATGTTACCCTCGTAGACTCTCTTCACAAATGGTGGACCAGCAGCCTCCTTAGGTCCAAACCAGCTCCAAAACTTCAAGAACAACCTCTTAGTACCTCAGTAGCTAAAGGAAGGTGTGATGGTGGGTGTTTGTGCACAAAGTAAGACAGAGCACACACTAAACACAAAAGAGAGGGAGGTATAGATATAGGATAGATACACAACTCAAACCCTAAAACCAGAGCTCTCTGGAAAATGTTGTCCCTCCTAAAAGGGGGAGAAGTGGCCTCCTCTTATAGACAATCCAATCTTGTAAAGTTTCTGAGGCAAGCTAACAAGGGGGAGAAGTGTATGCCAGCTAGCATAAAAATATCTGCAAAGCAGATGCATAGTAGTCGGCCGGCCAAAAATGCAATTTGACCAAAAAAGATGGCCGGTCGACCATCTATAGTGCCGGCTGGCCAAACATTTGGCCGACGGCAACAAAACACAGCCGGTGGCCTCAAGCCATGGCCGATAGAGTGTAGGGATGGCCCAGAAGCCATTCTCTGCCCCTCCAAAGTAAAACACGAGTGTTTGGTGCAAAACCAGACACAAAACAGTCGAGTCGAGAGATCCTGAGGCAAGGCGCATAGCCGAGACCTCCGGGAGCTCAAGACAAACACAAACAAGGATGATCACCGGGTGTTCAAGCGGTGACGTCCAAGTCTTGAGGACAATCAAAAATGGGGTGTCTACAGTTGCCCTTGTTTGACAGAACTCAAAAGTCATGACAATGACGGGAGTGACTGTCAAAGCCCAGAGACGACCCATTTTTGACAAGGCCGAAGACTTAGAAAGACATGCAAGACGGACAAGATATGCGCCCGAAGGCAGGTGCAAAATGCAACCGACAATGCAAGAAGCCAAGCATAACTTATGATCATGCAAAGAAAGCTGTAACGAAGCATAACATGCGACAGTTTTAAGAAAGCAAACATAAATCCAACTACACTACAATGCAGAAAGGATGTAAGAGAATTATGCAATTCTTGATACGTCTCACTCGGAGGATACAATACCTGTGCGGTTCGTCCGATTGCACCAGCTTCAAATGAACCGTACATACAATATCGTGCCTGAAAAAGAAAGCAACTTAACAGGTACGATATTGTTAGCAACATGGATAACAATGCAATCGAAAGCTGCGCGACAACGCGAATGTAGGATTTAAGGTCTCCTTAGACCAAGGGGTGCACAAACAGTGCGATGATATGCAATTGAATCTAATGTAATGCAAGTGATATGCAAAATTACAAAACAAATGTAAATGCAAAACATACAAAACTATGTACAAACAATGCAAACAATATGCCATACAATTGAATCATGATCCAATCATGAACGGTTCAAAACCACACAAATGTCAAATAGATTGATGGAGGTGTAAAGTTCGTCTACCATAGAAAAGGTGCCGCAACCCTCAAACCAAGTTCAATATGGAATAGATGCGTACACATGCAGAACTATGAGTGATGTAGACGGATACAAGAACAAGTAATTGGGTGGAATGACATAAGTGGGGGAGATGACCCGCTAACGAAAGAACATGATCCTAATGCTGGATGCAAGAATTACACTACAATGTAATATATACAATGGGTATGGCATGCAGTCAAACCAAATTTTCCCTAGGAAAGGCATGGACACATACAAACCACGTCTAACACAGAAAAGGTGACACAGCCCTCAAACCAAGTTCAACATGGAATAGGCGCGTACACATGCAGAACTGTGTTTTGTCGTGAAAGATATGGACACATACCAAACCAAGCTCAACCTGGAAAGGCGCAGGCAATAATGGAGGTGATGCAGTGAATGCATGCAAGCTACAATGCAATATATACAATATGCAATGGATGGAATGGGATACAATGGATAAGGCACGCGGGCCAAGCCAAATCTTTCCTAGGAAATGCATGTACACAAACGAACCGCGTCTAGCATAGAAAAGGTGCCGCAACCCTCAAACCAACATACCAGCGTGGAATAGGCGCGTACACATGCAGAACTGTGCTTTGACATGAAAAGTATGGGCACATACCAGACCAAGCTCAACATGGAAAGGCGCAAGCCATAAATGGAAGTGATGCAATTAATGCATGCAATCTATAATGCAATATTTACAAATATGCACTGGAATGGAATATATACAGTAAAATGCATGACATATGCAATATTTACAGTGATATGCATGACACATGCACTATTTATAATGAAATGCATGACATATGCATTATTTATTCTTGTTTTTTTTTTTTTTTTGAAATGCATGTTTTTTTTTTTTTTTTTTTTTTTTTTTTGAAATGCAAATGATGCATGGAATGCGCAACAACGCAAGTCGCTTGAAATGCATAACAATGTAACCGAGCAGATTTAAGGTCTCGCCAGACTGTTTGCTGGGGAAATGCATAACGATGCAAGTGAACTTAAAATGCGCAACAACATGTGGCGTTTGAAATGCAAAGGGAAGATGCATATCAATGTGAATGAAAGTACGTATAACCCACGCATGTTCGCGACGAAGCATTGTAAAGCAACGCATGCGGGGCAACTTTCGAATCTTGAAAGAGACAAAAGGATACGAGAAGGATACACCTTGCACATGTTCGAGTGCCGCGCACAGAAGACATGGTCCGAGTTCAAAACAAGGGCCGGTTAAACTTCGGGACTGCCTTTTCTTGCACTGACTTGAGCAATGAAGGCCCCAAACTATATATACGACCCAAACAAGGTTATAGGAGGCTCACCGGCCATAAGGGGAGGTCACCGGCCATCAAATCATTCCACCGGCCAAACATTTGGCCGACCAGCCAAAAATGTGGCCGACCGGCCAAACATGCCTGATTCGGGGCAGTTTGGACTTTTGACCTTGGGTCTTTTAAAATAGGGTTTCAAACCCTATTCTTTTCACTTTGCTTGGCCGAAATTCCTTCCTCCTTCTCTCTAGAGCATTTTCCTCTCTTCCAACCTCGTTTTTCGTGTGTTTTCACCACTTTTTGGTCATTTGATTCGCGAAGTTCTTCGCGTTTCGAACGTTTTCATCCGAACGAAACTTCGTTTCGGTGTCTCTTTTTCGATTTCCGCCTCTTGGGGTTTGTTTCCCCAAAGTTTTTCTTGATTTTCGTACCTTTTCCACATTCCGGCTTTTCCGGCCATTTTCCGCCCTCTCGGGGTTGACTTTTCGTTGACCCTTCACCTTCTCACCCGGTTTTCACTTTCCTGGCCATTTTCATACCACTTTTGACATGGCGGATGATATTCCACGGGGCGGGACTCCCCCGGAGCATGAGATGGATCCCGGGGCCGAGCTCCTGCCCTTGAGCGTCCGCCCATTTGACCCGACGATCCACGTGCTACCTCCTGACAGTCTTCGCCAGTTCAGGAGTTTTGACAAGGGCATGCCACCGGAGCTTCTCCTGCACGAGCCGACGTCTCATCTGTCTTTCGGCGCTTCCGAGGTATATTCTTCCCTCTGTTTTCCGCAATGTAGAACATTTTAACTGCCATAGTTGATTCTGTTCTTTAACTGCTTAGCTCAGATACACTAATACATTACACACTGTAATTCATCTATGAACACACTGATACCCGATACCGGTTTGAACTTGAAAATGTGGACATACACTGCATCTGTACTGGACCACTCAGAAACACTGACACATCACATGTTGTAGTTCACTGTAAGCACACCAACACCCGATGTTTGTTTGAATTTGAAAATATGCACACACGCTGTATTGGCCCTGAACCACCCAAACACATTGACACATCGCATGTTGTAGTTCATTGCAAGCACACCGGCACCCGATGTTTGCTTGAATCTGAAAACGTGCACAAACGCTGTATTGTCACCAATTCTGAATGCCTTTCAAAACTGTATATTTAGCATTGCTTCGCAATTGTTTGCTTGAAAACAGGGAGATTCCCATGCCTTCCGGGGGTATGGGAACATTGCCGCTCGAGATTGGTACACGGAGTTGCCTGATGCGGTCTGCCATATCGTGGATCAGGCCGACTTCGGCGCATTCTGCAGGGGACTCTCGCGCCTCACTGCGAGCAGGCCTCTCCTTACTGCTCTAGTGGAGAGGTGGTGGGACACCACCGACTCCTTCCACTTCTCTGCTACGGGAGACATGACGATGACTCCCTATGATTTCTCGATGCTCACCGGCATCAGGGTAGGGGGTGATCCAATCCCCTTCGATACCAACATGGATGAGTGGGATGCCGCTCAGATCTACTTGCTTGGCGAGGTGCCGCCTCTCGCGCATCCCGACTTCGTCAGGTACTCATGGTTTGAGGTCTAGTTCAGGGTTCAACCAGCCTTAGTTGAGGAGGCTCCGATGACCCAGGAGGCGGTGGAGCGATATGCGCGCGGCTTCCTCATGTTTTTGCTGGGGATGACCATTTTCGCCGATCGGGCGAACACCGTGCCCCTCTGCCTGCTGAGCGCTCTTGTGGATGTCACACAGATCTTGCGCTACGACTTGGGTGGTGCTACCTTGGCCACTCTATACGGATACATGAGCTCAGCCTCCCATTGCAGCGAACAGTTGCTCGGAGGCTACTGGCGGGCTTGGGAGGTACATTTTCTTCTTCTGTTTTACATTTCTGCTTTACATTTTCTGTACTCCGTACACTGCACACAATGTGGTCTGCTTCATGTTGACTGTATACTGCACACACGGCACACACATACTCTACTTTACACTGGCTGTACACTGCACACACTGTACACCCTGCACAATACACGACTCTGTGATTTCTGCTTTTGTTCTGCATTCTGCTTTATCTGATAAGCATACTGGTATTTACTTTGTAGTTGTGGGTTTATGCCTACTTTTCGAGACTTGCGCCCATGCCAGACGTGGAGACCCCTCTCGTCGTTCCGTTCTCGCACCGCTTTGACGTGAGATGCGTGCAGAGACCCCGCGAGTCATTCATCTTCTTCCGCCGCTACTTCGACACCATCACCCCCGCAGAGGTATGTTTAACTTGCAGTTCATTTAAGCTTTGCTTTGCATTGTATTTTCAAATGACAGTAGATAACAAACTGTATTTCATTTTTAGATCACCTGGCAGCCCTGGGCTCCTTTGCCAGCGACGGTGCGGGCGCGATTTGTCGGTGCTGAGGAGACCGCTTGCTCCAGGATCTTGCTAGAGGGCCCGGTCTATCGTGCTTGGTACCTGGGTGAGCGTTTCCTATGCCAGACCCTAGGTTTACCGGAGCAGATAGTCCCAGTTCACCCTCCTGAGCACATGAGGGAGACAGAGAGGTTTACTCCCGAGCAGATGACTGACTATACGATCGGCTGGGAGGCAGATGGTTTCAGGGGCGAGGGCGACTACGCAGAGTATGTACGGGCCTATATCATGCGGTCTCTAAGCGGTGGTCGTCGAGCTGAGCGAGAGAGGCCCGCGGCGCCGGCAGCTAGGGCAGGAGCAGGGGCAGGGACATCGAGAACAGCTCGAGCCCGTGGCAGGAGTGGAGCTCGGAGGGGACAGGGGACTAGTTGGCCAGCACTGCCCACTTTGATGACATGCCGAGGACAGGGTGGGGCGACTTACCAGATTCCGATTGCTCTCCCTCCGGCTGATCATGAGTTAGTCGGGTTCTACGACTTACCTCCGGTATGTACTACTTCATCTTGCATCTTGTATTGTCATTTCATTTCAGTTTATTGACATTCCGCAGAATACTGATGCATCTAACCCTTTTTCAGGCCTCTTCCGAGTACACCCGCCAGTCCCTGGAGCTGACTGCCTCTGTGATGGGGATGTTCCAGCGGAGCCTTGATCTTCTAGCCATCTATGGCATTCCGGTATGCTCTTCCGGCCACGGTCTCGAACCATACATAAACTGCTTCATATACCCTGATGCGCAGTACAACACCTGACACACTGCAGCCCACAGACTGTTCTCATCATTACTCACGGCATTCATACACTGCACTCAAACACTGTATTCTGTACTGATACTCTACTCACGGTATTCACACACTGTACTCATACACTGCATTTTGTACTGATACTCTGCTCATAGTATACTGATGCATTTGCCTTTTGTACTTTTCAGCATCCCTTCCAGATTCCTACTGTGGGTGGTGCTCCGGCCGGACCTTCTGTTTCCACCCGAGATGGCAGAGTATACCCCCACACCAAAGCGGGGCGTACCTATGTAGGGAGTAGCTTACGGGCTCCAATCCCTGATGATGATGATGAGGAGTCCGAGACTGAGGCTGAGGCGGAGAGAGAGTCGTCCGAGGAGGAGACCGGAGATGGCTTGGGCTCAAACTCAGATGACGACGCTGATGATGATACTCCTGGACCTTCGTCCAGGAAGAGGAAGAGGACGAGGACGGACCCCTAGACCTGAGGCCTTTTGACATTGATCCAGATTTTTGCTGTTTTTCTTCATTTTTGTACTTTTTCTTTTTGCTGGTAGCTAGAGTACCTTGTACTGCTGCAGGCAGGTTTTTGTTTCCAAAACTGTGTACTTGAAAAAAAAAATAATGAAATGAAACAAACTTTTTGTCTGAAAAAGTGTTACATTTGTACATTTCTATACATTGCATTGCATCACATTGTATTTCACCTCAATGTAAATGAAATTGATCTTTTGTCTTGAAAATTGAACACTTGCATTGTAATAACTAGATAACGAATCAGCCAACAGCAAAACAACTCAAGCAACCCACTGCTCTATTCTGAACACACAGCCCATACTCTGCTGAGGATTAATCTGCATACAGCCCATAACACAGCGTTTGGTTCATTCTGCACACGACAAACCCTGGACAAATAGTCCAATCTGACAAGACAGAATACGAAGGTGGAACCGGCTGAAGTTGAAGCACACTCAGATGCCCCAAATTTTTCCCTTTCTTCTTTTGCTTCGCATAAATGTAGAGAATGGCACAGCACTCTGAGCACAAACGATTTTTTGAAAATAAAGAAGGGTTTTCAACCAGGATATCGAGCCTACAACTGAACGCAGCAAGAACGACTCGAACAAAAGGTACACGACCTAACCACAACGAGATATGCTCGGAAAAGACTCAAAACAAAAGTTGAGGTAAACAAAACAAAAGACACGACACACGGACGTGTTAAAAAAAATGAGAGACCTCAAATCATGAGGAACCAGTTCCTCCGGGTATTATTTCCCACCCTTTCTTATTTGTGATTCTCACATTACTCGGCCCTCAGGCTCGGTTTTTCTCTCAAACCCTTTTACTCACTTTTCTCTCATCGCACATCTCTCTATTCTTTATTCTCTCATTTTTCATCCCTTCCCAGGTGTGGTTGATAAATGAATAGGAGGTTGCGGGTTCACGCCCAACACCGTTAGCTCGCGGCTATTTCTTCCGGTGACGTCTAGTCGATGTTCCGGATAAGGGAGTGGAGTATCTTGACCCATCCCAATCCGTGCTTCGCACTTGGCTTGATACCTCGTTGCTTGGAGGTTGTTGAGAGTTTTCAGCCCTTTACTGATAGCTTCAGTTGTGTCTTCCTCTGGCAAGTATGCTGGTGACGGGGGAAAGACAGGAAGCCTAACTTAACTGTGCCCCTAGTTCATCATTTTGACCATTTTGTTTTGGTTTTCTACTAAAACAGTTTTGATCAATATGAGAGTTAGATTAACATACTTATTCGATTTTTGATTTGAAAATCATGTGAGTTAGGCTATGAGCACTGAAAATTTTCCTTTTTTGGGTCCAAGAAAAAGGTCCAGTTTTGGAAAAGATGGAATAATTTTCGAGAAAATAGTCAACCTCAGTAAAAATTCTCAAAAACTATTTTCGCAAACGGTCAATGCTCAACGAGCACAAAACTTACTCTTGAGATGCGCAACCTCAGATCGGAGGCAATGGAAAATTGCCCCTTGTGTGGATGGCACTGCACGGCAACGGAAAGTTGCCCCTGGTTTGAATGGCGATTCATGGCAACTTATGGCAACGGAAAGTTGCCCCTTGTTTGAGTGATGCCGCAGCATTTTGTAAACAGTCCTCCATGATGATTACGACCAAACTCTCGGACAGGGAGAAGACGAAGATGGTCAGAACCAATATATGGACACAGTCACTCTGAAAGCGTTGGTGGCTGGACTTCAGAATGAAGTTGCCTACGTATCCCAAACATGGGAATCAAGCCTACGTAGTTCACGGTGTCACAACCGAACTATCAAATTCAGAGAAGGCAAGGATGATCAAAACCATTACATGGACAGAGTCGCTATGAAAGCGTTGGGGGCTGGACTTCGGAGTGAAGTTGCCTACGTATCCCAAACATGGGAATCAAGCCTTACGTAGTTCCGGTGTCACAACCGAACTATCGGATTCAGAGAAGGCAAGGATGATCAAAACCATTACATGGACAGAGTCGCTATGAAAGCGTTGGGGGCTGGACTTCGGAGTGAAGTTGCCTACGTATCCCAAACATGGGAATCAAGCCTTACATAGTTCCGGTTAAGGTACACTTGGGTATTTTAACCTTCACTTTTTTTAGGCTCTAACTTTTGCCAAGGCGCCCGTTGCGGGTTTTCGACCTTGCGAGCTTCTATTTTTCTTTTCTTTTTGCTCTTTTTTTTTTTTCTTTCCTTTATATATATATATATTTTTTGCTCTAACTTTTACCTGGGTCGCCCTTCCGGGTTTTCGGCCCAGCGAGCCTCTCAAAGGGTAAAAGTGTAACCAGTTCATGCCAAATAATTTTAGGGTCCTGAAGCCATCCGTATCCAACAGAGTGGTTGTTGTTATTGATTTGCAAGAGGATCCATCTCCGGCTCTTCGAGCACATCGGACATTTTTGCCCCTAGTTTAAGGGGTGCTTCCATGCTAGCTTCGCGAGCTTCTGATGACGACGTCTGACCTCTTGATCTGACTTTGGTGCCTCTTGTTCGAGGGCTGCTTCAAATCTGGCCACACAGGCCTCTCTTGGCGGTTGACCATTGATCGTTCTGAATGGGTTCAAGGTTCGAAAACAAATGGATTGAATCTTGAGGCTGAGAGCGATCCTAGGCTGCACAAGCTCAAGAGCGATTCCACACAGGTCTTCACAGGACCGCACAAAACATTTTGTTTTTGAAAGTTTTTAAGAAAACGACAAATCGCTCGGGCTGAAGATAGTGTGGAACCAATCTGGATCAAGCCAAGGTCTTTCTCAGTACTCACGCTAACAAGCATGATTTCAGTCATTAAAGGCTTAGCACGCCTATCTTTCTGTCAAATTGATCAAAGTTTTGCAAAACCCGAGGAATTCCTTCCTCTCCGTTTTCATCACCACGGTGTTCAAAAAGGTTTTTTTAAAAAACTTAGGCCATCACAATGATCTTCAGGGCACAAGAGAACAAGGTGGAATGTGCCGCCATTCCATTTGGATCCTCTGGCACAACAAGCTCAAAATATCAATAAACATGGAAACGTGATAGCCGCAGCTGTTTTCATTCGGATTTCCTGTTTGCAACTGGCTCCACAGCAGAGACAGACTTAAAAGAAGACAACAACGGTGTTCAAGGCAACAACCCCAGAATCACCTTCTATACAAGGGGACTGACTCGCTACAACAAGACAGACCCTTAAACAAAAAGGACTGACTCAAGATGATGAGACAGACTCAAAACAAAACAAAAGACTGGCTCGACACCCAAGCCAGAAGTTACAAAACTAGCATTTGCAAATGCTCAAAAATGCGTGCCAGACACCACATCCAAAATATACTGAGGGTTGCCCGCAGGTGGTTCACTCCCCGATCACATACTCACAGTATCCTCAAAATCCAACAACCCAACAGTGACAGACTTCGCTGAGGTGGGTGGGAGGATAACCTCATTATCGATCAAATCTTGCACTTCATGATGAAGACGAAAACAGTTATCGGTAGCGTGACCAGTTTGCTGGTGCTACGCGCAGTATAAAGCAGCATCATGTGTAGGAGAGAGATTCTTTGGGAGAGGCCTAGGCTCGAGGGGTTTAAGGTGCCCCCTTTCGGCAAGGATCTGGAGTGCTTTAGACAACGGCATGTAGAGAGCGTGAAAGACCCTGCGCCCTCGGGGCAGGTACTTTGAAGTCTGAGAATTCTTGCTAGACACACTAGCGAAAGGGTCAGCAGGCACTGCCTTGACTTTCTGATCTTTCCCAGGTGCAGAGTTGGGAGTGGAAGGGACTGTTCTGGCATGACGGGGCTCATCTTGGTTTTTTGCCTGGCTTGAACTGCCTTCAGTTGGAGTGGGGAAAACATCATCCACAGTCTTGGCCGCGACTACGAATACATGTTACTTACTCATCCCCCCGGCTTTCAAGGCCTCGACTACTCATAGCAGTTGTTCAACGGGATCGGTATCTGCCTTCACCTTGTTCTTACCTCTGGCTTCAACCTGATCGAGGGTTTGGGTTGATGTTGACACATCATTGCTATAACTCGGGACAACCTCAGGCTGGCTGAGCTCGATCACAATCCGTCCCAATAGAGGAGGTTCTTGCAGTACAAAATTCCCGGCATATGATGCAACTAATGGCGAAGCCGATATTCCGTAAGTAAGATCCACTACAGACCTCTGGAGGTCACCAATCATCCCCATCAATTCGAATGTGGTGGGCTCACGAGCCTGATACAACTGGGGTTCCAAGATCGGGCGCGCGACAGGCGACCTGGGTGGATGCGGCACATCAACATTGATCTCACCTTGTAGGGGGATTCCTTAATCTAACGCGGCTGTCATAACCACGATTTCCCCTGAATTTTGTGTCATGATAAACCCACTGCACTGAATGGTGACTGACGGATCAGATATCTGCCTTGCCTCAGCGAGGGAAAACACTGGCTATTCTGTATCAACTCTCTGAACTGAAAGGGAAAACAAGCAGCATTTCAACCCAAACGGAACAAACACAGGTGTAACCGAACAACTGTACTCTACTACTGATCACTATTCCCCAAAATTACTGCCTCAAAACACTGAATCGGATACCCGCAGATACAACTGTTTCTCACAAATACTGATACTGGTGCCCTTAGGCCTGATACTCAAACTTGCAAACTAATATGTTCGTTCCTGTAGAGATACATTCTAAAAGCACATAGCAAGTAAAAGAGAGCCAAAACACCCCTATGTTGGGGTAGGGTTTCCCTGTCCTATTTTGTCAGGAGCTAGGGTTTCACTACACACGTAGCGATTTCAAACAACCTATATCGGGTAAGCAACCTGTTCTAGCTTGGAATGGTCACTATGGATTCCGAATATGCACTAGGTCGAATGGTCAAAAAACTAGGGTTTGTGTTCCCATACTGGCAGAGCCCACAACCGGTCAGCCTTATGGTCAGGCCTTGATAAGACAAGCCTCCGGCAAACCGTTCAGGAATAGCAGATGGCCAACACGGTGTCCTAGGTGCACCAATGCACATGCAATGCAAAGAAACACATAAGTGTAGTTAAAACAGGATATCACAAGTTCAAGTCAAGCTCTCTAAACTCCCCAACAGAGTCGCCAGAAACTGTAGACGTCCCCGAACACCCCGGGAGGATGAATCCCGTCTCGTTCGTCTGTGGGTCTACTACAGTTCAGACTCAAATTGTCACGGTTCTTAATCTGAACCAAAGAGTCCAAATCCGGCAAATTATTTTGAGAAAACATATTTTTAGAAAGAAGTGCCAAACATGGACTGCTTTGCCAGATACAGAGTTGCCACCTAAATATTTTTTAATAGGGGAATTTAGGAAACCCTGACTCATTGCCTAAGGCCACGTGTCCATCATCACCAAAGTTGCCTCGGCTCGAGAACTCGGGTACGATCGGGGAAGGTCAGCTATGAGCACCCCCTCTCGCCCGATCCGAAGATCGGCCTCTACTAACCATGATGTCTTGTTTTGAAAACATTATGCGTTCTTATTCTGGTTGTTAGCCTAGATTTACTATGTGATGCGCACAGCAAACAAGTATAGACAAAGTCACCTAAATTGGAACAAAACATTGCATATCCGTTTGTTTGAAAGACGTTTGAAATTTGCTACTCGCAAGTAGGCTAAAACACGGATTTCAATGAGTTGTTCCAACTCAAACAATCCAACCTTCACCCACAGGCATTCAGGCAGTAATATCACATGAGCACATAGCCACATGGTAAGCATGTTGTCATGTTAACATTCACACGCATGCGGTATGCTAAAGCATAAAAGCTTACCTAGTGCTCCAAGCCAAAATAGAAACTAGTTAGTAATCATAGGCATGATCCTAGTTCATGTTAAGATGGATAATGCAACACATGCAGGATGCAGCTAGAATAGGCTCGGCTAATCTATGGATGGCATGTGAAATGCAACAACTAACACGTATTTAACTTGGAATTGAAATACAATGCAGTTAGTATGATGCGCCGAGCCCGGTGCATGCAATACTGATGAATGATGCACGCATGCATAGCATAAGGATGCTAATTTAAACATGTCCTAATACTAACCACCAAAGCAGGGAAGTAAAAGGGAGAAAGAAGTGGGGGTTGGAAGACATGAACACGCGCACCCACACTTGTTACAGATTCGCCCTCGCTCGGAGGGACCAAAAGAATAATATAATTTAACTAACCTACAAGCTAATTAAATATTACAGACAATTACCTAGTTAAGCAAATTAACTAAGTTAATAAAAACAGTAAACAGCCTCGGGAAGAGGCCCCAATGCAATGCGCGCTTGGCTTCGCTCGGAAGTCCACTACTATGCGCAAGTTGCCTCTGTTTTCCCTACTCTGCTCCTCTGATCATTACACAAATCCCAAGATGCACTGCTTGGACACTGTGGAACACCACCGACCAAGACAAATGGTCACCGGCCACTGGAAATGATCACTGGCCATAAATTGTTGGTCAGTCGGCACTAAAGATGGCCGATCGGCCAACTCTTCCTGCAGAATCCTGTTTTGACAGCAGCAGAGGGCAAAACAAGGCATAACAATGCATTTCAAGCAATGTATGCACCAACCACACTCCTTATCATATTCATGACTCAAAGGGGGGTGGGCCTCGATTCTCGGACCACCAATCGCGCATTTCAATGCGTGATGGCCCAAGGAACCAAGTATGCATTTGATTTCAAATGGAATGCAATGCATACAAACAAACAAAGGGGCTCAATCTCTATCATACTCAACTCAAGAGATGAAGCATGCATGCAAATGGAATGCGACCTAGACATGGAGGCTAAGTATGCAAAATGAGCATGCAAGGCATATGACAACTATGCTAGTGGCAAACATGCAACTACATGTAAAGTGGACTAAGCATAGGAACAATGCAAAGCAACTTAACCAATGAAATTCATGCCAAATGCATCATGATTTCAAGCAAGCAATAACATGTAATAGGCCAAGTATGCAACAATGCACAAGGCAATCATGCTATAACACATGAAGGATGGACTTAAACTAATTTAGGCAGCCCTCAAACAAGCCTAAAACAGTGGCCATAAACTATGGAAATGGGGCCAAATGCACATACAAGCATGCATGCATACATTATCCAATTCCTAAGCATCAAAAGGCAACTTTTAAGCACACTTAAAAGAGATGATCATGGACATATGGCAAGCATACCAAACTCTAAAATTACATGAAATAGAGTTGCCAAACCAACTAATTAAAGCAAGTAAAGCATGCTCATGACATCACACATTCAAGGCCTACAAGCTAGAATGCAAAGAGACATTACAAAACATGTTGAGCATGATGAAGGAAACTGAAAACAGAGCTAAAGCATACTAAAACATGCACAAAAGCTTCACAAAGCTTGGCCAAAATCATGCTAAAACAAGGGTCAACACTTAAAGCATGTTAAGGCCAAAACATGGCATTACAAGGCATGTATGCTAAGCAAGCATGGTGTACCTAAACCAACTAAAAACAGAGCCATATTATGACATAATAAGCACAAAAATCAGTTAAGGCATGGCCAACATACACTTAAACAAGATGCTCCCTTAAGAGGCTAAAATGGCCCTTTTCAAGGACAACAAGGAGAGGGGGTGGCCCCCTCCTTCTTAGGACCTCAAGGCACCATCCTCACTACTAAAATCCCTCAAGATTTCAGTGGTGAGAAGGCCCAAACAAAGTGGTCCCGGAGCTCACCAAAAATGCACAAAAATGGAGCCTAACAAGGCTTAAGAGGGGTCAAACAACCTCAAACCATAAAACACTCTTAAACAACTATTTAGAGCAATGAAAAAAAACACTTTTATATGTTATACACCAAGTCTAAAAACTGTTGCAAGATTGGTAAAAAAGCTATGTAAAAATGGGAAATAAAGGGGTAAGAATGTTACCCTCGTAGACTCTCTTCACAAATGGTGGACCAGCAGCCTCCTTAGGTCCAAACCAGCTCCAAAACTTCAAGAACAACCTCTTAGTACCTCAGTAGCTAAAGGAAGGTGTGATGGTGGGTGTTTGTGCACAAAAGTATGACAAAACACACACTAAACACAAAAAG
Organism: Camellia granthamiana; assembly: GCA_036172215.1. Taxonomy (NCBI): domain Eukaryota; kingdom Viridiplantae; phylum Streptophyta; class Magnoliopsida; order Ericales; family Theaceae; genus Camellia; species Camellia granthamiana. The sequence goes on from CM069907.1 coordinate 86,875,612, forward strand.
AGAGGGAGGTATAGATATAGGATAGATACACAGCTCAAACCCTAAATCCAGAGCTCTCTGGAAAATGTTGTCCCTCCTAAAAGAGGGAGAAAAGGCCTCCTCTTATAGACAATCCAATCTTGTAAAGCTTTCGAGGCAAGCTAACAAGGGGGAGATCCCTCCATGGAGGGGGGCAAAGTGTATGCCAGCTAGCATAAAAATATCTGCAAAGCAGATGCACAGTAGTCGGCCGGCCAAAAATGCAATTTGACCAAAAAAGATGGCCGGTTGACCATCTATAGTGCCGGCCGGCCAAACATTTGGCCGACGGCAACAAAACATAGCCGGTGGCCTCAAGCCATGGCCGGTGGAGTGTGGGGATGGCCCACAACCCATTCTCTGCCCCTCCAAGGTAAAACACAAGTGTTTGGTGCAAAACCAGACACAAAACAGTCAAGTCGAGAGATCTTGAGGCAAGGCGCGTAACCGAGACCTCCGGGAACTCAAGACAAACACAAACAAGGATGATCACCGCGTGTTCAAGTGGTGACGTCCAAGTCTTGAGAACAGTCAAAAATGGGGTGTCTACAATATGCCATTCTAGAATAGCTGAGCCTATCTTAGTTGCATTTTCGCATGTGTTGCATTAGCCATCTTAACATGAACTAGGATCATGCATTGATTTCTAACTACTTTCTTGTTTTGGCTCGAAGTACACTGTGAGTGTTTACGCTTTAGCATACTACATGTGTGTTAATGTTGCCATGAAAGCATGCTTGCCATGAAGCTAACTGCTTAGTTGATTAACTGCCTGAATGCCTGTGGGTGAAGGTTGGATTACTTGAATTAGAACAATTCATCGAAATCTGCATTTTAGCCTACTTACGAGTAGCAAACTTCAAACCATTTTCCAAACAAACGGATATGCGATGCTTTGTTCCAAATTAGGCGATCTAGTCTATACTTGTTTGTTGTACGCATCACGTAGTAAGATTAGCTAATTAACCAGAATAAGAGCACATGTGTTTTCAAAAACAAGATATCATGCTTAGTACAGGCCGATCTTTGATCGGACGAGCGGGGGTGCTCATAGATGACCTTCTCCAATCGTACCCAAGTTCCCAAGCCGAGGCAACTTTGGTGATGATGGACACGTGGCCTTAGGCACAAGTCAGGGTTTCCTAAATTTCTCCAAAATAAAATATTTAGGTGGCGACTCTGTATCTAGCACAGCAGTCCATGTTTGGCACTTCTTTATAAAAATCAATTTTCCAAAACGATTTGCCGAATTTGGACTCTTTGGTGATTTATCGGTCTTACATCGCACATTGTAAGATTAGATTTAGAACCGTGACATTTGAGTCCGAACTGTAGTAGCTCAGAAAACAAAACGAGATTTTCTCAGGAGTTCTCTCCGGGGGTGCATCTACAGAGAGCCCTATACAGAATGAGCCGAAGCCGGCCTCGTCAATGATGTGGCAAACGTCGTCAGGGAGCTCCATGTACCACTCCCTCGCAGAGGTGGTCCCGCATCCTCTGATGGCATGTGAATCCCCCTATGATCAGGACAAGCAGTTAAAACATAATGTAAGTAATACAGTGCAAAAGTATGTTCAAGACAAGCAAATGCAAGGCAGTGCATAAATGTGTTTGCGAAGAACAGATGAAAGACAGTGTGAGCCATGCAAGAAATGCAACATACATTGCTGAAAATGAAGAAGAAGTGTATACCTCGGAGGCGCCATGGGATAAATGTGACTTTGGCTCGCGCAGTAGGAGGTCCTCCGATGTGGCTTGTGTAAACCCCTTGAACTGGCTAATGCTATCGGGTGATAGCGCGTGTATCTCGGGATGATACGTTGCCGAGTCAAAAGGTCGAATGCCGAGTGGCAATGGCTTGAACTCTGAATCCACCTCCGTCCCCGGAGAAGCTCCGTCGTGTGGGATGTCGTCCACTATCTCGATGGAAGATGAGAAAGTGGCCAAGAATGTGGAAAATGGGCGGGGAATGCCAAAGTCAACAAAAGCCAACTCTCGGAAGGGAAAAATGAAAGAAAAAGAAAAAGCCCGGGAAAGGCACTAAATCCAAGGGTAACTCGGGGAAAACAAACCCCGAGCAGTGGAAATCAAGAAGGAAACCCCGAAAGTGATTTTCAATCGATTCAAAATGAAGTAGATTATGAGGGTTTAGCGAAGAAAATGTCCGTGGAATGTTGGAAAACGCGTGTATTGCTTGGATCTAAGGAGGATGAGGGTCTAGAGAGGGAGGATGATTTTCGGCCTTAGGGTTGTGAAGAAATGAGGTGTGAGGGTGTAAAAATAAAGGCCCAAGGTGAATTCTCCATTTTGCCCTGAATCTGCCATCGGTGGCCGATAGCTTCCTCTTGTGGCCGATGGTGCCTAGGAGTGGCCGATGGGTGGCCGACACCCCCTCCCTGGTGGTCTTCCAGTCCCCATTGTTCCTATTTTGGTGTTTTCCCACTGATTTGGTCTCTGTTTCCTGAGAAGTGCAAGGGACAAGTTACTATTGAGCTTGGGTTCTCTTCACGGAAACTTGAACTGTGTTCTTGGCAATCCTTATTTGCTTCTTATTGGACAAAGCATATCCTTTTTGTATCCTTTTGTATATCTCAAGATCGGAGTGTTGCTTTTTGAACATGTTGCATTAGAGCATTTTCGTCGTATGTGTAAGGCATGCATCACACATTTTCTACTTTAGTGCATGGAACACGCATTTGTTACTCTCGCATTGAACATGCATTCACTAATGTTGCATTGAAGTTGCATGGTTGTTATTTTTCATAGAATGTGCATGTTTCATTGAAGATGCATGGTTGTTATTTTGCATAGAATATGCATGTTTCATTGAAGATGCATGGTTATTATTTTGCATTGAAGATGCATGGTTATTCGTCTTGCATAGAACATGCATTTTTATTGTATTGTACCTGTCAAGTTTCTTTCTTATGCAGGCATGATATTGTATGTACGGTTCATTCAGAGGAACTCCAAGTAAGATCATTCCTATCCCCTGAACCCTTGTTGGTTAAAAACACTCGGGTACGCTTGGTGTTTACACCACACTCTCTTTGGTTAGAAACATTTGGGCTCGCCCGGTGTTTACACCACTCCCTTCCGATTAGAAGCATTTGGAATGTGTTCCGATGCTTATACCACTCTGCTTTGGTTAGAAACATTGGAGCGTATCTCCGATGTTTATACCACCTCCCTGGTTAGAAGCGTTTAGAGCATTTTCCGACGCCTATACCACTTTGCTTTGGTTAGAAACATTGGAGCGTGTCTCCAATGTTTATACCACATCCTGGTTAGAAGTGTTTGGAACGTGTTCCGACGCTTATACCGCCCTATTTTGGTTAAAAACATTGGGACGTGTCTTGATATTTATACTGCCCTCCAGTGTTTACATCACTCCCTTTCTCCTCTCGTGTGTGATGCGTTAGGATTTTTTGGTTAGAAACATTCGGGTACGCCTGGTGTTTACACCATCCTCTTCTCCTCTTGCGCATGACGTGTTGGGACACCTTGGTTAGAAGCATTCGAACGAGTTCCGATGTTTATACCACTCTTTGTTTTGGTTACAAATATTTTGGACGTGTTTCAATATTTATCGATGTTCTCTATGGTTCGAAATACTCAAGTGTGTCCCCTATTCACACCATCTTTCTCCTCGCGTGTGTAACGCGTTGGAATCTTGTTTCACGCCTTGGGTGCGCCTGAGGGTTGTGTTGTTCTTTTCCTTTCCTACGTGATGCGTAGTTAAGCCTGCATAATTTTTCTTGCATCCTTTCTGCATGAAATGTAGTTTGGCTTGTGTCTTTCACGTGTGGCGTGTTTACTTACTATTGTTCATGTTTGAGTTTGTTATAGCGTTTCTTTGCATGATGCTTGCACCCAGTTGCTTCATTACATTCTCATTGCATGATCATAAGTTATGTTGTTGCATCGCGCATATCATCTGCATCTTGCCCCAGAACTACGCTGATTTGATTCCTTGCAAATGGATACGTAGGCAGCCTGTGGGCCCAACCGTTCTTTGTTTTGATTGGTTGTTTGGTCTGAGTCTTTGGCCTCGTCAAAAATGGGTCGTCTCTGGGTTTTGACATTTACTCTCATCATTTCATGACTTCTAAGTTCTATCAAAGAGGGGCAATTGTAGACACCCCATTTTTGACCATCCTCAAGACTTGGATGTCATCTTTTGAACACTCGATGATTTTGTATGCTCATGTTCGTTTTGAGCGCTTGAAGTTCTTGGCGAAGTGCCTTGCCTTCGAGCCTCTCAACTTGTCTATTTTGTGCTTAGTTGTGGACCAAGAGCTTGTTGTTTCAAATCTGCAAGAGAGGATGGCCAATCGGCCATCCCCACAGTCCATCGGCCATGGCTTGTGCATACCGGCCTTCAGTGGTGGCCGGTCGGCCACTGGTGATGGCCGACGGCCATTTTTCTCCTTTTTCAAATATTTGTTTGCCAACTGTGCCAGTTGTTGCTCACTGATGTGCATCTCTATACATGTGTATGGAGGGATGAAGACAAGCTCTAAGTTTGTTTTTCTATATATAAGGGGGTCTCTCCCCTATTTGGAGGGCTTAGACAATTTAGAACAAAAATTTTCTCTCTCTCTAGAATTCTCTCTCTCCTCTTATTTTGTGCTTTATAGTTGGCTTTCTCTACACTTTTGCACATAGACCCTTGATCAATCTTGACTACCCTGAAGCTGAGGTTCTAGGAGGTCACCTTGGAGCCTTAGAAAGGGTTTTGAGCTTGAATTTGTGCCTGAAATTGTCTTGTGCTTCAAGAGCAAAAAGGGAAGTCCAGGAAAGCAGTGGCCGACCAGCCACCAAAAGTAGCCGACTGGCCAGAAATGAAATTTTGCACTAGTTTGTTCCTGAGTTGGAGCAGAGGCATTCTGGGAGTTGGCACAATTTTCAAAGATGAAACCAGTGTAAACAGAGGCGTCCGATGGCAAGGCGGTCGATTTTCGGGAGGAAGCCAATGCATGCCTCCCTCGCCCTCGAGGCCATTTAATTGCTTTAATTAGTTAGCATTGCTAATTATTCAATTCAAGTGTTGTACTTAATTAGTTAGTGTAACTAATTATTCAGTTCAATTTGTAATAATTAATTAGCTAGAATAGTTAATTAGTTTTGGTTTGTAATAGTTAGCTTAATTAGCGTAGCTAGCTAGTTAATGTTTATTCATTCGGACCCTCATTCGCGAGGGCTTAATGTTGTAATAAGTGTGCGTGCGTGCGTGCATGTCTTCCAACCCCACGTCTTTCTCCTTTTTATTTATCCGCTTGCGATGGTTAGATTAGGGACATGTTTCAATTAGCATACCTTATGCTTGCGTGTTTGCATCATTCATTTGTCTTGCATGCACCGAGGTTCGGTGCATCATTCAAACTACATCGCAAATTCAATACTTATTTGAATACATGTTTCAAAGCATGTTATCAAATTGTATCATATGCCATATTAGTAGCCGAGCCTATTAATTGCATATTGCATGTGTTGCATTAGGCATCTTAACATAGTTAGGATTATGCATTTTTCTAACTAGCTTTTGTTTTGGCTTGGAGTACTCGGTGAGTTTTATGCTTTAGCATGCTTGCATGAATGCGATTGCCATGTTGTCAAGATAGCATGCTTACCATGAGGCTATTTCCTTAAATGCTAAACTGCATGAATGCCTGTGGATGAAGCTTCGTTGCTTGAATTGGAACAATTCATCGAATGTATGTTTCAAGCCCACTTTGCGAAGTGGCAAATCATATTTTAAGCCCACTTGAGGTGGCAAATCTGCGTTTTAGCCCACTTGAGAGTGCAACTTCAAACCATTTTCGAAAACAAACATGAGTTGAGTTGCTCTAATTCTTGCAATTTTAGTCTATACTTGTTTGTGTGCGTCACATAGTAAAGTTAGCTAATAATTGGAATAAGAACACATGAGGTTTATAAAACAACGTATCATGATAGTAGAGGCCAATCTTTGATCGGGCGAGCGAGGGTGCTCATTTCAAGACCTTCCCCTCTCGTACCTAAGTTCCCGAGCCGAGGCAACTTTGGTGTTGACAGACATGTGGCCTTTGGCACGAGTCAGGGTTTCCTAAATTTCCCAAATAAAAAATATTTAGGTGCCGACTCTGTAATCTAGCAAAACAATCCAATTTTGGCATTATTTGATTTAAAATCAATTTTCCAAAAAGATTTGTCGGATTGGACTCTTTGGTGTTTATCAGTTTCACATTGTACTTTGTGAGATTAGATACAAAACTGTGACAGGAGTCCGAACTGTAAGACCAATTCGAGCTCTCCGAAAGGGGGCGCGAAAAAAGCGAGTCCGCAAAAATATCAGGCACTTCTCCGACACTCTTTGAATGAACCGTACATATAATATCATTTGGTTACAACATAACGGAACGAACTACGATTCAAGTAAAATAATGACAAATTAACCCCAAAAAAAAAAAAAAGGGTTTAAAACAGACAAGCTTAAACAAATTAGATCAAAAAAATCAAATAAATGCGTTCCCTTTTGTTTGTTTTTACTTTTCCTCAACTTTTTCTCCTTTTGTTTGTTTGTTTTTTTTTTTTTTTCACTCACTGTTTTTTTTTTTTTTTCGTTTCCTCTCTATTTTTCTTCACTCATTATTATTATTATTATACACCCAAATTAAAACTCAAACAATACCAAAAATAATATAATAAAATAAAATAATAATAACAAACACAAAAAAAAACAAAATTGAATTCACCAAGAGCCGGCCGGGCCTCGCCGATGCATAGCCGGCCTTCAACAGCAACATGGGCAGTTTCAGGAAAGCCACAGCCCGTGGCTGTTTAAAACAGAATGTAACCCTCATTTCCTCACACTCCCCCATCTGAAAACACCTCATCCTCTCTCTCTCTAACCTTCCTCTCTCTCTAGATTTCCATTCCTCTTGAGTTACCCAACAACTTTTGCAAAATTTTTCCTTGAAACCCTCTTGATCATCCACCTTTTGAACCAATTGGATTTTGGTTTGGTATAGTTTTAAGTTTTCTCTTGGTTTTTCTTAGATCCTCACACATTTTCCCAAACTTTTCCCCCTTCTCCCTTTGATTTTTTATCTCCTCTTTATTTTCTCTCTCTTAGGGTTTTGGTTTTGTGATTTCCACCGATCCTCGCTTACCCACTCATTCTTTTTTCTTTTTTTCCCTTTCTATGGCTACTAACAAAGTACCTATTCCCAACCCCGCCACAAGTATTGGTGCCGCCCTTGGTGCGGACATGGAGACGAAAGAGGTTGCTGCATTGCTTCCCATTGCCGAGAGGCCCTTTGATGCGGCTACATATTAGCCGCGTACACATGTGCCACCCCCAAGCGGCATCTTGTGATTTGAGGGTTTCATTCCAAGGATGGATGAGGACACTCAACTGCAAGAGCCCATGGAGCATGTATCTGCTGACACCTCCACGGTATGCAACTTTTCCCCTTATTTTACTTTGTACACATGTTGAAACTGCTAAGCAAACCACTCATCTCTGTTGTACATATACTGATAAAACTTCTAATTGATAGGTGATAGCCAGGAGGATAGGCAGCTATGGCTCCATATCTGGCCCTCAGCATTGGTACGAGTGGCTTCCCGCAGAGGTCCGTACTTTAGTTGATGTTGCTGGCTTTGGGCCCTTCTGCTCTGGGCTCATACAGATGAGGGCCGAGTCGTGGCTCTATGGGGCCTTGGTAGAGAGATGGTGGGATATCACCAACTCATTCCACTTTTCCTCGACCGGGGAGATGACGCTGACCCCATACGACTTCTCGATGCTGACTGGTTTGTGGGTTGGGGTCGGCGACCCAATCCCTTTTGATCCGAATATGACCTAGTGGAGGGCTGCACAGCTCCAGCTTCTTGGGGCGATCCCAGACACCACCAACCATGGAATAGTGCGCTACAGTTGGTTCTTGGAGCACTTTTCCAGCACTCAACCAGCTACTGCAGATGAGATTGCCCAGTACACCCACGGTTTCCTCATATATCTTCTCGGTACTACCCTGTTTACAAACAGGGAAAATACCGTGGGGTTATACCTTCTGGGGGCACTAGTAGACCTTTCTAGGGTGGTGAAGTACGACTGGGGTGGTGCCAGCCTAGCCACCTTATACTGCTACATGAACTCTGTCTCCCGCCGCAAGGCAGATTCACTCAGTGACTACTGGAGGGTTTGGGAGGTATCCCCTACACTCACTTTTTCTGATATGCTTTATATTATGTTCACTAATGCATTTCTTGTTCATCTGATCTATTTTTCCATGTCTTCTGTTTGCAGCTTTGGGTCTACACATATTTCACTTCCCTGGCTCCAGTCCCAATGAGGTCGATCGAGTTGTCAGTACCCTGCTCCCGGTACTACAACTCACGGTTCGAGCAACGCTCCTTATAGACCGAACCTTCCCGTACTTCTGCCACTTCTTTGACACAATCACGATGGCCTATGTAAGAAAATACTAGCCTTTAGTTGTTACCTACTATAAGCATATTGCACTGTTTCCCATACTACATGGTCACTATCATGTTGTTGCATTTGTACCATATTGCCATTCTCATACTGTACTGACTTCTGACATTGAACTGATTTCTGACACCGCACTAACATCCTCATACTGCACTGATCTAACACTACATTGATTTCTCATCCTACACTAACATCTCATACTGCACTGATATCTGCCACTTGCACTGATTTCTCATACTACACTGACATCTGACACTGCACTAATTTTCTTAGGTTGACTGGCACCCTTGGGCGGGCATTTCCCAAGTGTTGAGGACGAACTATGCCGCTGCATGGGCATGCCTCTATGATGAGGATTCTGCTCGAGGACCCCCTCGGCCAAGCTTACAACCTGGGAGAAAGGTTCATCTGCCAGACACGGGGCATCGCTGAACCCGACGTTCCACACTCGCCTCCACCGGCTATGAGGGTAGTGGATGAGTTGCAGGATAGTCCCGAGATCAACCTCCTGATGTTGGGCGAGGATGGCGATCATCATCATGAGCCTGGTGACTTCACTACCTTCTTACACACCCGGGTGATGGTGCCTCTTATCCCAGGCGTGGCTTGAGCTTTGCCGGAGGTTGCTGTTGCTGCTACTACTGGTGATGCCGCCTGCGAGAGATGCCCCTGCTGTTGCTCTCATTCTTGGACTTCCTGTGATCCCCACTGAGATCATGTACATGCGTTCGGATGGAGTGATCGAGCAGATCCCACTGGAGCACATCGAGGAGAGGGATCGCAAGCTCGTGCTTGCTCCTGGTGTCGAGCAGGTACACATTCCTTTATGCTAGTCCATATTGCACTTTAGATTGTTTTCTACCATTTTTATTCATTGTTCGCTATTACTTCCGTCTACTTTTCTCAGATTCTGTTCTTTTGCAGATCCCCCGGGCATATGAAGATGACCTCCTTCATACAATCGACCAACTGCTCCTCATGGTACGAAAGAGGTAGACTGCCTTAGTCACCCATGGGATCGAGGTACATTCTATCTGCAATTTACTGTTGTTGCCAAACTGTACACTTCTGTTAATTCATACTGATATTTGTCCTCTTTTCAGCTTGAGCTGGTGCCAGCAATGCCTGCAGGACCTTCTGCAGCCAATAGACAGAGACGAGGCCAAGGGAGGGGCCGTGGAGGAGCCAATCGAGGGGAGAGGTCGAATGAGGCAGCGCTCGCCTTCGGAGGAGTCTTTTGATGGGTCCACGACCCCCGAGGTCAAGAGAGAGGAGGTTGACTTGCAGTCCAGTAGCCCCCAGTGATGATAGTGATGCACCTCGTTCGCAATCGATAAGGAAGAGAGCTAGGATGGGCTACTGATGATGATGATTTGCTATTTTGTTTGTTTTTTTTTTTTTTTGCTTGTTATTGTTTTGTATCATTTTGCTTTGTAGTTAAAGACTAGCTTCAAATAGACCTTTTTGTTTTTGAAGACTTTTATTTTGTTTTTGTTTGTTTTGTTTTGTAAAACAATGACCGGGGGTTAGACCCACCAGTTTATGAAAGGCAAGTCATTGTTGAATGATTTCTTTGCACAATGTGATGAATGGCATTTGCATGCGATGAATGATGTGACCCTTGCATTGTAACCTTTAGAACTGTGAATGCTTGTTCTTGAATTGATTCATGAATCGGATAATGACTTACAACCGGTCAAAATGTAAAATACAACTCGATAACAGAAAAACAAAATTAAAACAACTCTAAAAAGCTTAAAACACTTGGTATAAACATAACAAGACTCAAAAGTACAGTCATGGTCCACCTGAGCAAAGGCTAGCTTTTGCTGCAACTGAATTGAATTGGACCAACACTGACGCACAGCCGGCCATCACTCATGCACAGTCGGCCATTAGTGTGATGTCGGTCAGTGCTGTCCAGCTGTCATGCATAACTTCTTCTCAAACTCTATAAATAGTGCTCCCATGTTGTCTTTCTAGCAGAATCACAAGTCTTTGATATTTTTCTCTCAAGATGGAGACGTTACTTGTCAATAGGCTTCGAGATTGGATAACCACTTTGGACGGCTCGAAAAAGGTGAATTTCTGCAATTTCGGCCTAAACGCCTTTTTCCTTTGAGCCGCACTTCTCTTTGCTTTCCATTCCTACATGTTGTGGTTCGATGTTAGAACCCGGTCACACATGTATTTCAATTTGGATCTCAAGAAATGTGTCTAACACTCAAAGAATTTCAAGCACTGATAGAATCCCGGCACGACGAAGAAATCATGCCTTAGCCCCTTTTCAGCCATGCCTAGGCTTTGGGACGGATGTGTGGATTATCATTGCACAAGGCTCGGTCTTTGGCTCATGATGGGGAGTTAGACATCCCCGGTTTAGTTAATCAGCTTTCCGCTATTGGGGCGTAGCCACTGACAACATGCTCTCTATTTATGCCTACTTGCGCAACTCCTAATTGCCCCTAGTTTTCAGCGGAGCTAGCATCCGGTTAATTGAAGTGGCCTAAGGCTTGAGAGAGAGCAAGAGCTGCATAGGTTTAGCACTAGCCGAAACTTTGATGAGTTTGGATGCTTTCCATAGGAGAGAGACTACCCAATTTGTAGGGAACCCACTACTTCTCCAGGTATTATTTTCCACCCTTCTAATTTATAATTCTTACATCACTCATCACTTATTCTCTGTTTTTCTCTCAAAACCCTTTCTTTACTTTTCCCTCAACACACACCTCTCTATTCTTTAATCTGTCTTATTTTTCATCCTTCCCCAGGCATGGTTGATGGATAAACTACAGGTAGTGGGCCCTTGCCTCGAATACTCGGCCAGGGGCTTACTTCTTTTGCCAACGGCTAATAGATTTCCCTTCAGAGGGTTTATGGGGTGTGATTGGATGTACAGCTAGTCCGCAGCTGATATATCTTGGCATTGTCGTTGGTTTAATTTAGCCAAGATAAGCTACAGCATGTCCCGACAGTCGGGTGTAGAGTTGATTGGCCTTACACATTATGTGTTCTATTTTCCTCTTCGGTTTCGACACCAGTTTGGGCAGGATCAAATACGTCCAGATGAGGGAATGGAATACACAGCTTCATTTCTAGTTCATGCCTTGCATCTGCCCCGGTGTCTCACGACCTGGAGGATGAGAGAGCTTCTGGCCCATGCCATTAGTTTCAGTTACAGCCTGTCTGAGGATTGTTTGGCTTGGGCTTGAAAAGGAGGCAGAGATTGGCCTTGACTCAACTGTGCCCCTAGTTTTACTGCTTTGATATTTTCTTTTCAAGTTTAAGATGTAGAAAGCAGCTTTGATCTGAATCAAAGAGTTTGGAGAATGTACTTGTTTTGAAATCAATAAAATTAAAGTTGTGAGTGCTGAAAATTTTCCTTTCAGTCCCAAAAAAATGGTCCAAGTTGTAAAAGGGTAAAATTTTGAACAAAATCAATTTTTATTAAAACTTTCCAAAACAATTTTCAGAAGTGATCACCACCTGACACGCATAGAATCAATCCTCAAGATGTACAATCCTGAATCAAAAGAAATCATAACTACCCCTGGTTGCGTATCATTACTACTGTTCTGTACTCAGCTTTTCTTCCTGAAATATAGAGCACAACCGAACTAATAGATGATGAACAAGGATCACTTGATTAGGAAAACGGATAGGACAATTGAATTGGAGATAGTTACGGCCGAACTTCAGGATGAAGTTGCCTGCATATCCCAAAAATGGGAATCAGGCCTTACGTAGTTCGGTTCAGGTTCACTCAAGTATTAACTCTCTCATTTTACGTTCTAACTTTTGCCAAAGCCGCCTTTTAGGGTTTTCAACCTTGCGAGCTCAGTTTTTCTTTGTTTCTAATTTTTTATGCTCCAAATTTTGCCTAGGTCACCCTTTCGGGTTTTCGGCCTAGCGAGCCTCTCAGGGGTAATATTTCTTCAACTTATCTATGTTGATCGGTTGCGAGAAGTCCAGACCATCCAAGTCCATAAGAATAACTACCCCTCCTGACTAGATTGACTTGATGATGTAAGGACCAGTCTAGTTAGGCTTGAACTTGCCCCTAGGGTCATGAATGAGAGCTCGGTTGTCTTTCAGCACCATGTCCCCTTCCTTGAGATTTCGAGACTTAACTTTCTTGTTAAAAGCCCTAGCAATCCGGCGTTGGTAGCCCTGGAAACGATACAATGCTCTTAATCTTCTCTCATCAAATAGCATCAATTCTTCAAATCTACTATGTTGTCAATCTGTCTCTGCTATCTGACATTCAGCCATAATTCGTAGCGAAGGCACTTCAATTTCGATTGGCAAAACAACCTCCATCCCCTAGACAAGAGAATAAGAGGTTGCCCCTGTAGATGTTCGGATTGAGGTTCTATAGCCCTATAGCGCAAATGGCAATTTATCTGACTAGTCTCTATAGGTTTCCACCATCTTCTGCAGAATTCTCTTAATATTCTTATTAGCAGCTTCAATAGCCTCATTAGTCTGCAGCCTATAGGTTGATGACTTATGGAAAGCCACGTTACATTTTTCGAGCAAATCTATCACCTCTTTCTTGAAGTGTGTTCCATTATCGGGGATAATTTCATTGGGCACCCCATACCTACAGATGATGTTTTTCTTGATGAACTTAGCCATGTGCGTTGCTTTCAGTGCAAAGTAAGATCGGGCTTCTACCCATTTCGTGAAGTAATCGATTGCTACTAGAATGAATTCATGCCCGATTGACCCTTTTGGCGTAATTGCACCGATAACATCTATCCCCCAAATAGAGAATGGCTATGGTGAAATCATGTTGTAGAGCTTTGACAACGGAATGTTCATGCGAATAGCATGAATCTGGCATTTGTGGCGGCGCCAAACAAAACCAATACAATCTTCTTCCATGGTAGTACAGTTTGCCTCCGTAAATAATGAATTGAATAGCTAGATACCGTATTCACCTTTTGTCCTTAGCATTTGCTCTTGGCGGATACGCCTCATTTTCTAGGAAATTCCAGATATCATAATACCAGGGGTTCTTATCTGAAGCCTTATCTATTGCGACAATGGTTTCGTAGGCTAACATGTACCTTTGTTCAATAATGATTAGACGCATCCTGACTCCTAATGGGATGTCTACCATAGAAGATAGAGTTGCTAGTGCATCAACGAATCGGTTGTTCTCTCTTAGCAAGTGGGTAAACATTAACTTCTCAAACCTCAGAATCAGCATGTCTAAGACCTGATAGTAAACTTTAATTTTCTTTTCTCTAACCCGCCAATCTCCATTGGCTTAAGACACAACCAAGTTCGAATCCCCGATAACATCCAACCTTTTTGCCTCTAGTTCCAGGGCAGTTTCTAAACCAGCGATACACGCCTCATACTCTGCTTCGTTATTGGATACTTTGAATCGGAGTTTAAAAGCCAAGGGTATATAAGAGTCATTAGGTGCTATTAGCAGCACACTGATCCCATAACCGTATTAATTGGTTGCTCCGTCAAAGCACATCGTCCACGTTTTCTCCTCTATTTGCAAAATATCTTCATCTAGGAAAAGGTACTCCACCACTTCATTCCCCTCTACTGGGTGATCTACCAGAAATTCCACTACAGCTCACCATTTAATAGACTTACATGTAACATATATAAGATCAAATTCGGAGATAAGAAGCAACCAATGAGATGGCCTACCCGTAAGCATTGGTTTCTTAAAGAGATATTTGATAGGATCTAATCTCGAAACCAGGATTACGGAGTGAGCTAACAGATAGTGTCTCAACTTCTAGGTAGCCCATACCAAGGCTAGACAAGATTTCTCAAAGGGAGTGTAACGTGTTTCGTAATCCAGCATTTTCTTGCTCAAGTAGTAAACGGCTTTCTCCACTTTGGCCCCTGACTCTTGAGCTAACATACACCCCATGGTTGAGTTTGTCACTGACAAGTACAAGATCAGCGATTTTCCCGGTTCTGGCTGTGATAACACAGGTGGATTCTGCAAGTACTGCTTGACCTGTTCAAAAGCGAACTGATAGCGATCATCCAGTTGGAACTTCTTTCCTTTCTTCAGGAGACCAAATAGTGGTTCACAAATGAAGGTTAGTTTTGAAATAAACCGCCTTATGAATTACACTTTACCCAGAAAGCCGCGCACCTCCTTTTCAGTCCTTGGTGGTGGCATTTCCAAGATGGCCTTGATTTTGGAAGGATCTACCTCAATTCCTCTCTGCATAATTAAGAATCCCAGCATTTTTCCTGTTGTTACACTGAAAGTGCATTTTTGCTGGTTCAACCTCAATCTATACTCTCCGATCCGCTGAAAGAATTTCTCCAAGGCGATGTAGTGGCCCTCTCGATCTTTGGACTTGACAATCATATTGTCCACGTACACCTCAACCTTTTTGTGGATCATGTCGTGTAGAATGGTAGTTGCAACCCTCTGATAAGTGGCCCCAGCATTCTTCAGCCCAAACGACATGACTCGGTAACAATAGGTGCCTCACATAGTGGTGAAATCAGTCTTCTCCCTATCCTTGAGTGCTATCAAAATCTAGTTATACCCAGAAAACCCATCCATGAACGAGAGCAATGCATGGCCCGCGATGAAGTCTACTAACTCATCAATATGCGACAGTGGAAAATCATCCTTTGGACTAGCCTTATTCAGATCCCTGAAGTTGACACAGACTCTGATTTTGCCATCCTTCTTTGGGACTGGAACAATATTGGCCAACCACGTCGAATATTCAGATACAAGCAAAAAGCCTGCCTCAATCTGCTTGGTAACTTTTTCCTTAATCTTCAAAGCCCAATCTGGGTGAACTCTACACAGCTTTTGCGTAACTAGCCAAGCCTTAGGATCAAGAGGGATCTGGTGCTATACAATCTCATAATCGATTCTAGGCATGTCTTCATAGGACCATGCGAAAACATCTTTGAAATCTTTTAATAAAGCGATTAAATGCTCGTGTTCCTCCGATGACAGCGTGGACCCGATCTGGACCAAACGAGGATCTTCCTCAGTACCCACGTTAATTGATACGATTTCATCTGTACAGGGCTTAACACGCCTTTCCTCCTCACAATCAACAAAATTTTTCAAAACCCGAGGAATTTATTCTTCTTCGTTTATGTCAAAATTTTGAAAATTAAGATCAATACAACAAACCAAAGGCATAGAGAAGTAGGCAACATTTACAACATTCCCATTCAAAAAGTCTGGATCTCTAGTTACAGTGGAGTCAAAGGAAAAGCTAAAAGATGACTTAGACAAGACTTTGGTATCCGGGTTACCACCCCCAGAAGTACTAGACTCGGAGGAACTTGAATCTGACCCCGACTCCGTAGACTCAGTGGAATTAGATCCGGACTCACTATCCGATTCAAAATTGTTGATGATACCTTGCTTGAATTTCCAGACTAGGCATGGAGCCTCTAACGCATCCACAATAAGATTGGAGAAATCCACTACTGGGGTATCCCTGATCATTGAGATAGTAAAATTATCCCCCAAGTTGGTGGTCTCAGCTCCAGCAGTGGAACTCATCAGTAAGTCAGCCAGTGCTTTTCCCAACAGCTCCTCTTTTTCAATGCCCAGGTTTGCAGTCCTTCCTTGATTCATATCAGTGCTTAGGTTTGCCTGTTCATCCTCCTCTTCTGGTAACTGGTGCCCGAAAAAGATTTCAAACCCCAGATACCTAGTCTTTGTTTCCCGGTCATACCAGGGTTCCGAGAATCCACAGAATGGGAAATCTTCCCCTTGGCGAACAAAGTGTCTGTTCAGGGTTCCCTGTATAGGTTTGTGGACTAACTCATACTACTTCCCAGTCCTCTTTGCCTTCAGCCTTTCTCTCAACCCCTGCCCTTTCCTTTGTTAATCTATAGCGATAGGTTTGTATCCCATCCCAGCCCGAAAGCATGGGGGTTATGACTCAACGTCTTAGCAACGGTACCTCCATGTATGCCACTTCAGCCTAGTCCTAATCCCGACGTATGCTGCTATTTGTTCATCATGTATATGGATTACGCACTCACATAATCTCCATTGCCCTCTGCCATGATGGTTTGAACCAATCGAGCTTCTGCCAGAGAAAAATCGGAAAGGAACACATCCTCTTCCCCGCATATGATCTCCAGTAGTGGTGCAGTGGTTCCTTGGGGAGGATGGATTGTAGAGTTACCATACATAGTGGCAATTCAGCCTTTGAAGGGATACTTCACTAACTGATAGACTGTTGATGACACAGCCTTCATCTGATAGAGCCAGGGCCTTCCCAGTAGTAGGTTGAATGTGGCCGGAACATCCATGACATGGAATTCCATCTCATGTTCGGACGGGCTGATTAAGATATTGCTTTTGAATGTTCCCATGACATTCCGGCTTGTATTATCATAAGCCCGGACAGCTTAGGTCATAGGTGTAAAGTCAATCGGTCTCAAACCGATGGCATAGGCAGTTTTGACTGGGCACACATTGATTACTGACCCGGTATCTACTAATACCACCAGAATCCACTTTTTTCGACTCTCCAAGGTTACATACAAAGGCCTGTTGCGGTTGGTGCCCTCGGGAGGCAATTCTTTATCTGTGAAGGATATTACTGGCATAACTTCCCCAGAGATGACCAACGACACCAATTGGTCAGCGGTGGTGTGAATGGGGAGTTTGGTTTGGTTCATTGCTTCGAGCAGGGCTTGCCTATGCTCCCGAGACGCCATTATCAGTCCCCAAATGGATATGTCAGCCTGAATCTTCTTGAGCTATTTTAAGACCATGTTCTCAATTTATAGTGGAACTCTTTAATTTAGAGGCAAGATTTATTTTTATTTTTATTTTAAACAAATAGAGAAGGGGGTGTGACCTGAACTCTAGACCACAAAATTAATAATTAAGACTCTTACCATGTGAGTTGCATATAACTTATTTGTATATTTTGTATATTTATCTATTTATTTGACCTACACATGCTTTAGGTGTGCCCAACCACTAGTATTAAATAGAATAAACACAAACTCTACAATCTTATTTGTTCACCAAAAGTTAGCTGCAGTCATTTAGTCAAAAGGGAGGGGAAGAGAGTGGTGAATAGGCACACCATTAGATTTTCGAGTGAATTCATTGTCATGGGTATGCATTTTTCACCATTTTCCTTCCCTGTTTTCTTAATTTATAATTATTATCTATGATCATATTTTCATTAATTGAAAGTTGTTGTGAGGAAGCAGTGCTATAGAATGGTGTTTGATTGGGATTTTATTAATATTTTTTTCGTGCTCATGCAAATAGTGTTGATGGAATTTTTAGAACTAGCATCACATAGGGTATAGTGTTCCTTTTGTGAATTCTAGTGATGGGTTCTCCACTGTAGAAAGTGTAATAGTCAATGTTAAGTAGCTATGCATAGTTAAGCGTCGTGTTTGAAGGTTGTACTAGTTGAGTGTTGAAAAATATGAATTAAATTGGTAACTTAATAATGGAGTATTTCTTAATTCAAAAAAAAAAAAATTCTGCTCAAAACCACAAACTTTAAAAAATTAAGAAATTTTATCAAACGGATGAATTTTAAACTAAACTTTTTACAGTAGATTAATTTCATATTGAATTGCATGCTAGAATTTTCTTATAATATTTGGGAGTCAAAATCTATATTAGCTGGTGCGTTCAAATCTGTTCAGAAAACTAGTGTAAAACATTAACTTCAAAAGTGTTGTTCTCTTTCAGTATAATCCAAAAAATTATCAAACCAATGTCATTAGAATCAGTTACAAGTATAGTTTCTTACACGTTTAACCTTGCATTGATTGCTCATGTATACTAAGAGAAACATTAATTTCTTTAAAGTACTGTAGAAAACAACCTGTTTGGATATAATTAATTGTAAATAATTATTTTGACAAGCGAATCAAGTGAAACCAATTGGGTTTTAAACTTAGGATATATTAGTTGATAGCTGGAGGGTTTTGGAATTTTTTGAACAGCGTGGAGTGGGTTTTGTAATTTTCAAAGTTAGCGAATAAATTGGGAAAGCTTGTTTAAAATTCTATTTTATCTTAAAGTTACTTTTAATTAAGTTTTGATTTCAACCCATGTCTTGAGTGATTTTAGACCTTGAAAAACATGAGCTTTGGTAATATTTAAGAGTAACAGTGAGTTGAGTTGAGCTGTGTTAGTGCGCTTTAGTTTGGAGTTACTTAGTTTCTTATTCTTTAGTATTTTTAATTAGTAGCGACGTGTAGTTTTCATAGGTTCAGGGTACTAGTTGGACTTTTATACTCTATTCGAGGATTATACTATTCGTTTTCAGATGAGTAGTTTCATGCTACATATTTTTATAAATGTTCCCCTACCCTAAATTGTTGGAAAATTTAATTGTTATTTCAAGACTAAGCTGTTTGATAAATTATTATATTTTTAATGGAATTAAATTATTTCTGAAACATGTGTAAACTTGGCATACTGTAAACTATTTGTTATGGTCTCATGTTTATAATGGTGAACTACCATATTTTGCGAAACTAAATTGTATTAATTATTGGGACCATATGTATATTTTAGTTCAGGGAAATTCTTCCACTGTGTGTGGTGACTCTGGCCACTAGGGAACAAATCCGGGTTAGGCCGTGATGACTCTAGTGCTCAACGATTGTAAGGAAAAGACCTAAGCTAGGATAGGTGACCTTCAATCAAATCGTCTTAGAAAAAAGGCCCGGGTTGTCACCTTGAGAATGACTCTTGGTTTGATATTGGATCCAATGAGCTTATTGTCTTGAGAACTATGTGGCATGTTACTTGTTATTCTCAGTACCTAGAAAATTATTGGTGTTCATTTTGTAATCTGTTTTAAGTGGAAAATGTCATTTATCATGTTATTGAGAGACATGAGTGTTTTAACTGTTGAACTGTGGAACCTTCTTTTTTAAACAGATTATCTTTACCAAAAGTGTATGCCAATCTAGTTTCTGTGATATATATCTTATTTTGGAATTGATCTCTGTTTTTAAAACTGTATATACTATCCATGTTGCTACTCACTGAGCTATCAGCTGATTTAGTTGTTTATCATTTCCAGGTGTTAAAAGGACTTAGAGTGGACTCATAGCGCAACGGGACTCAATTGCATGGACCTCTATGACATTCATTTATTTTGTTTTAAATTGTTATGTCAAGTTTGTGCACATTTCTTTTTATTTTTATTGAAGTTCATTTAGGATTATTTTGTTATGTGGGCTATTTATATCCCATAAGTTTGGATGGTATTGATTACAGTTAGTTTTGTCGTTTATACTTATGGCATGTCACTGGTTTAAGTTTGGTTATTTATTACTGGACTTTTGTATAATTGTTCAATGTGATAATGGATTCGTGTTTAAGCTTACGTGTGCCTTGGGCTAAGGCCTTGTGGGCCGCGGCCAGTCATACCTGGATTTGGGGTGTTGTAACAAGCCCGCGAGGGGCCTCAAATGGTGTTACAGTTCGTACTCGATTTGTCACAGTTCTTAATCTTGAACCAAAGAGTCCAAATCCAGCAAATCGTTTTGAGAAAAATAGATTTTTAGAAAAGAAGTGCCAAACATGGACTGCTTTGCCAGATACAGAGTCGCCACCTAAATATTTTATAATGGGAAAATTTAGGAAACCCTGACTCGGTGCCGAAGGCCACGTGTCCGTCATCACCAAAGTTGCCTCGGCTCGGGAACTTAGGTACGATTGGGGAAGGTCAGCTATGAGCACCCCCTCTCGCCCGATCCGAAGATCAGCCTCTACTAACCATGATATCTCGTTTTTGAAAACACATGCGTTCTTATTCCGATTAATTAGCTAGAATTACTATGTGATGCGCACAGCAAAACAAGTATAGACTAGATCGCCTAATTTGGAACAAAGCATTGCATATCCGTTTGTTTGGAAATGTTTTAAGATTTGCTACTCGCAAGTAGGCTAAAACACGGATTTCAACGAGTTGTTCCAACTCAAATAATCCAACCTTCACCCACAGGCATTCAGGCAGTTATATCACATAAGCATATAGCCACATGGTAAGCATGCTGTCATGTTAACATTCACACTCATACGAGATGCTAAAGCATAAATACTTACATCGTACTCCGTGCCAAAACAATGAAGCTAGTTAGCAAAACATGCATGACCCTAATCTATGTTTAGCAATGACTAATGCAACACATACAAAATGCAATCTAGAATAGGCTCGGCTAATCGTAGGATGGCATGTGGAATGTGACAATTGATACACGTATTCAATTTGAATTTGAAATATAATGCAGTTAGCATGATGCGCCGAGCCCGGTGCATGCAAGACGGATGAATGAATGCACGCATGCATAGCATAAGGTATGCTAATTGAAATGTGCCCTAAATCTAACCATTGTAAGCGGTTAAATAAAAGGGAAGAAAGACGTGAGGTTGGAAGACATACACACACCCACGCACACTTATTACAACATTGGCCCTCACTCGGAGGGTCCGAATAAATAATACAGGCCACCTAATTAACTAACTCACGAGCTAATTAATTATTATAAAACCAAATGAATAACTAGCTACAACTAATTATTACACAACTTAATTAAATAACAAATTAATTAACTAACAAATGAACGACAACAAACAAATAGGGAAAGCAGTAAATGATGCCATTCCAGCTCTGTTTGCAGAAGAGGGAGATGCACGCTCGCTTCGGTTCCTCGCCTTGAAACGCCTTCCAGTTGCTCTTTAGAGGCTCTGTTTACAGGGTGTCTTCCAGTGCTTGTTGCTAAAACTTACCAGAACACTGCAGGAGAAGTCACCAGTGGCCTGCCGGCCATGGAGGGAGATCTGCCGGCCAAGGATGGTCCATTGCCGGCCAAGGATGGCACACTGCCGGCCATCAGTGGCAGGCTGCCGGCCACTGGTGTGCTGTGACACCAAACTGCAACGAAGCACAAAATAGATAAAATGGAGGGTTTCCCAAGGACATGTACGCACCATGGCACTCCAAATCACCTCAAAACATCAAGGGAGAGGCCAAATCGGATCCACGACCATCAATCACGCATCCCGATGCATGATGGCCAAAGATCCAACTTGTGCAAATCAATATGAAAATGAATGCACAAACAAAGCAAGTAAAGCCTAGAACTCTATCATGAATCATCAAGAGCTTCGGCGACCGAGAATTGAGACACGTTCCATCACTTGAAGTATGAAACGCCCCTCGTTCCCCGTGCTCGGATTAACACTTAATCCAAGCAATGCAACACATAAGCATGGCAAACATGCAATGCGAACAACCTAACAAGGCTAATGACATGTAACAAGCACATAAGCATAATGTGAGGTGACAACCTTGGACAACATGATGAAATGTAACATGAACATGTGAACATGCAAGGTATGTAAAGCTAAATAAGTATGCAACAACATACTACATGAAATAAGCATGCGACAACATGGCAAAATGGGCTTACACCAAAGATGGACAGCTCTCAACTAGGTCCAAATCAGTAGCCAATGCGATGAATTGATGGCATGAAAAGCATGAAAGGCAAGGCAAACATGCATGCCAAATGACTCAAGTATTAAGGCACGAAGAGGACAACTCTCAAGCACACTTAAGGAGCAACAAACATGGATACATGGCAATGGGATAAGCTCTGAAATACATGTAAATTGATGCCAAATCAACTCAACAATACAAGCAAAGCATGTTAGGATGCTCGAAACTCAAAGTAAGCAAAGGGACTTAAGCCATAGCCATACAAGGCAAGCCCCAAAGGGCCAAGGGGACCTAAAACAGTCCTAGGGCAGGTCTAAGAAAGACCAAAACCAAGCTCAAAGCTAGCCAACACGGGCTAGAATACAAAGTTAAACACAAGGAGCATGCAAGGCATTAATGAGGCAATGCACTACACCTATTGAAATCAAACATGGCATGACTTGGACAACCAAAAACAGAGTTACATCATGGTATAATAGGACCCAAGATGCACTGAAATGATGAGCCAAAGACTTAGGCTTAATGGCATGCACAAAAGTCCATTCTTAAGGCATAAAGCACAAGCTATATAAAGCATTCAAGGCATGTCAAATGCAAGTGAATGACAACATTTCATGGACTGAAATAGCATGTGGAATGAGGGCAAAGCATGCAAACATCACATGTATGGCATGGTAGGGACCTCAAAACCCAAGACTAGCCTAAGCATTTACACTATAGCTATACAAAGCATGAGTGATATGGTCATGGCAGCCAAAACAGTCCTAGAACACTTCAAAATAAGCATAAAATCAAGTTTGATCAAAGCCAAAATATGCTAGTATGATGAGTCCAAACACCATGCACAAAAGGGCTGGTAAACAAGATTTGTTCTACACCTATATGGAGCATGCAAAGGATGATCGAACCAACTATGGATAAGGTCATAACATGCCAAATTATGACCAAATGCATGCTAAAATGTAAACCAAACAAGCTAAAATGACATGGCAACGCATGGAGCATATGAAGCTAGTTTAGGGGATTTACACTATAAGTGCGTCATGCAAGCATGGAATAACAAAACCAACCCAAAACAAATTCATGGCATGGTAAAACATCACCAAAAATGGATTGAAATGGACTCAACAAAGACTATGCACACATGCTACTTTGATGAGCTATGAATAGAGTTACACTACACATGCTAGATGCAAGCAAGGCATGACCAAACCAGCCTTGGACAGGGCCAAAGCAGGTCCTAGAAGTCATAAAAAGTGGCCTGAACCAAGCCTCAAAGATGCATAGAGGGTTGGTCCTTTGGAAGGCAAAAAAAGCAAGCAAAGAGGAATACAAAGAGAGGGGACTACCCCCTCTGATTAAGGACCTCAAAACCACACCTCTACCACTAAAAATCCACTAGATTTCAGTGGTAGGAAGGCCAAACCAAGGCTAGCTCGGATGCCTCCAAATATGGCTTAAAACAAAGCCAAACAAAGCATGCAAGGGGGCTACACACCCCAAACAGCAAAATGACCTTAACCAAACTTAAAAAACACTCAAAAACAAGACTTTTTTCTGTTATAAGCAAAGCCTAAAACAATATGCAAAGAGGGCTAAAGCAAGGTGCAAGAAAGTGCAAAAATGGGGGAAATGCTCACCCTTGAAGACCCTCTTCGAAACTAGCAATTTCAGGGGGTGGAAGTTTGCTTTCAGACCTCAAGAAGACCTCCCAAGAAGCTTTGTTCAATGGTGGTGGTGTATATCTATGTGTTGTAGTGTAAAAGTGCAAAGAAATCCAACTTCAAAGCACAAAACTCAAGCAATGTAGAGAGAATGAGAGTTTTTGCTCTTCAAAAACTCAGAACCCTTGTCAAAGAGAATGGCCTCTTGCTTATATAGAAGGAGGCAATGCAAAGCTTCTTCAAGAAGCTTTGCAAGAGCTGCATCCCTCCATACACGTGTATGGAGGGGAGATAACAAAAATCCAGCTAGCTCAAAAGATCTGCCTGGAAACTAGCTGAGATAGGGGGTGCCGGCCATCAGTAATGGCCGGCAGTGCCACACTGATGGCCGGCAGGGCTTCATCAGTGGCTGGCAGGGGCAAAGCCATGGCCGGCAGTGCCATGACATGGCCAGCAATGCACCAAGAGGGCCACTCTGAAAGGGCCAAAACAGGGTCCTAAAATGAGGCAGAAAGGATACAAGGTCCGGGAAACTCAAACCGGTGCCGTTCCGCCGCAACAGTCGAATGCTGGGTGAGCAATCGAACCAGTTGTTGGGTGTACCTACAAGCACAACCAAGTCTTGAGGACAGTCAAAAATGGGGTGTCTACAGTTGCCCCTCTTTGACCGAACTCGGAAGTCACAAAGTGACGGGAGTGAATGTCAAAGCCCAGAGACGACCCATTTTTGACAAGGCCGAAGACTTAGACAAAGCATATAAGCTACCGATAAATAAATGGTTGTGCTCGCAGGCTGCCTACGTATCCCGTTGCAAGGAATCAAACCAGCGTAGTTCAGGGGCAGGATGCAAATGATATGCAAGAAGACTTTGAGAATTGGACTTATACGCTATGCGAAGCCGGTTTGAAATTGGACTTATACGCTACGCGAAGCCTGTTTGAAAATTGGACTTATACGCTGACGCGAAGCCGGTTTGTAATTGGACTTATATGCTTTCGCGAAGCCGGTTTGTAATTGGACTTATACGCTTTCGCGAAGCCGGTTTGTATTCAAAACAATGCAATGTACTAACAAGTACAGGTAAGGTGCGCAAGATAGCGCGAATGAAATGCTATGGTAGTAAAGATGCAAAGGGTGACAAATTCCAACCATGCCGGAATCATAAGGGGAGGTAAGCAATTCCAAACACGCTGCAATTGTGTGAGGAAGGAACAAAGAGAGAAACATAGGGACTCATCCCAGTGTTTCGGAACGGTATAAGCATTGGAACGTGTTCCAAATGCTCTTAACCAAAGAGGGGGGAACATAGGGACGTATCCTGGTGTTTCAGAAAGAAGAAGAAACATAGGGACGTATCCTGGTGTTTCAGAACAAGGAGAAGAAACGTAGGGACGTATCCCGTTGTTTCAGAAAGGAGAAGAAACATAGGGACGTATCCCGGTGTTTCGGAAAAAGAAGGAGAAACATAGGGACGTATCCCGGTGTTTCGGAACAAGGAGAAGAAACGTAGGGACGTATCCCGGTGTTTCGGAAAGGAGAGAGAAACATAGGGACGCATCCCGGTGTTTCGGGAAGGAGAAGAAACATAGGGACGTATCCCGGTGTTTCGGAAAAGAAGAAACATAGGGATGTATCCCGGTGTTTCGGAACTAAAGAGTGTGCATAACAATGCAAGTAGAACGTGCGTGATAACGCAAGTAAAAAAGTGTGCATGACAATGCAACTAGAGTGTGCGTGACAATGCATGTGAGGTGCACAAAAGAAGTGCGATAAAATGCATTTTCTATGCAAGTATGGGGGCATTTAACATGTACTCTGGTGCCTCCGAATTACCTCTCGGAAGACTTGGCAACACGCTCAGCTCAAAAAAGGGGACACCCTGTTTATATTGGCGAGAGACAACATCTACAGCTACTTTAATTGTGATTCTGACTTGAAGCAGGCTTAAGCTTGGGGTCGAGATACACTCATACTCCAGAGAAATGGCGAGGCCTGAGAAGGTGCACCTGGAATGCAGTCTCGGAATTTGCTGAAGTTGAAACACACTAGGATGCTCCAAATTTTCCCTCTTTTCTTTTGCTTTGCAGTCTGGAACCTATATAGCTTCAGATAGGTCCTTGTTTTACTGTTTTCACATGACCTGGGTTGAACCCTGTAGCTTTATGAAAGAACAAATACTGTTTTGCACAAACGTGGAGAATGGCATAGCACTCTAAGCACAAGATGATTTTTTTTTCTGAAATTGAGAAATGAGTTCTCGATCCGGTATTGAGCCGACGACTGGCCATAACCAAAACAACTCGACAAAGGAAAAACAAAGGTAAATAACCTAAACACATCTAGTAACACTCAAAATGACTCAAAGCAAGAATCGAGACCAACAAAACAAAAGACACGTCACACAGATGTGTTACCAAAACGAGAGACCTCTTAGTTCGCGAGGAGCCAGTTTCTTCGGGTATTGTTTCCCACCCTTTCTCATTTGTGATTCTCACATCACTCTGGCACTCAATCTCTATTTTTCTGAAAAAGCCCTTTTCTCACTTTTTCTCTCATCGTACATCTCTCTATTCTTCAATCTCTCATTTTTTATCCCTCCCCTGGGTGGTTGATGGATAAACAGAAATTTGCGAGGTCTTGCCCCTAGCATTCCGCTAGATTCTTTTTCTTGTTCACAACAGTGAGGTTCTTCCACAGAGGGGCTGCGCTACAATTGGGTGCGTAGCAAATCTTCAGCTAACATCGGTTGATGATGCTCTACTGGGGAGTTTGGACGTGATTAGATCTGTCCATATAAGGGAATGGAATATCCTACTCTATTCCAGTTCATGCTTCGCACTTGGCTTGATACCTCGTTGCTTGGAGGATGTGAGAGCTTTCAGCCCTTTCGCGATTAGCTTCAGTGGTGCCCTTTCTGGTAGGTAGAGTGCCCTGTCTGGCAAGTGCGTTGACAAAGGGGAAAGGACAGAAAACCTGACTCAACTGTGCCCCTATTTCTTCATTTTGACCATTTTTGTTTTTTCTTTCTACTAAAACAGTTTTGACCAACATGAGAGTTAGATTAACATGCTTGTTCGATTTTTGATTTGAAAATCATGCAAGTCAGGCTGTGAGCACTGAAAAATTTTCCTTTTTTAGGTCCAAGAAATGGTCCAGTTTTGGAAAAGATGGAATAATTTTCGAGAAATCAGTCAACCTCAGTAAAAATTCTCAAAAATTATTTTTACAAACGACCACTGCTCAACGGGCATGGAACCTACTCTTGAGATGCACGACCTCGGACCCATAGCAGTGGAAAATTGCCCCTTGTCTGAAGGAGAGCTGCATGGCAACGGAAAGTTGCCCCTTGTTTGAATGGCACCGCTGCGCATTGAATGGCAACGGAAAGTTGCCCCTTGTCTGAATGGCACCGCAGCGCATTGTAATCAGTCTTTATGGTAATCATCACAACCGAACCCTCGGATACAGAGAAGGCAAGGATCATCAAAACCAATACATGGACACACTTGATTTGGAAGTGTTTGTGGCTGGACTTCAGAATGAAGTTGCCTACGTATCCCAAACATGGGAATCAGGCCTTACGTAGTTCGGGGTAAGGTACACTCAGGTATTTTAACCTTCACTCTTTAGGCTCTAACTTTTGCCAAGGCGCCCGTTGTGGGTTTTCGACCTTGCGAGCTTCTGTTTTTTTCTTTTCTTTTCAATTCTTTTCTTCTTTTTTTCCTTTTTTGTTTTTTTTTTCTTTTTTTTTTTTTTCTTTTTCTTCTCTTTTTTATCTTTTTCTTCTTTTTTTTTTGCTCTAACTTTTGCCTGGGTCGCCCTTCCGGGTTTTCGGCCCAGCGAGCCTCTCAAAGGGGAAAAGTGTAACAAGTCCATACCAAATGGTTTTAGGGTTTTGAAGCCATCCGTATCCAGGAGAGTGGCTGTTGTATTGATTTGCAGAAGGATCCATCTCCGGCTCTTCGAGCACATCTGACGTTTTTGCCCCTAGTTCGGGGGGCTTCTGTCCTAGCTTCACAAGCTTCTTCTGATGACATCTGATCTTCTTGATCTGACTTTGGTGCCTCTTGTTCGAGGGCTCCTTCAAATCTGGCCACACAGGCCTCACATTGTGGTTGACTATTGATCATTCTGAATTCAAGGTCAAGGCTTCGAAAGTGAGGGGTCGAGTCTCGAGGCTGAGAACGATCCTAGGCTGCACAATCGCTAGAGCAATTCCACACAAGTCTTCGCAGGACCGCATAAAACATTTTTTGAAATCTTTCAAGGAAGCGACAAATCGCTCGCGCTGAAGACAGTGTAGGACCAATCTGGATCAAGCCAGGATCCTTCCCAGTACTCACACTAACAAGCATGATCTCAATCATTAAGGGCTTAGCACGCCTCTCTTTATCTCAATTGACCAAATTTTGCAAAACCCGAGGAATTCCTTCCTCTTCGTTTTTTTTTTTTTTTTTTACAATGTTTCGAAAAAAATTTTTTGGAAAACTTAGGTCGATACAATGAATTCAAGACACAGAAAAGACACAGCTTCTAGTTAGAATTTCTGGCATAACTGGCACACGGCAGAAACAAACACAAAAGCATGAAAACCCACTGCTGTTCATTCAAATCTGTTGGTGTAACTGGCTCCAGGCAGAAACAGACTCAAGACAAAACAAAAAGACAAACGCAAAACAAAATGGTGATGCCCGAGGTAACACCCCTCGGAATCACCCGACCTTTACAAAACAGGACTGACTCAATACAACAAGACAGACCCGACTGACTCAATATGAAAAGACTGACTCAAAACAAAACAACAGAACTGACTCAATACCCAAGCCAGAACGTACAAAACCCAGCATTCGCAAATGCTTAAAATAGTGCGTGCCATACGCCACATCTGAAGTGAACTGAGCGCGACTCGCAGGTGGTTCATCCCCTGATCACATCACATTACCCCCCACAAGTTCACTGATCAAGTGCCGATAGACTTTGCAGGACTTGGTGCGACAATAACCTCATTGTCAATCAGATTTTGTATCTCGTGGCGAAGACGGACACAACTGTCGGTGTCATGACTAGTTTGTTGATGGAAAGCACAGTACTTAGCCGGGTCATGCTTTGGAGGGAGAGGATCGGGTAGAGGCCGTTGTTCTAACAGTTTCAGATGTCCTTTCCTGAGTAGGACCCCTAGAGCTTAGACAAAGGCATAAAGAGTAGGGTGAAAACCCTCTTGCCTCGGGGTAGATAGTCTGAAGTTCGGGGGTTTGAAGTGGATGCACCAACAAAGGGGGTGGCTGCTCTTGGTGTGGTGGTGGCGACCATGCCCACGTCTGAAGTCCTAGCAGTTGCGTCACCGCTGGTGGTCGCATTCGAATTGCGGGTAAACGCCCTCCTAGGCTGCTCCTTCTCCTGGTCAATGAGGCCCTGCTTCATAGCGTCCTCGATCTGTACTCCCATCTTATGCAGATCTGAAAAGGTAGGGAAGGGGAGCACGATCATTTTCTGCATCAGTTTGGGTTGGAGGTTGCGCACAACCATCCTTCTCTGGTCTTTGTCGGAAGGCCTTATAGCCATCATCGAGGCCTTTGCTCTCCATCTCGCCACAAACTCTGAAAAACCCTCCTTTGGCTCTTAGCGGGTGACTTCAAGATCACGAGTTGTGACCTCAATCTGTGTGTTGTAGGAGTATTGATCACTGAAGGCCTCAGCCATCTCTTCCCAATTCTGTTTCACAAAGTTCTCTAATTTCGCATACCAGATTGCGGCTATCCCAGATAGGGTTCGGCCGAATAGTGACAGCTTCTGGGCTGTGGTCAAACCCATTGGCCTCAAGATATCAGAAAACAGTTTGAGGTGCACCATTGGGTCTTCAGAGCCATCGAATCGATCGATATGTGGCATCTTGAACCGATCCGGTAATGTCACCACTGAGTCGGTATAACCATCCTCTATATCAGGAATAGAGTGGGCCCCCTGAGACTTTTTGAACAATTTCTCAAGTTTGCTTACTTTCAATGCTGTGGGGTCCGCTTTGAACTCAAAGGGGGAGTCTGGTAGGTTGGTGGGTGTTTTAGATAGCTGAGGTAGAACCGGGGGCAGAGCTGGCCCTGTTGGGATGTCTGTATCCTCCTGGACATTCCGGACATTCGCCGTCTCCCCGGGTATTGGAACTCTTGGTGGGGGAGGAGCCTGGTGTGAAGTAGATACTCCAGTTTGTTGCTCTAGCCTGGCAATTGTCTCTGCCTGTTGGGCTATGACCACAGCCTGTTGCTTGGCAAATTCTGCTTGATAGACAGTGTCTTGCTGCATGGCTTTCATACTATCCTGGAGTTGGCGCACCATCTCTTCTAGACTCGACATATTGTCCTGGTCTAACTGAGCAACCGGTATATCTCCCTGAGGTAAAAACAGATATCTCAACCCAACTGCGCACAGGTGAGATGGATAATGACCGCTGATCCGAAGACTGTTGAACTGATGATCTGTGCCTGACTGGCCCTTTTATCCTGCCTCTGGCAAAGGAACACTGATTGCCCTTGAACTGAATCTCTGACCTGACAAAGTCTATCAACACAAGTCCAATGTACCTAGGGGATAGTGGAGCCTTCTAAAGCTATAGTTCAAGGACTACCTTGCAAAAGAGAAAACATACAGCATCTCAGCTTAATTTCACTGGAACGGATATGAGCATAGCGGAACGACTGTACTCAATACTGATAACTGTTCCCCAAATAACTGTCCCAAAACTAATACCCTTGGGTAAAACTGATTCCCCAAATACTGATGCCCGCAGGCCTGATATCCAGACTTGCAAACTGATACATGCATTCCCTGTAGAGATACACTTTAAAGGCACATAGCATGTAAAAGAGAGCCAAAACACCCCTATGTTGGGGTAGGGTTTCCCTGTCCTATTTTGTCAGGAGCTAGGGTTTCACTACGCACGTAGCGGTTTCAAACAACCTATCATCGGATAAGCAACCTGTCCTAGTTTGGAATGGTCACTATGGATTCCGAATATGCACTAGGTTGAATGGTCAAAAAGGATGCCCCGGAAAAACCGGGGTTTGTGTTCCCGTCGTGGCAGAGCCCGCAACCGGTCAGCCTTATGGCACGCTTCTCGAAGCGAGCCTCCGGCAAACTGTTCAGGAATAGCATACGGCAAACACGGTGTCCTAGGCGCACCAATGCAAATGCAATGCAAAGAGACACATAAGTGCGAACAAAACAAGATATCATGAGTTCGAGTCAAGTTCTCTAAATCCCCAGCGGAGTCGCCAGAAACTGTAATAAGCCCGCGAGGGGCCTCAAATGGTGTTACAGTTCGGACTCGATTTGTCACGGTTCTTAATCTTGAACCAAAGAGTCCAAATCCGACAAATCGTTTTGAGAAAAACAGATTTTTAGAAAAGAAGTGCCAAACATGGACTGCTTTGCCAGATACAGAGTCGCCACCTAAATATTTTATAATGGGGAAATTTAGGAAACCCTGACTCGGTGCCGAAGGCCACGTGTCCGTCATCACCAAAGTTGCCTTGGCTCAGGAACTTGGGTACGATTGGGGAAGGTCAACTATGAGCACCCCCTCTCGCCCGATCCGAAGATCGGCCTCTACTAACCATGATATCTCGTTTTTGAAAACACATGCGTTCTTATTCCGATTAATTAGCTAGAATTACTATGTGGTGCGCACAGCAAAACAAGTATAGATTAGATCGCCTAATTTGGAACAAAGCATTGCATATCCATTTGTTTGGAAATGTTTTAAGATTTGCTACTCGCAAGTTGGCTAAAACACGGATTTCAACGAGTTGTTCCAACTCAAATAATCCAACCTTCACCCACAGGCATTCAGGCAGTTATATCACATAAGCATATAGCCACATGGTAAGCATGCTGTCATGTTAACATTCACACTCATGCGAGATGCTAAAGCATAAATACTTACATCGTACTCCGTGCCAAAACAATGAAGCTAGTTAGCAAAACATGCATGACCCTAATCTATGTTTAGCAATGACTAATGCAACACATACAAAATGCAATCTAGAAGGAGGCAGTGCCCCACTGATGGCCGGCAGGGCTTCATCAGTGGCCGGCAGGGGCAAAGCCATGGCCAGCAATGCCATGCCATGGCCGACAATGCACCGAGAGGGCCACTCTGAAAGGACCAAAACAGGGTCCTAAAATGAGGCAGAAAGGATACAAGGTCCAGAAAACTCGAACCGGTGAAGTTCCGCCGCAACAGTCGAATGCTGGGCGAGCAATCGAACCAGTTGTTGGGTGTACCTACAAGCATAACCAAGTCTTGAGGATGGTCAAAAATGGGGTGTCTACAGGTGTGACATTTTTTCTTTTGAGAGAGATTTTTTTTTTAAACAGATTTTTTCCGCAGATTTTTTTTTCCGTAGATTGTAGTTAACAGTGTATGATTGACAAAAAAAATCTCTCTAAAGTCCAACCTAGTGCAAATGATTGACAAATCATTTTTTTTTTTTTTTTGGAGGTTCTGTATTGGACAAAAATTAGACTTTATTATTATTATTCAACCTATTCAAACACACCCTTATTTTTGTGATTTACAAACAACTTTATCATTATTATTATTCAACAATAAAAACATTTTCTTTTATTAAATAAACAAAGCAAATGTTACAAACCCCTTTGCAAACCCACAACACAACACAACCAAAAGCATTTTCTTTTATTAAATACAAGAAGCAAAAAGTTACAAACCCACAACAAAACAAGTCTGCAAACCATAAATAAATGAAGGAGGAGATGAGAGATCTGGGTACCTTCAGATTTTTTTTTTTTTTTTTTTCAATAGATCTTCCAGATCTGGCATCTCTAGATCTGGTTTGCGATTGGGCGATGGCGACACTGTGACAAGGAGAAGAAGAGGAGATGGAGAGACGACGGCAATGGAGTAAGGTTAGTCTGCGAGAGATGATGACAACGGTAAAGGAGATTAGAGAGATGGCGACGGGGAGGAGATGAAAGAGACAGTGAGCAAGGGGTGAGAGATGGTGGTGGTGATGGTGACGATGACGGGGAGGAGGGAAGAGAGAGGCAGACGAGAGAGAGAGAGAGAGAGAGAGAGAGAGAGATGCCCAGATTAGAGAAAACAAGAGAGACAGCTAGGTAGAGAGAAAAAGGAGGATCAAAAAATGAATTTGAGAGAGCTTTTTTTTCTTTTAAACATAATCTGCGGATTATGCAGGCGGGTTGCAGATTTGCATGGATAGGGTTGGGTCTGACCCGGACCCGATTTTCTATGGAGAAATAGACCCGTACTCGCCCTATTTATGCATGCGGGTAGGGTCAGATTGTGCGAGTATAGTCGGTTTGGACGGGTTGTGTGGGTCAGATAAACCGTTACCCACCCCTAGTCCATGGTATGGCGCATGAAGCACAACACCACCGTCCAAATGCCCAAATGGGGAGGATCTTAAACCAAAAAATAAAAATATTAAAAAGCAAATTTCATTTATACTCCTATACTTTTATAGGATTTTCAATGACCCCCCTAGACTACTCTTATTTTCACGCATACCCCCATACTATTTAAGTTACTATCAATTTTGCTCCTACCGTCACATTGGAAACAGAAAAAGTTTAAAAAATTACATTTTGGCCCCAAATTTCAAAAGAAAGATGCAGACCCACCCTTTCCTATCAACAAACCACCACCAGCAACCACCACTTCAAGCCATTCTATCTCCTTTGTCATAACTCCGTTTCACCTCATTTTTACGTCGTCGGATTCAACTCATGGTCTAGTTTTCGTATCACATTTCATAGGTCTCATTCTTCCTCTTTTTGCATCCAATTGGAGCTCCGAAAGTTGATAAAAAAAAATAAGACTTTTCTTCGAGCCATCTTTCGGACTTCATAACTTTCTCGATTCTTGATTGTTCTACTTCATTCTTTCATCATTCTCTTCACCTCACTTCCTATTTCGCTCTACACTACCTCGCTTTCTCACTTCTTCGTGTAATGGGCGATTTTAGTATGCCAAAAGTTGTCCAAAAACTAATTTTAAAAATTTCAAAACATTCAGCTTTTGTTTTTTTCTCCTCATTCTTCTTCTTCTTCTTCACTTATAACATAATATGGAACATGGTTCTAGGTGGTAACGGAACTAGTGAAATCACTCATTACACAAAGAAGTGAGAAAGTGAGGTAGTGTAGGGAAAAGTAGGAAGTGAGGTGAAGAGAATGACGAAAGAATGAAGTAGAACCGCCAAGAATCGAGAAAAATATGAAGTCCGAAAGATGGCTCAAAGAAAAGTCGAAAACAAGAAGAAAAGTTTTATTTTTTATCAACTTTCTGTAATGCCCCAAAAAATTACAATATACCCATTACATAACAACCAATAAATAGAAAAATAATTGAATTGAGAAGCTTTCATTAATCAGATTTAATATGCAAAAGGTGACACATGTGATATACATTCATAAACAGTACATCCTGAATCTACAGCATGTATTACGAAATAGTAAAAAGAAATGAAAGCTAAACAGATAATCATATGCCCTAAAGGCTTACATCTTTCCAAGTCAATGCTTGGGTACATCCAAAGTGAGTCTTAAGCTCAATACAAATAAAGCCCTAGGCTTGTACAAAAATAAATACAAACTAACAAAAAATGGAGCTCATGCTCCAATCCTCCCAAGCTGCCTTGGCGGAGGCATCTCACCAACACCCGAAAATGGTTTTCCCATATAGGATGAGCCAAAGCCTAGTAGAAATAATCTATCACAATATATGAATCTTAACAAAGATGAAAGGGTGAAATGCATATGCAATGCTCATGTCAAAATGTTTTACATTTCCTTTCCAAAGACTATGCCATGCTCCGGTTATATCACAATTCTCAATTTATGTCTTTCACAACAGAAAACTAGGGGAATTCTCAACTGGTACAACCTTTCACAGATATTTTGTCTGCAGGAAATTGTCAAACGGCATCCATGTAAACATAGCCTATACAAGAGCTAATATTGCCATTTTACGGGTATTTCATCCGCGAGAACCGGCACCCATGTATACGCACGTTTTTCAGAACTTTCACCATGGATGCACAAGCCAACTTAATTTGGTGATACACACTTATTTCCAACATCCACCCCTTTTTCTCAAAATCATTTACATTTGCAAAGTGTTTAAATGAGTAACAATGTTTAATGCACATGAACGAGAAATTAGTTTCAATTCACCTAATCCTCATGCAATTTCTACAACATTCATAACTATTTTGCATCGATAGACCAAAACAGATATTTCTAAATAGATGTAAAATCTCCAATATAGATAAACTTTCCAAAATTTAAGATGGGAGCAATAACACATATCCAACTCCACCATCTATGACAATATACATCCAATTTCACATTTTCAACATCAATTTCATTTATTTATACAAAATAAATATTTGAGACATTTAGGTTAAAACCCATTTTCTTCCAAATCTTTCTCCAAGTATCAAAATCAATGAGCTAATCTCCACTCAAACTCATTCCCACTCCTACAATCATTTTTAACACAACCATTTGAAAACACCTCTTTTGATTTTAAACCAGAACCCTAGATTTGTTCAAAATCCTCCAAAATCACAAGATTGTTTTATAAAAACAAA
Organism: Camellia granthamiana; assembly: GCA_036172215.1. NCBI lineage: Eukaryota > Viridiplantae > Streptophyta > Magnoliopsida > Ericales > Theaceae > Camellia > Camellia granthamiana. Next base: position 86,910,882 of record CM069907.1, read on the forward strand.
TAACTAAGTTAAAAATCATAAAAGAGTGTAGAGAATCCTTACCTCACAGCTAGAAGACCAAGGAGAGAATGGAAAAACCTCAAAGAAGCCAAATGAAAACGAAGCTCTAAATGAGCTCTACCTTTTTAACAAAGGGAGTAGGGTGGAGAAATGTGTAGATCTTAGTCTATTTGTAGAGAGAGAGAGAGAGAGAGTAAGTTCTAGAGAGAGAAGCTCTAAATTTAGGGTTTTAAAATGTTTTAGAGAGTGAAAGAGAGAGAGTTGAAAAAGTGATGTAAAAGTGACTTTTATGAACTGATATACGCACAGTCTACTCAAACGCAAGAAGTGACGCTCGAGCGCCCAAACACAATAAGTTGTTCCGCTCGAGTGCATAAAGTCTCACTCGAGCGCAAAATACACACCCCCAACAGTTTTGCAAACAGAAGACCAACGTTCAAGCGAAGACCGCTCGAGCGCAGGAAGCACCGCTTGAGCATAGAATACACTCTCCTAGTAGTTTTGCAAACTTGCAAAAGTACTAAGAGTTTGCAAAGACCACTCAAGTGTAAAGGCCAAATTTTGGGCCACCAAAGTTTTGAAAAGTAAGCTACCAACACGTTCCAAATGCAACCAACACATCCCAAAAGCCAGAACTCAATGAGGGACAGGAGGAATAAGACATGAACAATAATACAAAACAATGAAACCTGAATGCGGAATATCCAATGGGTCGAGTCTAAACCAGAATCGCTATAATCTCCCCCATTAAAGAATTTCGTCCCCGAAATTATAACTCAAGCTTTAAAACCAAGTTTAAACTAATTACCACACTGATAATCAATCAATTCCAATACCATTACTCATCCACCGATCACCAACATGATAAATAAATTTTCTATGCTGAATATACAATTCATATTTCCAAAACATATACAATGTTAATATTAAATCAACATAACAAAAGTTTCAATACATGATCAAACATTAACAAATAGGTTCAGATACTTCTCACGGACTTCCAACTTATGTTCTCAAGTTACTTCCTCATCTCTGTGATGTTGCCACAATACCTTAACCAAGGGAATTGTCTTGCCTCACAAAACTTGGTCTCAAGTATCTAAGATTTTTACCCGTCTCTCCTCATATGAGGCATTCTCATTTACCTCTGAGTTGGTCCAATCCAACACGTGCGATGGATCCGGCTTATACTTCCGAAGCATACAAATATAAAACACATCGTGAACCCTGAAAAGCTGTGGCGGCAAGGCCAAACGATAAGCTACCTCCCCAATTCGCTTAAGGATCTCAAAAGGTCCAATAAATCTGGGGGACAACTTCTTAGTCTTCCCAAACCTCATCAAACCCCGCCTAGGTGATATCTTCAAGAAAACATGACCTCCTATCTCAAAAGACAAAGGTCTCCTCCTACGATCAGCATAACTTTTTTGGCGACTTTGGGCAGTAGCCAACCTCTTATGAATAAAAACGACTTTATCAATCGTTTCCCGGACTAACTCTGGACCCAACATAGGTGCATTTCCCACCTCGGCCTAATACACAGGAGATCTACACGATCGGCCATACAAGGCCTCAAATAGTACCATGCCAATACTCGATTGGAAGCTGTTATTATAGACAAACTCCACTAAGGACAAATGCTTGTCACATGACCCCTTAAAGTCAAGAACACAACCCCAAAGCATATCTTCTATAATCTGAATGATGCACTCTGACTGCTCATCAGTCTGGGGATGATATGTGGTGCTAAAAATCAATCTCGTGCCCAAGGCATTCTGTAGGCTCTGCCACAAACGAGCCATAAAACATGGATCTCTATCCGAAACAATCATTATGGGGACCCCGTGCAACCTCACTATGTCCCTAATATAGAGGTCGGCTAGATAATCTACCGAGTCACTCACACGCATAGGTATAAAGTGTGCTAACTTGATCAATTGATCAACTATCACCCAAATGGACTCACTACCCTGTTGAGTTCTCGGAAGACCCACAACAAAATCCATCATGACATGCTCCCATTTCCACTCGGCTATAGGCAAGGTTTGTAACAAACATGATGGCTTCTGATGCTCGGCCTTCACTTGTTGACAAGTAAAGCACTTCGACACAAACACGACCACATCCTTCTTCATTCCCCTCTACCAAAACTGGCGACTAAGGTCGTGATACATCTTTATGCCTCTCGGATACACCACAAGGTGTGAATGGTGGAACTCTCAGAGTACTTCCTCTCGGTAAGACCCCAGCACGAAAAGAAGGTCACAGTATCTAACACTCGAATCGAGATACACATTTAAGCCTTTCTCTACCTTCCCACTAGAGATCTTTTTTCGGAGGGTTTCTAGCCCAAGATCACTTTTCTATGCTTCTATCACTCGGTTCACAAGTCTAGGTTGTGCAACTACCGAAAACAAGGCTGCAGACGCAACAGACTTGCCAAGATACAAGTCAAACTCACCAATAACACCCAACATCTCCCATTCCCGACTAGCAATACAAGCTACACTACTAATGGATTTTCTTCTCAAGACATCAGCCACTACGTTGGCCTTCCCCGGATGATAATGCAACTCAAAATCATAATCTTCTATAAACTCCATCCACCTCCTCTACCTCAAATTCAAGTCCTTCTATGTAAATAGATATTTCAGACTCTTGTTATCAGAAAACACTTCAAACTTCTCACCATATAGGTAATGCCTTCAAATCTTTAAGGCAAAGATCACCGCCGCTAACTCTAGGTTATGGATAGGATAGTTTCTCTCATGAGTTTTCAACTACCGTGAGCCATAAGCTACTATTTTCCCTTCTTACATCAATATACAGCCCAAACCTTCTCGAGAAGCATCACAATACACTGAATAGCCCAAACCCCTATTCAGAATAATCAATATTGGAGCAGTGGTAAGTTCAACTTTAAACTCTTGAAATGACTTCTCACAAGTCTCACTCCACACAAACTTGATTCATTTCCTCGTCAGTCTAGTCAATGATGAAACTAATCTAGAGAAATCTTTCACAAAAAAACAATAATACCCGACCAACCCCAAGAAACTACGGATCTCAAAAGCATTCTTATGTTGTTCCCAATCTTGCACTGCTTCTATCTTGGATGAATCTACAGTTACCCCTCTCTCGGATGCCACATAGCCTAAGAACTTTACTTCTCCCAACCAAAATTCACATTTCCTAAACTTGGCATACAGTTTGTGGGCTCTAAGAAACTCAAGTACAACTTGCAGGTGTTCCTCATCTTCCACCTCGGAGGGTGAGTAAATCAAAATTTCATCCACAAAGACACTAAAAAACGGTCTAAGAACTCGCAAAAAATCAGATTCATCAAATCCATAAATATGGCTGGTGCATTGGTTAACCCAAAAGGCATCACTAGGAACTCATAATGACCATACCGCGTACGGAATGTCGTCTTCGGGATATCCTTCTCCCTTATTCTCAACTGGTGATAACCCGATCTCAGGTCTATCTTGGAAAAACAACAAGACCCTTTTAACTGATCAAACAGATCATCTATACGAGGCATTGGGTATTTGTTCTTAACAATTACCTAGTTCAATTTCCGGTAATCAATACAAAGTCACAATGCACCATCTTTCTTCTTGGCAAAGAGAGTCGGTGCTCCCCAAGGTGAAGTACTAGGGTAGATAAAATCCTTATCTAGCAGTTCTTGGAGTTCAATCTTCAACTCACTCAACTCAGCGGGTGCAAATCTATATGGTGCCATAGAAATCGGTGCCATGCCAGGCACTAAATCAATTGGGAACTCAATCTCACGGTGAGGTGGTAAACTAGTGAGATCCTCAGGAAAAACATCTGGGTATTCACAAACTACCCTCGATAAATCAACTCAGACTTCATCACACTCACTATCCAAGAAGTTGGCAAGAAGACAACTAAGCTCACTTTGCCCACACGGATCATACACCTGTGATAAGACTCTATCGGCTCTATCTCCCATGAAATAAAAACAATCACCGCTCAAGGTACATACAGTAACCCTCTAACAATCTATGACAGCCCAATGCGATGACAACCAGTCCATACCCAACATAGCATCAAAGCTGGACATATTAATCAATACAAAAGCAAAAGGAAGTTGGCGACCGACAATCTTTATATCACAACCCCGACACCCCTGTTCTAAGACAATCTCACCACCAATAAGTAACTCTACACTGAGTGGAAATGCTAACCAAACCAACTCTAACCCCAATGTTGATGCAAATGCAGGCAAAATAAAATAATGGGATACGCCCGTATCGATCAACACATTGGCAATAGAATTGCATAACAAAAAGGTATCTCTGACAACTGAAGGTGCTGGCACCAAGTTTGGCATGGTAACATCGTACACAGGCCCTGAAGGTCTCTGCTCCACTTGCTCACCCCTCGAAGCATACTCTGATGTACTAACTGAGTCGAAGAGGCTCCCTAATTGGCCCTCGAGGCCTGTGCTAACTGTGCAGGCTGGTGGCTTTGTGTCTGCCTCGAACCAAACGCACCCGATGTGCCACCCAACTGAGGGCTAGACTTCTTCAAGTGCCCTGCCTACCCACACTGATAACAAGTGAATGGATACCCTCTCTCCTAACTCTGGCTCTAAGAGCGAGCCACAGATGATCCAGACAGTTTCCCTCCTCCCCTTTGCGGGCAAGCTGGAGACTTGTGGCCCAACTGGCCATACTTAAAACAAATGAAATCTCCTTGGCCACCTCTCCCAGAACCCAAACTCGGCACTGGAAAAGTGGACCTCGACTGTGCTCCCTAGGACTGCTATGGGATAGAACCCCTATGTCTCTTACTATTCCCCTAAACATCCTAACTCCTCTTGAAGCCCCTCATCCGCTCCTTCTCTATCTGTATCACAGTCTCAAGATGAGCCACCGACTCTATAAGTCGCCCGTAATCTCTAATCATCGACCCAATTACTTTGAAAAGGAGCCCAGTCCTCAGTTTCTTCCTGAACTCGATACAATGTTGTTCCTCTATCACTATGAGTTCTGGTGCAAATCTAGAGAGGCTTATGAAAGTTGCCTCAAACTCAGCTACTAGCAAACTAAGCTGCTTGAGCTTCAGAAATTGGTCTCTTAACTTCTCCCTAGCAATGGGAGATAAGAACTTGTCCTGGAAGGCATTGACAAAAGCCTCCCAAGTCACTCCAATGTGCCCACGCACATACTTCCACCATTGACCCGCCTCTCCCTTTAACTGGAAGGATGCCAAGGTCACTCTCAATCCGTCATCTTCGATGCCAAACATCTCAAACATTTTCACTATCTGCTCTAGCCACTCATCCACCTTCAGTGGCTGCCTAGGATCACCTACAAACTCATCCGAATTAAACCGAAAGAACTCCCTCTTCAAAAAGGATGGCCCTGTCTCAACAACATAGGCCTGGACTTGATTCTCAACTCTGAGAATGTCCATGGATTCACGCAGTGCTCCAGCCATCTCGTGAACTAAGGCGCCCATAGCTTGCTGACCAACTGCTTCAGCCACATTGGCCTAACCAACCCCTTCCTCTTGCTCTGGAATCTTATCCGATAAAGGCACCTCATGCCTTCTAGGCCTACCACGCCTACCACCACCACACACACATCCTGACATCCTAATAAAGGTAACAAAAGAGATTAGCACATTTACAAATGTGCCGAAGCTAACTCACTCACATCCTAATGCAGTGGACAATAGTAATTCACTACACATAAACACATAGTCACTTAAACACATAGGAATTTCCTTCCTTGATAATGACCATCCTGTGGCGTTGCCAGAGTTCCAATTAGAAACAGCAGTGATCGGGTGCTCTTCTAACATAACTTCTACAAACCCGTAGACCCAATCAATATCCTATAAATTAAATCCCATACCCATATAATCACATAAGCGTGTTATCACATAGCATACTATACATACAAATGTCTCTATCAAGCGAGACAAACCCATTAAGGTAATAACCACTTCCCAAGTACCCAAAGTATTCAAACCTGTACGCTCTGATACCAAGTTGTAACGCCTAAAAAAATTACAATATACCCATCTCATAACAACCAATAAATAGAAAAATATTTGAATTGAGAAGCTTTCATTAATCAGAGTTTAATATGCAAAAGGTGATACATGCGATATACATTCATAAACAATAAATCATGAATCTATAGTATGTGTTATGAGATAGTAAAAAGAAATGAAAGCTAAATAGATAATCATATGCCCTAAAGGCTTACATCTTTCCAAGTCAATGATTGGGTACATCAAAAGTGAGTCTTAAGCTTAATACAAATAAAGTCCTAGGCTTCTACAAAATTAAATACAAAATAACAAAAAATGAAGCTCTTGCTCCAATCCTCCCAAACTACTGCGTTGGCAGAGGCATCTCACCAACACTTGAAAATGGCTTTCCCATATAGGGTGAGCCAAAGCTTAGTAGAAATAATCTATCACAATATATAAATCTTAACAAAGATATAAGGGTGAAATGCATATGCAATGCTCATGTCAAAATGTTTTACATTTCATTTCCAAAGACTATGTCATGCTCAAGTTATATCACAATTCTCAATTTATGTCTTTTACAACAGAAAACCAGGGGGATTCTCAACTGGTACAACCTTTCATGGATATTTCGCCTGCGGGAAATCATCAAACGGCACCCATGTAAACATAGCCTATACAAGTGCTACTATTGCCATTTTACGGATCTTTCATCCGTGAGAACCAGCACCCATGTATATGCACAGGCCAACGTAATTTGGTGATACACACCTATTTCCAACATCCACCCATTTTTCTCAAAATCATATACATTTGCAAAGTATTTAAATGAGCAACAATGTTCAATGCACATGGATGAGAAATTAGTTTCAATTCATCTAATCCTCATGCAATTTCTACAACAATCATAGTTGTTCTCCACCGATAGCCCAAAATAGACATTTCTAAACAAATATAAAATCTCTAATACAAATAAACTTTCCAAAATTTAAGATAAGAGTGATAACACATATCCAACTCCACCATCTACGACAATATCCATCCAATTTTACATTTTCAACATCAATTTCATTTATTTATACAAAATAAAAATTTGAGACATTTAAGTCAAAACCCTTTTTCTTCCAAATCTTACTCCAAGTATCAAAATCAATGAGCTAATCTCCACTCAACCTCATTCCCATTCCCACAACCATTTTCAACACCACCATTTGAAAATCCCTCTTTTGATTTTAAACCAAAACTCTAGATGTAATACCCATGTTCTGTATTATGTTAATTGGTCCCTAATATGAGTATGATTATGTGTTGAGTATGATTTTGTGTGCCATTATGTGAAAATATGTGGTTTTGAATTTCTATCTGTTTACCATAGGAATATCTGTTTGATTATCTGCTTTGGAAATTAAATTGGAGGCCTTATCGGCCACAAAACCCGAAATTGATTACGCCATTGTGATTGGCATAATTTTTAGAGCGTACGGTGAAATTTAATTGAAAAATTGATTCGGGCCAGATTAAATTGATTTAATTAATTAATGAATTAGTGCCATATTATTTATTATTATTAAACTTGATTAGTGGGCTTATACATAAGGGCCATTACACTTCAATTCCTCCCCTTTTTAACACTTTGGCTGATATTGAACTCAAGAATAGAGAGAGAGAGAGGGCCGGCCTTAGAGAGAAAGGAGGGAGAGTTGTGTGGTTTTGGCTCAAGACTTGGGAATCTTGAAGATTAAGTCCAAGAATTGACTAGGGTTTGGAAGATTAAACTCCTAGGTGAGTAAATTCATGAGATTGAACTTGTAATTTTGTGAATTAAAGATTAATTGGTGATCAAGAACAAGAGTTGTGCTATAATTGATGAATTTGAAGCTAATGTGCACATGCATGTGTAGGATCACCATGATTTTGCATAATCAAGCATGTATTAAGTTGAATATGGAAATATGAGTGCTGAATCACACATGCAAGCATGTTTTGTTGAGTTCCATGAGAATGAACACCATTTGCATTATTTGGAATGGAAATGAAATCAAGATTAGCATGAATGTTTGAATAATTAAAGATAGGAGCTTTGAATGCATGAATGTGTATGATAAAGTTGAGCTTGAATTAAATCGAGCCATGCATGTGTTTGATTCAAGAGATTAAGCTCCATGTTGATGTATTCTAGTGTTAGTACCATGTTGGTACAAATATATGTGAGATTGGAGCCGTTGTATGCAAGAAAAATTGGTTGAAAATCGAATTGGAGCTCAAGAACTCAATCTGAAAAATCCAGATTTTGATGTCCACTTGAGCGGGTGAAATGCCGCTCGAGCGGGAAAATCGTGCTCCCAGTACTTTCTGCAGACATGGTTCCCGCTCGAGCGAGAAAGTTGATGCTCGAGCGGGGAGCTATGTAGACAGGCCATCCGCTCGAGCAGCAGAGTTCACGCTCGAGCGTGATTTTGATGTAACCAGTATTTTTGCAGGCCTTAAGGGTATGCTCGAGCGGGGAAGTCCACGCTCAAGCGGGGACCTTATTTTCTGAAATTCTGAAATTGCATTCTATGTTCTGTTTTCCGTTCTCTTTCACTTGTAAGCACTCTTAGGCATGCATTGAGCATTGTAAATGAGTTAACAAGATAAGAATGAAGCCTAAAGAGGAATATGTGAATTAAAGAACGGATTGAACTGTTAGTGACCCTTTTGTGTTCATGAAATATGTAGGGTCAAGCTCCAGGGCAAATCCACAAGCCGACCACTGTGAGTAATATCTCAACAAAAGATGTTTGAATATGCTGTTGTCCTATTGCTTACCTCTGTGTAAGTCTGTAAGTTCATTAATTTGAGTGGTGGACAATGTCTAATAAGAAAGTTTGCAATGGGCCAGAGGCCGTTTTGGCAAGAAATAATGAATGGGCCAGAGGCCGTTTTGACAAGCATGAATGAATGGGCCAGAGGCCGTTTTGATATGAATGATTGGGCCAAAGGCCAGTTTGACACGAAAGTGTGAATGGGCCAAAGCCCGCTTTGACATAAACGAATGGACCGAAGGTCGTTTTGACACGAACGAATGGACCGAAGGTCGTTTTGAGTTAAATGAATGGACCGAAGGTTGTTTTGACACGAACGAATGGACCGAAGGTCGTTTTGAGATAAATGAATGGACCGAAGGTCGTTTTAAGTTAAATGAATGGGCCGAAGGTCGTTTTGACGTAAACGAATAGGCCGAAGGCCATTTTGATAGAGATGAATGGGCCGAAGGCCGTTCTGACATAAATGAATGAGCCGAAGGCCGTTCTGACATAAATGAATGAGCCGAAGGCCGTTTTGACATGGATGGAAATCTGAATGGGCCAAAGGCCAGAATGTTTGGAACTACAGTCACTTGATTTGAATTTTGTATAGTTATATATCTGTTAAATAGAAATATGAAATGGGCCCAAGGCCGTTTGGAACATGTTCTACATTGATATGTAACTCCTGTATTTGATTTGATATTATTCACTGGGCTTTCGCTCACGCTCATTCATGTGTTTGTAGGTGAGCCAAGAGAAGTCCAGATCCAGCCTCAATGAAGTCTGTATGGAACAACTAAGGTTTTGAGAGAGTCAGCCCTTGTGTCTCACGCACGAGACCCGTCTTCGCCCTTTTGTTATGTATTTACGTTTTGTCAGGTTGGCGAAGTTTTGAATATGTTTGTATATAGTTTTCATGGGTTGACTTAGTTAGGATGATCCTGTCTGTATAGAATCTTATGTCATTACACTTTCTGTTGGGAGTTATTAACATATGTACGTATGGAATGTTATGGTGTGCATATAAGCACGGCTCTATGGACAAAGTCTTAAATGTGCTTCCGTTTGGCCCCTTTTACTCTAATGAGTCTTGTCTTATTTGGTTCGAGGCCGTAGGTAATCTCATGATTACTGGCCGATTATGGCCTTAACCCATAGGGGCGGGTTCGGGTTGTGACAGAGTGGTATTAGAGCACGAGTTAATGACTCACACACTTGTCCAAATGAGCAATAAGCGTCTAGAAAAGATCTAGGATGCATTCATGTGATAAATGTGAACTTAGAAGCATCAAGAATATGCTTAAATTTTTTTCGATATGAACAGTTATGTGTTATAAATTCGTGAATTGCTTGCATTGTAAACCATTAGAATATGTATGCTCCCTAGTATATGCATACCTGTGAATCTTTTGTATAAAGTATAATGCAAGTTTAATCAAATGGTGAACTTTAATTATTTTCTGATGATATGAAATGACAAGTTCCCTGAAATGCTATGTTTTGCATGAGTGAATGACTGTCAAAATTTTCTTCGAATGTAATTATGGAATCCTTAGCAGAAGCCCTCACCCAGGGGACATAATACTGTGGCTTATGGTCATGAGGCCCTAACCCGGGGGAAACAATACCGTGGCACAGGCCCTCGCCTGGGGGAAACAATACCGTGGCTTATGAATGAGATATGTTACTCGGTGCCGCAGGTTCCATTATGGAACTTGTTATGCTTGACCAATATGATATGTTACGCTAAAGGAAATACCACACATGATTTGAATATGAGATATGAATTGTTACACTACTGTGTACAATAAAATTTGTTCTGTTATAGTGCACATACATGAACATATGAACCATGAAAAGTTGCTTATGTGCATTCGATTTTGTCAATGGGTGTCTATGTGAAATATGAACATGATTTGAGTATATAATTACGTAGTAAATGTTTAGCATGCGATATCTGATAAGTGTGCAATCATCTGTTACGTATGTGATTAATTGTATCTTGACAATACATAAATGAGAATATAACAATGTGCCTATGTGCGAATGTACGCATGTGTATCTGTGTTTATTTTTGTATTGGACATCCCGGTATTTGGCATGATTTAATAAGAGTTTGTGTAAAACGTGGTTAAAGTAAGGGCATACGAGTTGGCAGGCTGTTTCACAGCCCGACCTGACAGTCTGGAAAGAATAGTATAAGAGATGGCAGGGATCTTAAGACAACAATGTCAGTTGCCGCTGCGGCAAGAACCGTTGCCACCACCAGTGTAAGAAACGCCGAGGGGTTTGCTACCGAACTTCTGGGGCTTGTTATAGGTGTGGTAAGATGGACCATATGGTAAGGAATTGTTCCCGAACTGAGCAAATGTGAATAAATGTTCTGCCTCAGCTAGATTCGTACCAGTGGTAGGAATTGCTACTTGAGATAGAGTAATTACACTCATCCCAGAAAGCACCCAGAATACTGTGATTGTTATCCCAGGTATCTCTACTGTTTACAAACGAATGCTTATGTGTTGATTGATTCTGAATTAGTACATGTGTACATCTTTGCTTGGGATATTATTTGAGTCGAATCGGCATATCCTTTCGTATCTGTTGCATGTGTATTTCGATTGGTTGGACCCACAAGATCGAGACCGTATTCATTGAATGTATATGCTCCATTTGGGAAATTTGTGAAATGTGTATTGGGATATCGATTAACTTTGCACATGCACATGTACATCGGAACCTGTGCTCGGGGTGATTTGTTATATTGCTGTCTTCAATGACTGAACCATTGGAACTATGATTCCGTAATTATGTGACTGAGTTGGGTACCCCAAATGATGAACCTTATAATTGAGAGACCATGTAGTTTGATTGGTAGAAAATTGATTGGGCTATGTGACTACGTTGGGTTAACTCATAAACCTATGTTTTTGTGACTAATTTGGAACTTTTGCGTAACAATCCTATACTATGCATACCCGAGGAACTCTGTTTAATGTATTACTGTGCACTATGTTCTTGCATATAAGACTTATTTGAGAACTGCTATACTGATTATGATACGTACCTCCTGATATGAACACTTGCATGCTTATGTAACTGCACCTGAACTTATGTGGACAATGCTATATGGTATATGATCTGAAATACTCTGATATGAACGGTTGTGATGAATGACTCTGATTTGACTTTGAGAACTGATGAACTTAGGACAGTTATGGAACCATCAACCATGTACCTAAAGTAAACGAAGTATACCTTACAGAACCAAAAATACCCCATTTGAGAAAACTTTTATCTAATTCAATCTGATAGAACTTTTGCTTGATTTGGCCTGTTAGAACCCTCACTTGATGGGACCTCTGCTTGATTCGAGTTGGCAAGACCTTTGACGGATTAACTTGATGAGATCCTCTATCTGATCTGACCTTATTGTAAGGGGATTAAGAATTGCTTGTAAGTAAATAGCCAGATTATTCTGGGCAGAAAACTGATAGACCCAAAACTTGAATCCGGTTGGAATACTTGACTTATGTAAGAGACCTTTTGTGGGCTATCAACAGATTGACCAAACCATGAGCCCCATTGAGAACCAACCTTCAACTGTTGAGGACATTTGTGTTATAAATGAACCGAATTGTGCAAATCCAATGATCGGGTGTCTTAAGGAACAATGCTCGTGCACTGTCCCATCCTTGCTTGTTTGACGCTACAGAAGTCGATGACGGCAGATTGATTTGATTATAAGCAGTACTGAACATTTGTCTTTGACTGATCAGAGTATGTTTTGTAAGGGAGAGTGGTTGCTTCAATGTTTTTAGACTTTGGGAAATCAGGTTAAAGTGAATGGTATTATATTTGTTTTGATGACATTCTTGGAGCGTCCTTTCGTGCTAGGGGACGTTAAGCCTATGTAGCACCTTTGGTTGGGATATCTTTTGCCACCGACGGTTTCGTACAGGTCGGTTTGTCTAATCGATCTCGGGTCGGCCACCAACGGTCGTGAACGGGTGTGCTTTGGTTCCGAGACGATTATTCCTTTGTTTTGTCTGGAATGTCATCCTTTGGTATTATGTAGATGTTATTAACATCCAAAAAGCTTTGAAAAACCCTGATTGTCCGGAAATGTGCGAATTTAGTATGCCTTGTGAATAACTGCTCAGTGCCATTATATTCTGTGATTGGGGCTCTGAGGATGTGTAAATTGTGTCTAACATGTGACTGACTATTTTGATATTATCTTTGACATCATGGGGATTAATATATGAATTGCCTTCTGCTTTGGCGACTATGAAATAGTGTGGAAAGACTCGATGGAGCAGGGAATTGAATATTGAACTGAATTGTAGACCATAACCTGTTGAATAAATTGAGAACACGTGTATTGTGTTAGAAAATTGACTGCTTCGATGTTATTATATCTTACAATCAATATTATGGGGATATATGGACTATGTGCGTTGTATGAGTAATTGCTTCAATACTACCTTTGCTGATTCGAGAATTAGTAGCTGGATCCACCTTATATTCCTGTAGACTTTTGATTGACTTTGGGTAACTGTGATAAGTTACTGAGCTAAATACCGAATTGGATTGTGGATTGTGGGATTGTTAGAGAATGAATTGAATTTTTGTGACAAGGAAATAGACCAACCTTCTATGGTAAAGTTAGTTGGCATTTGAAACATCTAATGTTGGCGACCTATTGTGAAGAAGGAAATTATTGAATTTGTGTCTAAATGGTTTCAGTGCCAACAAGTCAAAGTTGAATAATAGATATTGACGGAACTACTTCGACCTCTCTCCATTTCGGAATGGAAATAGAAATATGTGACTACGAATTTTATTGTGAGGGCCACCTTGGACACCCAAGGTATAAGTCCCGTTTGGGTTATTGTATGTAAGATCACCAAGTTTGCTCATTTCCTCTCTGTGGAGTTTTCGTATGATGCTTATGGATTAGCCACTGTTTACATCGATAAGGTTACTTGCTGGCTTGGAATCCTAGTATCTATTGCTTTAGACAGGAATCCTAAAATGTGTTCGAATTTTGATGAGCCTTCAAGAGGCAATGAGAACTAAATTGTGATTTGGCGCTGCTTTCCGTCCGCAAATTGATGCATGATCGGAAAGAACTTTTTGAATTTTGGGAGAAGTGCTCCAAATTATGCAGTAGAGTTTTCAGGGAATTTGAAAGATCTATCCATTGTTGGCGGACCTTGCTTATAACCACAACTTACACTCTAGTTTTGGTGCGACACCATACAAGCCTTGTATAGAGGAAAAGGTAAGTCTCTGACTGATTGAGAATAGAGTATCGCTTGATTTTGAGACTAAAGTAAGCGACTATCAATAAAGATTGGAACCGTTGAATGAGAAGTGTTCCGAATTGTTTCGACTAAAGGTAAAATAAGTTTGGAGGACCAAACTTCCTAAAGGGGGGAAGACTGTAATACCCATGTTCTGTATTATGTTAATTGGTCCCTAATATGAGTATGATTATGTGTTGAGTATGATTTTGTGTGCCATTATGTGAAAATATGTGGTTTTGAATTTCTATCTGTTCACCGTAGGAATATCTGTTTGATTATCTGCTTTAGAAATTAAATTGGAGGCCTTATCGGCCACAAAACCCAAAATTGATTACGCCATTGTGATTGGCAAAATTTTTAGAGCCTACGGTGAAATTTAATTGAAAATTTGATTCGGGCCAGATTAAATTGATTTAATTAATGAATCAGTGTCATATTATTTATTATTATTAAACTTGATTAGTGGGCTTATACATAAGGGCCATTACACTTCAATTCCTCCCCTTTTTAACACTTTGGCTGATATTGAACTCAAGAATAGAGAGAGAGAGAGTGGGTCGGCCTTAGAGAGAGAGGAGGGAGAGTTGTGTGGTTTTGGCTCAAGACTTGTCTTGAAGATTAAGTCCAAGAATTGACTAGGGTTTGGAAGATTAAACTCCTAGGTGAGTAAATTCATGAGATTAAACTTGTAATTTTGTGAATTAAAGATTAATTGGTGATCAAGAACAAGAGTTGTGCTATAATTGATGAATTTGAAGCTAATGTGCACATGCATGTGTAGGATCACCATGATTTTGCATAATCAAGCATGTATTAAGTTGAATATGGAAATATGAGTGTTGAATCACACATGCAAGCATGTTTTGTTGAGTTCCATGAGAATGAACACCATTTGCATTATTTGGAATGGAAATGAAATCAAGATTAGCATGTATGTTTGAATAATTAAAGATAGGAGCTTTGAATGCATGAATGTATATGATAGAGTTGAGCTTGAATTAAATCGAGTCATGCATGTGTTTGATTCATGAGATTAAGCTCCATGTTGATGTATTCTAGTGTTAGTACCATGTTGGTACAAATATATGTGAGATTGGAGCCATTGTATGCAAGAAAAATTGGTTGAAAATCGAATTGGAGCTCAAGAACTCAATCTGGAAAACCCAGATTTTGCTGTCCGCTCGAGCGGATGAAATGCCGCTCGAGCGGGAAAATCGTGCTCCCAGTACTTTCTGCAGACATGGTTCCCGCTCGACCGGGGAAGTTGATGCTCGAGCGGGGAGCTATGTAGACAGGACATCCGCTCGAGCGGCAGAGTTCACGCTCGAGCGTGATTTTGATGTAACCAGTATTTTTGCAGGCCTTAAGGGTACGGTCGAGCGGGGAAGTCCACGCTCAAGCGGGGACCTTATTTTCTGAAATTCTGAAATTGCATTCTATGTTCTGTTTTCCGTTCTCTTTCACTTGTAAGCACTCTTAGGCATGCATTGAGCATTGTAAATGAGTTAACAAGATAAGAATGAAGCCTAAAGAGGAATATGTGAATTAAAGAACGGATTGAACTATTAGTGACCCTTTTGTGTTCATGAAATGTGTAGGGTCAAGCTCCAGGGCAAATCCACAAGCCGACCACTGTGAGTAATATCTCAACAAAAGATGTTTGAATATGCTGTTGTCCTATTGCTTACCTCTATGTAAGTCTGTAAGTTCATTAATTTGAGTGGTGGACAATGTCTAATAAGAAAGTTTGCAATGGGCCAGAGGCCGTTTTGATATGAATGATTGGGCCAAAGGCCAGTTTGACACGAAAGTGTGAATGGGCCAAAGGCCGCTTTGACATAAACGAATGGACCGAAGGTCGTTTTGACACGAACGAACGGACCGAAGGTCATTTTGAGTTAAATGAATGGACCGAAGGTTGTTTTGACACGAACGAACGGACCGAAGGTCGTTTTGAGATAAATGAATGGACCGAAGGTCGTTTTGAGTTAAATGAATAGGCCGAAGGTCGTTTTGACGTAAACGAATAGGCCGAAGGCCATTTTGATAGAGATGAATGGGCCGAAGGCCGTTCTGACATAAATGAATGAGCCGAAGGCCGTTTTGACATGAATGGAAATTTGAATGGGCCAAAGGCCAGAATGTTTGGAACTACAGTCACTTGATTTGAATTTCGTATAGTTGTATATCTGTTAAATAGAAATATGAAATGGGCCCAAGGCCGTTTGGAACATGTTCTACATTGATATGTAACTCCTGTACTTGATTTGATATTATTCACTGGGCTTTCGCTCACGCTCATTCATGTGTTTGTAGGTGATCCAAGAGAAATCCAGACCCTGCCTCAGTGAAGTCTGTATGGAACAACTAAGGTTTTGAGAGAGTCAGCCCTTGTGTCTCACGCACGAGACCCGTCTTCGCCCTTTTGTTATGTATTTACGTTTTGTCAGGTTGGCGAAGTTTTGAATACGTCTGTATAGAGTTTTCATAGGTTGACTTAGTTTGGATGATCCTGTCTGTATAGAATCTTATGTCATTACACTTTCTGTTGTGAGTTATTAACATATGTACGTATGGAATGTTATGGTGTGCATATAAGCACGGCTCTATGGACAAAGTCTTAAATGTGCTTCCGTTTGTCCCCTTTTACTCTGATAAGTCTTGTCTTATTTGGTTCGAGGCCGTAGGTAATCTCGTGATTACTGGCCGGTTATGGCCTTAACCCATAGGGGCGGGTTCGGGTCGTGACACTAGATTTGTTCAAAATCCTCCAAAATCACAAGATTATTTTATGAAAACAAATAGCTAAGTTAAAAATCATAAAAGAATGTAGAGAAGCCCTACCTCAAAGCTAAAAGACTAAGGAGAGAATGGAGAAACTCAAAGAAGTCGAAATCCAACTTTGCTTGGATGAAAACGAAGCTCTAAGTAAGCTCTACCTTTTTAACAAAGGGAGTGAGGTGACGAAATATGTAGATCTTGGTGTATTTGTAGAGAGAGACAGTAAGCTCTAGAGAGAGAAGCTCTAGATTTAGGTTTTGAAATGTTTTAGAGACAAAGAGATGAAAAAGTGATGTAAGAAGTGACTTTTACGAACTGATATACGCACAGTCCGCTCGAGCTCAAGAAGTGACGCTCAAGTGCCCAAACACAATAAATTGTTCCGCTCGAGCGCAAGAATTCTTTCTCGAGTGCAAAAGACACACCCCCAGTAGTTTTGCAGACAGAAGACCAATGCTCGAGCGCAAGAAGGGCCGCTCGAGCACAGAAAACACCACTCGAGAGTAGAATACACTCTCCCAGTAGTTTTGCAGACCTACAAAAGTACTGAGAGTTTGCAAAGACTGCTCGAGCGTAGAGGCTAAAATCTGAGTAACCAAAGTTTTGAAAAACAAGCTACCAATACGTTCCAAATCCAACCAGCAGATCCCAAAAGCCAAAACTCAAGGAGGGACGGGAGAAATAAGACATGAACAACAATACAAAACAACAAAACTTGAATCCAGAATATCAAATGGGTCGGGTCTAAACCAGAATTGCTATACTTTCGGAGCTCCGATAGCATGCAAAATGAGAAAGGACGAGACGTGTGAGATGTGATATGAAAACTAGACCGTGAGTTGAATCCAACAACGTAAAAATGAGGCAAAACGGAGTTATGATGAAGAACATAGAAGGGCTTGAAGTGGTGGTTGGTGGTGGTGGTTTGCTGGTAGGAAATGGTGGGTCTGCATCTTTCTTTTGAAATTTGGGGCCAAAATGTAATTTTTTTAACTTTTTCCATTTCAAATGAGACGGCAGGGGCAAAATTGACAGTAACTTAAATAGTATGGGGTACGCGTGAAAACAAAAGTAGCCTGGGTGGTCATTGAAAATCGTGTAAAAGTATAGGGGTGTAAATAAAATTTGCTCAATATAAAAATTGTTTTGGTTACTCACAAAAAATGAATATAATTTTCTTTAACATATCTAAGATCTAAACATGGTATGAACAGATAACATTTAAGTAGATATGTAATATTAAGCAATGCTAAGCATCTGATTTGTACAAACACATAAAATTTCGTATTTGACGATAAAGAAATTCAACAAAGAAGATGATCAAAACCACCATGTGATCGTCATCTACAAAACAAAACACCCCAATAGTAGCCAAGGATCCTCCGACCCCCAATTTAGTCCTCCAATATTGTAAAAATATTTAATGGACATAATTCACAGAGAAAACAATGTGCCTCAACCCATGGAGGTGTGGTCTATTTATAATAATATGTGACTTGCCTAACAAGTAGTTTGAGTGCTCCAAAAGTCTTTTCCCAAACAATTTTCAGTTGCTTAGAACTTTTATATTGATAAGATCTTATCTCTTGATAAGTTTTGCACAATACAAAACACTAGTGTAGTGTTTGATTATGATTTGACAACTGTCATACACGTGATAATCTATAACTACGTTGTGGTCATTTTTGTTCTCTCTCATGATTAAAAAACTCGATTAATGCAATTTTAAGCACTCTCTTTTGTGGATTGGCCAATTTATTTTTGTTTTTTTTTTTTATTATTTTCTTCAATGAAGAACACTGTTCAAATTTTAGATTTTATGGAAAAAGGAAAAAAAACAAAAAATTAAATTAAATAGAAACTAAATTTTTTCATAAATTCCTTTCCTTTTTGGGGACCAATTTATGTTGTCACGAGGATCGTCGCTCAAAGATTGTCCTAAAAGTTTAAAAAATAAAAAATAAAACTTTACAATAATATTGAAAATGCCAGTAATAAATACATTTTTAGGAACAAAATGATTTGGTACCGAAATGATTCACTTTTTAAGAAAAATTTTGGTATGAAAAGAATAGTAATTTATTACTAAATGTCTACTTTTATCACTAAATTTATGACAATAACACTTTTGGTAATTAAAATATTTAGTTTCTAAAAAGTGATTTTGTCCTTAAATTTTTCTCTAAAACCTTAATATGTTGTAGTGAATTCCTTCACAAATACATGATCCACCACACAAAATTAAGGTTTTACCAAAAAATGGAGAATTTGAGTTTTGTAAAATCTAATCCATAGGCTGTGTTTAAATCAGTAATTTGAGTATGAATTTAGAAAGGAAATATGAAAAAGTAGGTGAAATGCGAATGAAATATGAATATAACTACATTTCATCCATCTTTTTCTCTTTCTTTTTCTAAATCTCTACTCAAATCCGTAATCCAAACATGACCTAATTATTAGTTTAGTTGTATTTGAAGAAGAGATGGTGCTAGAAATTGAATTAGTCATGCCAATGAACTCCTTATTCTTAAGTTTATTATTGATATTAATATTGACTAAAAAGAAAATTATTGATATTGATATGGACGTTTACTATCAACAAAATTAATAAATTATTCTTTATTATGTTATTAATCTGGTAAAGAAGTAGATGGAAATTTAAGCTTGGCTTTCAAAGATATGATGGCCTTCCAGATATTGCCATTATATTTTACTTACTTATTTTTGAAATGATAAAGCCGTTAATGATGTTATGCAACAAATCTAGGTCTTGCATAACAATGAAATAGAAATTAGAGGAAGCAACAATGCCATTGAATTCTTACCACTCAAGTGGTTGCAACCTCAAGTCTCATGAAAGTCAAATATCTCAAACTTTGGGGCAATTGAAGATTTTCCCAATTGTTAACTTTAAGATCCCGAGATTAATTGAGATAAGATCCAGATACCCGTTCATTAATAATAATAAAAAAATACCAATGCCGTTGAATTGAAAGCATAGGCTCTTTTGCAAGTTTCAATTACCAGTCATTCTCCTTATGCTGTGTTTGGTTGGGGGATTTGAGGAGGGATTTGGAAAGGAAAATGGAAAAGGTAGGTGAAATGTGAATAAAATATACTTATATTTCACCTAATTCCACACACCTTTTTCCTTTTCCTTTCCAAATCCCTCCCTAAATCCTCCAACTAAACACAGCATTAGAGCTTCACTAAATATGGCCCCATCCACCCCTACAACAACAAAGTTTTAAAAATGCTGCCACTCGGTGTTCGCTTGCTAGTTGAATTTTTTCATTTTTTACTAATTAAAATAGTTTGAATTTGAGTTTTATCTTTTTATAATCAATTTCTTGACCTCTTCTTTTCTAATTGTTGAAAAAAAATCATCATACTTTTTTTATTTTTATCTAGGTATTTAAGAATTATTTGACTTTTACCCCAAATATTAGAGAAAATTAACTATTAGTATGCAAAAAGATTGTAGGTGGAATTGGTCCACTTCCCCCACACATAAGGTGATAGAGACGAGTTAATAGACTCGTGTAGAGACTTAGCTCATTAATGATTACTTAAGACTCAATTTTGATATCACGTTAAAATATTCAATTTAAAATCAATTGACAATGAGTGAAATCAAGTTTGGGTGGCTAGAAAGACCATATATAACAAATCTAACAAGGCAATAAGAGACAATAAATGATTTATCTAGTATATTTTGTAATTTTTTATTTATTAAGAATACTACGTAAATAATGATACATATCATCCTCTGACAATACTTAATAATTTTCCAATTTGAAGACCCATTCAACTTGTCCAATTACATGCTTGAGTCATGACATATGCATGTATAGACACCCCATTTTTTATCGCCCTTACGACTTGGACGCTATTGCTTGCACACCCGATGATGAGTGTATATACTTGTCAAGTGCTCGAAGTCCTCAGCGGAATGCCACAGCTCTGAACCTTTCAAACCCTACATCCCTATTGCCTTTGTTTTGGACCCCAACCTTGGATTTTCAAGCCTGCAACCTCTGGTAGCCTGCCAGCCACTGTTTCTAGTTGCCAGCCACCAATGTGTTCTGCAGATATTTTGTGACAGATGTGCCAGCTGTTTGCACAAATACTTGCATCTGCTCCCACATGTATGGTTGAATGGTTTTGAGGGAGGTTCATGTTTTCTATATATAAAGGACCTCCCCTCTTGCTTTAGAGGTTAGAAAAATTTTGAAGTAAAATTTTTCCTCTTTCTTCCAAATTTCTTCACATTTGCCTATAAACTCTTAACCAAACATCTCCATCTTTGAGCTGAGGTATCTTTGAGCCTTGTTTGAGCTCTTGAGGGTGCGTTTTCCTTGTTTTATTGGTTTAAAGTGATCTCCTCTCCAAGAGGTATAAAACTTTGCCTCTTTACTTATTGTATTTACTCTTTTTCTTACTATTTTCTAACTATTTTTAGGCTGTAAAAACTCTGTATTTTTAGGCTGAAACTTGGGTTTTAAGTCCAATAAAGGTTGAGGGGTGGTTCACCCTTCTTTACACCTTGCTCTCAAGGCCTTTACCTTTGTGTTTCCCACATTTTCACTATCTTTTATTGAGATTTTAAACACTGATTTTCAGAGTTATTTCTGTGGTTAAAATCATATTTTGATGTCTAAAATTGAAAGGGTTAGCCTCCCCTCCTTGTGTTTTGCTTACTAGCCTAGCATGATCCATGTTTTAGCTTATTGTTCTAAATATTTTTGTCATAATTCCAGCTTGTTTTAAGACTTATTTAGCACTGTTTTAGAACTGTTTTGGGCTGGTTGTGTCATTTATGCTTTATATTACATGTTTGTAGTGTAATGGTCCTCATAGGTTTGGTGGTGTAGGCCATAGCCACCAACCTATTTGAGTTGATAGCATTTGTTTATGGCTTCCATACTTGTTTTCACCTCTAAATCACTTTTGTAACCTTCCTTCTTTCTTGGCTTTTGTTTTGCTTTGAAAGTTGGCTCAAACTAGTTGTTTGTTTCAGCATGAGATTGAGGTGTCATGCTTAATGGTTTAATCCCTTTGGGGGTTCATTACCAACGATATGATGTCTCTTTCATGCCCAAAGCAACACTTGGTTTAAGCCCTCTTTCTATTAGAGGACTTAAATTCACTTATGGACTTAATTGATTAAAGAATTGAGAGGTAACTAAAATGGAGTAATAAAATTGGTGAATAAAAAAAACAAGATAATAATTTGATTTTGGGTTCAATCGGACGTTAATTGAACCCTTGAGTCTTGAGTCATTTTATACTCATTAGTGATGAAAACGGTTCAAGATTCATTGTCAACTACTTCCCTTGATCTTTCATGATAAAAAAGTGATTTTAAGAGTCTTGTTTTATTACATTCATTGAATTTGCACACTTGATTCATAAGCCATCATGCAATGAAATTGCATCCATTGGTGGTTTGTGAATTAAACTTACTACTCATTTGAGCTGTTCAAATGATAAGGAGGGGTAAATTGTGCAAATAAACCCTTGAGAATACTCTGTCCCTGCTCTATTTGCTCTTTGTTGTAGCAGGAAAGTCCAGTCACTAGTGGCCGGCAAGCCATCATCAGTGGGGGGCAGGCCTTCTGCCAACCACCAATGCAAAATCCAACAACGTACTTTTGAAGTAGAACATAGTGGGTTCTGAGCTAGAAATTAGTGCAAGTGTTCTCCTGTGTAACAGAGGCATTTGGCAGCAGGAACAATAACTTTTTCGAGTGGCAATCCGCGCATGCATGAGCACTCCTTGCTCCCCGAGGTTGTTTTAGTTTAATTACTTAGCTTAGATATTTGTTATAAGTAATTAGTTGTAGCTTGTTAATTTTGTAAAGTGTTGTAATTAATTAGTTAGCTAAACTAGTTATTTTGTGTTGTAATTAATTAATTAGCTAGAATAGTTGATTTATTTGTTGTAATTAGTTAAAGTAGGTTAGCTAAATTATTCATTTGGGTTTGTAATAGTTAATTAATTAGCTTAGCTAATTAGTTTGTTCGGACCCTCCTGCGTGAAGGCAAACAAATGTTGTAATAATGTGTATGTCTTCCAACCCCACGTCTTTCTCCCTTTTATTTACTTGCTTATGATGGTTAGTTTAGGACATCATGTTTAATTTAACATATTTCATGATTTGCATGCACCGAGGCTCGGCACATCATTCTAACTTGCATTGTTAGTTAAATACTTCTTTGAATACATGCTCAAACTGCATTCTATCAAATTGATTCATATGTCATAATTAGTAGCCGAGCCTATTAATTACATATCGCATGTGTTGCATTAGTCATGTTGCATTAGTTAGGATTGCATATTTTTTAACTCTATCATTGTTTTTGGCTTGGAGTACTAGGTAAGCCTTTACTCGCTTTAGCATATTGCATGAGTGTGATTGTTGCCATGTTTAGCATGCTTGCCATGAGACTAATTGCTTAAGTGCTATAACTATTTGAATGCCTGTGGATAAAAGCTAATTGCTTGAATTTGAATAATTTGAATAATGTTCATGTGCAATCACTTTTTCAAGTGGTACACATTCAAAACAATTTTCAAAACAAACATGAATCAAGTGTTCCAATTCTTGAAAGTTAGTCTATATTTGTGTGCATGCGCATCACATAGTTATGCTAGCCTAATAAATCGGAACATGAGCATATAATGTAAATAAGATTCACATCATGATTAGTAGAGGCCAATCTTTAATCGGGCGAGCAGGGGTGCTCAATTCATAACCTTCCCCTCTCACACCTAAGTTCCCAAGCCGAGACAATCTTGGTGATAACAAACACGTGGCCTTTGGCACGATTCATGGGTTTCCTAAATTTTTCAAAAATATGTAGGTGGCGACTCTGTATCTGGCAAAACAGTCCATTTTTGACATTTTTGATTCAAAATTGATTTTCCAAAAGATTTGTCAGATTTGGACTCTTTGGTGTTTATCTATTTCACATTGCACTTGTGAGATCAAATTCAAAACCGCGGGAGTCCGATATTGTAGGGCTTATTCGTCTTCCCAAAGAGGGCACGAAAAAGTCAAGCTACAGTTTCTGGTGACTCTGCTGGGGATTTAGAGAACTTGACTTGAAATTCATGATGTGAAATTTTATCTACACTTATATATTTTTTGCATTGCATTTGTATTGGTTCTTTAAGTCACTGTATTTGCCATCTGCTATTCCTAGACGGTTTGCCAGAGGCTTGCCCAAAATTTTGCCAAAAGGCTGACCGGTCGTGGGCTCTGCCATGTTGGGAACACAACCTTTGAATCTGGACTATCGCTGTACCGTTTGATCCTCATTTTACTTCTTGGTGTTAAGTGTGAAAGGTATATTAGGTAGTCTTGCCGAGGCACCTTTTTTGACCATTTGGCCTAGTCGCATATAGTAAAGCTATAGAGACGATTCCAAACTAGGGCAGGATGCCGACCGTTGTGTAGGATTGCGTGAAACCGCTTGTTTGCAATAGATTACTCTAGTTCTTGATGAAATTAGGATAGGGTAACCCTACCCCCTCATAAGGGTGTTTTGGCTCTCTTTACTGGTATCTGCTTTGCAGTAAAACTATACAGGGGTGCTTCATATCAATGGTACAGTTGGTATCTATTTTGGGGCAGCATTCAGTGTGGAGTACAGTCACTCAGCTGTGATCATATCTGTTCTAGTGAAATTGGGCTGAGGTGCTGTCTGTTTTCTCTTTTGCTAGGTAGTCATGGAACCATAGCTTCAGAAGGCTCCAATATCCCCCGGGTACTCTGGACTCGTGCCGATAGACTTTGAAAGGTCGGAGATCTAGTTCAGGGGCAACCAGTGTTTACATCACTGCCACCAATTACAAGGCAAAAGAGGATCAGGTAGAATTCACTAATCCAGTTCCTACAGTAGTCATCCCTCCGCTCACCTATGTCCAGTCCAGTTCAGGAACAATCATCTACTTCCAATCCAGCACAAGACCAGTCACCTATTCCAATGGCACAGTATCCCCTGGCCACTATGGAGGAACTAATACACCATCTGCAATAAATAGTTGAGACACTGCAGTATGATGCGGTCCGTCAAACCAAGGTTACGGCCTGTCAGGCCGAGGTTATAACCAAGCTACGACAACAGCAATTGCAGCCAGCCGTGGCCTCTGCATCCCGTGTACCCACCATAGCTATCCCAGCACCCAGAGCCACTGGTAATACTGCCAATGTTCAAGAAAATTACGGCAATCCAGCAGAACCTATCCAAACACGAGCCTCCAGAGCCCCGGTTTATCAAACCAAGACACCATTCGAGTTCAAAGTTGATCCAACGGCACTTAAAGTCACTAGACTGGAGAAACTATTCAAAAGAGCACAAGGGGTTAACTCCATCCCAAACATAGAGGATGGGTACACCAAATCGATAATTACCTTACCAAAGCGGTTTAAAATGTCGTATATTGACCGTTTTGATGGCTCCAGAGACCCAATGGTACACCTACGGCAGTTTTTAGATATTCTGCAACCAATGGGTTTGACCCAAGTGCAGAAGTTGTCACTATTTAGCAGAACCATGTCTGGAATAGCTACCATCTAGTATGCAAAATTGGAGGACCCTGTGAAACAAAACTGGCAAGAGTTGGCCGAATCCTTCATTGTGTAATATTCCTACAACATGCAGATTGAGGTCACAACTCGTGATCTTAAGGTAACGCGTCAATAGCCGAAGGAGGATTTCTCTGAGTTTATGACTAGATAGAGGGCCAAAGCATCGATGATGACCACGAGACCTTCCGAAAAGGATCAGATAAGAATGATTGTTCGGAATCTGCATGGCAAGTTGCTGCAGAAGATGATTGTTCTACCTCTATTTACCTTTACAAGGCTTCATGAAATGGGGGTTCAAATCGAGGATGCCATCAGACAAGGGATCATTATGGAAGATAATGAGCCTTTGAAGAAGAATGTTGTTCGCAGTTCCAATGCTACTACTAGTGGTAGCACAACTGTGAAATGCTCAGAAGTAAACACTGCCACCACTCCCTTCAATAGCCAAAAGCCAACCACTTCAACTTGGCCCCAAGCCTAAAATTTCCATCCACTTTACATGAGTCTCTCTCAAGCCTTGAAAACGCTACTAGAAAAAGAGTACCTAGAGCTCCTAGAACCCCGACCCCTTCCAAATCCACTTCCACCAAGACATGACCCCGCTAAATACTGTGCCTATTATCAACAGCACGGTCATGATACAAACCATTGCGTCCGCCTCCGTCATAAGATTCGGGATCTTATTGACGAAGAGATCATAGCTCCACCAAAAGGAACTCAGGCCACCACTAACCTATTGTCTTCACACCTCAACCTAATCCATACATTGCCTTCCATCTACAACCCCAGTATATACATCACCCCGGCCCATTTACCCAAGCCTGAGGTATTCATTCCAGAAAACATGGACTTGTGTATGATGGATGCACTTGAACCCCAATCATCTCAAACCCATGAACCCACTACCTTTGAGCTAATGAGCATGATTGAAGATCTTCAGAGAACTGTGGCAGATTTAGCCTTTGGGATTTTGGCTCCATCATCAACCACATCACATGCCAGAAATTTCACACCAAAAGGCTCCCTAATCTTAGGGCGAGCTACAATTGAAAATGGCCAACCAAAAGCTATCTCAAGTCTGGGTGATGACATGTCAACAACAACTGGGCTCTGCTCCGATATAGTGACCCAATCCCTTGGCAAAGTGGAGGCAAGGGGCAAGAACAAGGCCGGGGCAAGTATTGATCCTTATGAACAGCTTCAGTGGGCTATTAAGGCGTTGAAGGTCAAAGGGCTAAACAAACAGCAAGTTCTTATAGTTGTTGTAAAGACTGTGGATGACACTTTTGTCGCTCAGGTTTGGAGCATTTTAATCTAGGGATAAACCATGAAAAGGGCTGTTGTACTAGAAACACCCCTTTCAGCTCCAATCCTACACCCCATAAGAGGTCATCAAACTCAGTCAATACCTGCCAACCCCTCTGTCAACCCTGGCAGGACTGGAAATCGCACCTTCAATCCTCTTTAAATGACTTTGTCCAAAGCTCTCCAAATTCTCATAGGAAAAGGCCATCTCAAGCCCCTTGACCCTCAGCCTCTCCCTAATCCCCTTCCATCCTGGTATAATGCTGTCAAGTACTGTGCCTTCCATCAACAAACTGGCCATAACACTGACGGTTGTTTTCGTCTTTGCCATGAAGTTCAAGATCTGATTGACAATAAGGTCATTACCCCACTGGGTCCTACAAAATCTATCGGCACTGGATCGATGAACTTGGGGGATAATGTGACTATGTGATTGGGATGAACCACCTGCTAATGGCGCTCATTTTACTCCAAATGTAGTGGATGGCACACACTTTTTAACACTTTGAAAATGCTGTTTATTTTATTTTCGAACTTGGGTATTGAGTCAATCTTGTTGTTTTGAGTCAGTCTTGTTGTGTTAGAGTCAGATGATTTTGGGCGTGTTAACTCGAACATCATATCACTGTCTTGTTTTGTTTGTCTTTTTCACTCTTTGAGTCTATTTCTACCATTGAGCCAGTTGCGCCAGAAGATCTGAATGAAATGATAGTACTTGTCCACTTACTTCTCTATGCCTTTAAATCACCGCATTTACCAAAGTTTTTCAAAACTGTTTCCAAAACTATGATGAAAACAAAAATGAAGGAATTTCTCGGGATTTGCAAAAATTTGAGCAACTGAGAGAAAGAGAGGCCTGCTGAGCCCTTGATGAGTGAAATCATGTCTGTTAATATGAATACTAAGAAGGATCCTGGCTTGATCCAGATTGGTTCTACATTGTCTTCAGAAGAGCACGAGCAACTAGTCACTTTATTAAAAGATTTCAAAAAATGTTTTGTGTGATCCTACGAAGACATGCCTGGAATTGATCTTGAGATTGCACAGCATAGGATCATTCTCGGCCTAGAGACTCGACCTTTGATGCAGAATGCTCAAACAATCAACCACAATGTAAGGCTTGCATGACCGGATTCGAAGCTGCCCTTGAACTAGGAACAACAAGGTCAGATGTCATCAAAGAAAGCTTGCAAAGTTGGATGAGATGCATCCTTTGAACTAGGGTCAAAAAAGGTCAGATACACTCAAAGATTCAAAACTAGGTCATTTCTCAAGCCAATGGAGATCGGCAAGAAAGCCAAATCCCAAAATCTGAGAGAAGAAAATTTTTGTTGAAGGACATACTAGTTCCTATCCATGACACTAGGGGCAAATTCAAACCCAATTGGATGGGCCCTTAAATCATCAAGACTACATCATCAGCGAACAGCAGTCATTCTCCTGGATTTAGATGGCTTCGAGATCCTACGACCGATCAACATGGACAAGTTAAACTTTTCTATCCTTGAGAGGCTCGCTGGGCTGAAAACCCGGAAAGGCGACCCAGGCAAAAGTTAGAGCAAGACAAAAAAAAGAAAAAAGAACAAAAATGAAAAAATGGAAACAAAGAACAAAAAAGAAAAGAAAAGAAGAAGAAAGAAAAATAAAAAGGAAAAATAAAGCTCGCAAGGTTGAAAACCCAGAAGGGTGGCTTTGGCAAAAGTTAGAGTGCAAAAGGAGAGTGTTAATACCTGAGTGCACCTTATCCCCCGGGAACTACGTACGGCCTGATTCCTATCTTTAGGATACGTAGGCAACTTTATCTTGAAGTTCGGCCCCAACCTTATCCTTATTCAAACTCAGCTATCCTATCCACGTGCAAATTGGCTCATCTTCGTTCAAAATCAATTGTTCTATTCTGTTAGAAGATTCAGCTACAAGACTTCAAGTTCAGAGCTGAGGTTGCGTATCTCAAGAGTTAATTCCTCGTTAGTTGGATAGTGGCCACTTACAAACAGTTTTGAGGATTTTTAGTGAAATTGACTAATTCTCTTGAAAATTAGTCCATTTTTTCAAAACTGCACTATTTCTTGGACCCAAAAAAGGAAAATTTTCAATGCTCATAGCCTAACTTACATGATTTCAAAGCAGAAAGTTGAACAAGCATGTTAATCTAACTCTCATGTTGGTCATAATTGTTTTAGCAAAAAAAAAAAGTCAAAATGATAAACTAAGGGCACAGTCGAGTTAGGTTTTTATGTCTTTTCCCCATTTTCAACATACTCGCCAGAAAGGGCACAACTAAAGCTAGCAGCAGAGGCCAAAAACTCTCTCAAGCAGTGAGATATCGAACTAAGTGTGAAGCATGAATGCAGGATATCTGACTCCCCTCATAGGGTCCACAACTTTCAGCTTATCCATCAACCACACTTGGGAAAGGATAAAAATCAGAGAGATTAAAGAATAGAGATATGTGCGATGAGGGAAAAAGTGAGGAAAGGGCTTTTTAGAGAAAAAGAGATTGAGTGCCAAAGTGATTTGAGAATCATAAATAAGAAAGGGTGGGAAACAATACCTGGAGAAGCAGTGGGCTCCCTATAAATTGAGAGGTCTCCCACCGGTGGTAAATATCTGAGTGTTATGTTTGTTGTTTTTGTTTGTCTCGATTCTTGTTTTGAGTCGTTTTGAGTGTAAATAGATGTGTTTAGGTTGTTTTACTTTGCTTTTCCTTTGTTGAGTCGTTTTCGCTATGGTCAGTCATAGGCTCAATACCTGGTTAAATTCGTTCGGAGTTCCAATTTCAAAATAAATCGTTTTATGCTCAGAGTGCTGTGCCATTCCCACCATGATGTGCAAAATAGAATTTCTTTCGTTCATAAACTGTAGGGTCCACCCTTGATCAAACGAGAGAGCAACCGAACAAGGACCTATCTAAAGGTACATAGGTTCCGGACTGCAAAGCAAAAGAAAAGAGGGAAAATTTGGAGCATCTTGGTGTATTTGAACTTCAGAAAATTCCAAGATTGCATTATGGATGCACCTTCTCAAGCCTTGTCTTTTCTCCAAAATATGAGTGTACCTCTACCTCAGGCTCAAGCTCAAGCATGTTTCATGCCATAATGGCGATCAAATGTACTCTTCCTGAGCACCATTCCTTGCCAGAGGCATCTTGGCTGTGTTTCCAATGAGTTCCTAGGAGACCAACTGCGATGGTGAAAACTAGAGTTCGAATGGTGATGCTTAGAACACAAAGGTTTGGAAATTTCGAGACTAAAGTCTAGTTTAAATACCCAGGGGTGTATCCCTGGCTTGAAATCTGTATGGCAACCCCATAGATTGAGATAGCATGTGTGCGCCTCAATTCTGGATATTGAACCAACCTAGTCTGTCACCCCGTTGGAAAATAGGGAAAGTTGTGAAGATGATCACGAAGAAAAGCAACATCCGTGGCATCTACATGTAGAGGTTACCCCTTGCTAGCATTTGAGGGCCTTTGAACTGTGAGTTGAAGGTAAGAGTTTGAAGAACACAAGAGGGAGATCCCTGTCAGAGTAGAACGGTTCATCGCCACTCACCCCATGAGGTGCTTTCTAAAGCGCCACTTTGCTTGTTTCTTGCATTCCGTAAACATCATGCACTACATTACTTGTAACATGTATCATATCATCGCACTTATTGCATTTATTTGCATCTTGTGTTATCTTGTATCATTTATCCTTTTATACTGAGCAGCATTTAGGACCATTGTCCCCCGAGCTTTTCTTAGGACCTCTTCTCACGATTTCAACGTGATTGGAGTGTTCTTTTCCTCACACGATTTCAGCGTGTTTGGAATTTATCTCAGGACGCGTGGAACGTGGCCCTAAGCAGTTTTCTTAGGACCTCCTCTCATGATTTCAGCGTGGTTTGGGTGTTCTTTTCCTCTCACGATTTCAATGTGTTTGGAATTTATCTCAAGACGCGTGGAATGCGACCCTGAGCGGTTTTCTTAGGACCTCTTCTCACGATTTTAGCATAGTTGGAGTGTTCTTTTCCTCACACAATTTCAGCATGTTTGGAATTTTTCTCAGGATGCGTGGAACTTGACCTTGAGTGGTTTTCTCAAGACCTCTTCTCACGATTTCAGCGTGGTTAGAGTGTTCCTTTTTCCTCACACGATTTCAGTGTGTTTGGAATTTATCTCAGGACGTGTGGAACGCGACCCTAAGCAGTTTTCTCAGGACATCTCACGATTTCAGCGTGGTTTGAGTGCTCCCTTCCTTACACGATTTCAGCATGTTTGGAATTTTTTCTCAAAACGCGTGGAACGCGACCCTGAGCAGTTTTCTCAGGACCTGTTCTCATGATTTCAACGTGGTTAAAGTGTTCCCTTTTCCTCACATGATTTCAGCGTGCTTGGAATTTATCTCAAGACACGTGGAACACGACCCTGAGCGGTTTTCTCAGGACCTTCTCTTACGATTTCAACATGGTTTGAGTGTCCCATTCCTCACGCATTTTTGGCATGTTTGGAATTCAATTTTCCTCCTCTCACAATTCCAACGTGGTTGGAGTATGTCACCATATTCATCTACTACATTTCCCATCGCATTCATTACATCACACTGTTTTATTACCGGCATCCTTTCCATATTAAGCTTAGTTCGGCATGTGTCCACACATTTCCCTCATTGAAATATGGTTATGTCACGTGTAAGTACCCATATTACGCTGAGGCCAGTATTGAGGGTGTCAACACCTTTTATGTATTAGACGTGGTCTATTTTGTGTCCATGCCTTTTCTAGGTAGAACGTAGTTCGGCCAGCACCTTTTATTCACTGCATCCACTACATCTATTGCATCGTATTTTGTTTTGTTGCATTTAGCATTTAGGATCATTTTCTTTCCCAGTAGATCATTTCTCACTTATACCATACCACCCCAATTACTTGTACTCTTTCTCTTTCTGTGAAAAACATAGTTTTGCATGTGCTTACACCCCTTTTACGTTGAAACATGGTTCTGTTATATGTAAGCATCCATGCTGCGCTGAGGCCAGTATTGAGGATGTAGGCACTTAGCTTATGTTAGACGTCGTTTGGCTGTGCCCACTTCTTTTCTATATAAAACGAAGTTTGCTTTGCATCTCCGTCCGTTTATAATATTTGTGTGGTAAGCGCTGCTTGTGGTTTGATTATATTATTACATTGCACTGCATATCATTTGTATTATTGCATTACATTGTGTATCATTTCGCATCCTGCCCCTGAACTACACTGGTTTGATTCCTTGCAACGAGATACATAGGCAACCCTCAGGTTCAACCAACTACATCTGCATTTCGTTCGTTTGCCCAAGTCTTATAACCTCGTCAAAATAGGTCGTCTTCAGGCATTAACATTCACTCACGTCATTTCATGACTTCGAGCTCTATCAAAGAGGGGCAACTATAGACACTCCATTTTTGATCGCCCTTACGACTTGGACGTCATTGCTTGCACACCCGATGATGAGTATATATTTTTGTCAAGTGCTCGAAGTCGTCAATGAAATGCCACAACTTTGAGCCTTTCAAACCCTACATCCCTGTTACCTTTGTTTTGGACCCCAACCTTGGATTTTGAAGCCTGCAACCTCTGGTGGCCTGCCGGCCACTGCTTCTGGTTGCCGGCCACCAATGTGTTTTGCACATATTTTGTGACAGTTGTGCCAGCTGTTTGCACAGATGCTTGCATCTACTCCCACGTGTATGGTTGGATCTTTTTTAGAAAGGTTCATGTTTCCTATATATAGAGGACCTCCCCTCTGGCTTTAGAGCTTAGAAAAATTTTGGAGCAAAATTTTTCCTCTCTCTACAATTCTCTCTCTCTCTTGCAAATTTCTTCACCTTTGCCTATACACTCTTCAAATTTTCCTATACACTCTTAACCAAACATCTCCATCTTTGAGCTGAGGTATCTTTGATACATGTTTGAGCTCTTGAGGATGTGTCTACCTTGTTTTATTGCTTGAAAGTGATCTCCTCTTCAAGAGGTATAAAGCTTTGTCTCTTTACTTGTTGTATTTACTCTTTTTCTTACTATTTTCCAATTGTTTTTGGGCTGTAAAAACTCTATATTTTTGGGTTAAAACTTGGGTTTTTAGGATAATAAAGGTTGAAGGGTGGTTCACCCTTCTTTACACCTTGCTCTCAAGGCCTTTACCCTTATATTTCCCACCTTTACACTATCTTTTTTTGAGCTTTTAAACACTGATTTTCAGAGTTTTTTCAGTAGCTAAAATCATGTTTTGAGGTCCAAAATTAGAGGGGTTAGCCTCCCCTCCTTGTGTTTTGCTTACTAACCTAGCATGATCCATGTTTTAGCTTATTGTTCTAGATATTTTTGTCTTAATTCTAGCATGTTTTAAGACTTATTTAGCACTATTTTAGAACTGTTTTGGGCTGGTTGTGTCATTTATGCTTTATATTACATGCTTGTAGTGTAATAGTCCTCATAGGTTTGGTGGTTTAGGCCTTAGCCACCAACCTATTTGAGTTGATAGCATTTGTTTATGGCTTCCATACTTGTTTTCACCTCGAAATCACTTCTGCAACCTCCCTCCTTTCTTGGCTTTCGCTTTGCTTTGAAAGTTGGTTCAAACTAGTTGTTTGTTTAAGCATGAGATTGAGGTATCATGCTTAAGGGTTTAATCCCTTTAGGGGTTCATTACCAACGGTATGATGTCTCTTTCATGCCCAAAGCAACACTTGGTTTGAGCCCTCTTTCCATTAGAGGACTTAAATTCACTTATGGACTTAATTGATTAAAGAATTGAGAAGTAACTAAAATTGAGTAACAAAATTGGTGAATAAAAAAAACAAGATAATAATTTGGTTTTGGGTTCAATCTGTCATGACCCAAACCCGAACCTCTAGGCTAAGGACATAATCGGCCAGTAATCAAGAGATTACCTATGGCCTCAAACCATATAAGACGTAACTCATCAGAGTAAAGGGGCCAAACGGAAGTAAATTTAAAACTTTGTCCATAGAGTTGTGCTTATATGCACATCATAACATTTCACATAAGTATTCGTTAATAACTCATATCAAAGGGAAGTTAACATATAAACTGTACACACAGGATCATTTAAGTCTAAATCAGTCAAACCCAAAGTTTATATACAAAAGTAATCCAATGTTTTCACCAACATAACAAAACTATGACAAAAGAACAGAAGAGGCGAAGACAAGTCTCGTGCGTGAGACATTGAGCTAACTCTTCAAAACCTTGACTATTTCTCACATATTTCACCGAGGCTGGGTTTGGACGTTCCCTGGCTCACCTACATAGACATGAATGAGCGTGAGCGAAAGCCTAGTAAATAATATCAAATAAGGAAGATACATGAACAATCTTTGAAACAGTTACATCAAACGACCTTAGGCTCAATTCATGTTTCTATTTATTGTATCACTTGACTAAAGTTCCAGACGTGTCAAACGGCCTCGAGCCCAATTAACTCATACTCGACGGCCTTTGGCCCAACCGTTCCTGTCCGACGGCCTTTGGCCCAATCATTCGTGTCCAACGGCTTTTGGCTCATTAATTCATGTCATACGGCCTCTGGCCCATTCATTCATGTCATACGGCCTCTGGCCCATTCATTCATGTCGTACGGCCTCTAGCCCATTCATTCATGTCAACGGCCTCTGGCCCATTCATTCATATGTCAGACTATCATTCGTATCAAACGATCATTCGTATCAGACGGCTTTTGGCCCAATCATCCATGTCAAACGGCCTTCAGCCCAATCAATTGTATCCAACGACCTTTGGCCCAATCACATAGCATAACAAATATTTGTCCCCAATTCAATGTAACAAACTTATAAGACTTATATGAAAGTAAGCAGTTAGACAAATAACATACTTCAGATATCTTTGTTAAGATATTACTCACAGCGATCTGTCAGTGGATTTGCCCTCGTGCTTGACCCTACACATTTCATGAACATAATAGGTCACAAACGATTCATTCTGTTCTTAATGCATATATTCCTCTTAGGCTCCGTTCTTATCCTTTTAACTCATTTACAATGCTTAATGCATGCCTAAGAGTGCTTAGAAATGGAAGAGAACGGAAAATGAATCTCAATTCAACTTTACAAAATTTCAAAAATAGGGTTCCCCGCTCGAGCGTGGGTTCTGCCGCTCGAGCGGACCCTCATGGTCTGCAAAAGTACTGGTTACATCATTTTTACGCTCGAGCGTGAATTCAGACGCTCAAGCTGAAGGTCATACTACATGGCTCCCCGCTAGAGCGTGAATATCCCCGCTAGAGCGTGAATATCCCCGCTCGAGCAGACATCCATGTCTGCAAAAAGTTCTGGGAGCTCGCATTTCACTCTCGAGCGGCATTTTCCCCGCTCGAGTGGACATGCCGAATTCTGGGTTTTCCAGAACTGCTCTTCATGTTCAAACTCGACCTTCAAAGGTCCAAAACTCATGCCCTTATGAATTGTACATGCATGTAAGATATAGCTCTCATTCTCAATTTAAATGATGAAGAGATGATCAAAAGCATGAACTTCAATCAAAGATTCAACATGGATCATGTCTTTCAAGCTCAAGCATACAAATTCATGGCAATTTCCTACATGCATGTGTATATTGACTTCCAATTTATCAAAACCAACTCATTTTCATCATAATGAATTCAATTCATGTTCTTGATCACCATTAAATCTTGAATTCACAAAATCACAAGCTCAAACCCATGAATTTACTCACCTAGGAGCTTTAATCTTCACAAACTCTACTTAAATCTTGAGTGTATCTTCAAGATCCTCAAGCCTCTTGATCAACCCTCAATTTGAGCTCTCTCTCTCTCTCTCTCTCTCTCCCTAAGGTATAAAATCTGATTTTAGCCTTAAAAAAAAAACAAAATGAGAGTGTAATTGGCCCTTTATATAAGCTCCTCTCAAACACATTTCATTAATATTAAATAATTGAGCATTACACCATCAATTTAATCAATTTAATTTGATCTGAATCAATTTTCAATCAAATTTCACCGTAGGCTCTAAAAATTACGCCAATCACAATGGCGTAGTCAATTTCGGTTTCTGTGGCCAATAAGGCCTTCAATTTTCAGTTTACAACAGTAATTTGAACAGATATTCCTACGGTGAACAGATAGAAATTCAAAACCACATATATTCATATAAATGGCACTCAAAATCATATCAAACACATAATCACAATCACAATTAAGATTAATTAGCATAATACCGAGCAGGCCCTCTGCCGACCACTAGTGCAAAATCCAGCAGTGTACTTTTGAAGCAAAACAGAGTTGGTTCTAAGGTGGAAATCAGTGCAAGTGTTCTCATGTGCAACAGAGGCATTTGGCAGTAGAAACAATGGCTTTTTCAGGTGGAAATTCGCGCATGCATGAGCACTCCTTGCTCCCCAAGGTTGTTTTAATCTAATTACTTAGCTTAGATATTTGTTATAAGTAATTAGTTGTAGCTTGTTAATTTTGTAAAGTGTTGTAATTAATTAGTTAGCTAAACTAGTTATTTAATTTTGTATTGTAATTAATTAATTAGCTAGAATAGTTAATTAACTTGTTGTAATAATTAGTTAAAGTAGTTTAGCTAAATTATTCATTTGGGTTTGTAATAGCTAATTAATTAGCTTAGCTTAGTTAGTTTATCCGGACCCTCCTGCGCGAGGGCGAGCAAATGTTGTAATAATGTGTATGTCTTCCAACCCCGCGTCTTTCTCCCTTTTATTTACTTGCTTATGATGATTAGTTTAGGACATCATGTTTAATTTAGCATATTTCATGATTTGCTTCCACTTGTTTTACATGCACCGAGGCTCAACGCATCATTCTAACTTGCATTGTTAGTTAAATACTTCTTTGAATGCGTACTTGAGCCATATGCTATCCAATTGATTCATATATCATAATTAGTAGCCAAGCCTATTAATTGCATATCGCATGTGTTGCATTAGTCATGTTGCATTAGTTAGGATCATGCATATTTTCTAACTCTATCACTGTTTTTGGCTTGGAGTACTAGGTAAGCCTTTACTCGCTTTAGCATATTGCATGAGTGTGATTGTTGCCATGCTTAGCATGCTTGCCATGAGGCTAATTGCTTAAGTGCTATAACTGTTTGAATGCTTGTAGATGAAGACTAATTCCTTGAATTGGAATAATTTGAGTAATGTTCAAATGCGATTACTTTTTCAAGTGGTACATATTCAAAACAAACATGAATCAAGTGTTCCAATTCTTGAAAGTTAGTCTATACTTGTATGTGTGCGCATCACATAGTTATGCTAGCCTAACAAACCAAAACAAGAGCATATAATATAAATAAGATTCACATCATGATTAGTAGAGGCTGATCTTTGATTGGGCGAGTGGGGGTGCTCAATTCATGACCTTCCCCTCTCGTACCTAAGTTCCCGAACTGAGGTAATCTTGGTGATGACGGACACGTGACCTTTAGTACGAGTCATGGGTTTCCTAAACTTTTCAAAAATATTTAGGTGGCGACTCTATATCTGGCAAAGCAGTCCATTTTTGGCATTTTCGATTCAAAATCGATTTTCCAAAAGATTTGCCGAATTTTGACTCTTTGGTGTTTATCTATTTCACATTGCACTTGTGAGATCAGATTCAGAACCGCAGGAGTCCGATACTGTAGGGTTTATTCGTCTTCCGAAATGGGGCATGAAAAGGTTGAGCTACAACACGGTTCTATTCTTCTATTATCAAAATACTATGAGATGATAGAATTGAATTAATTACAAGTTATTACGACACAATCACCATTGCCATCATCAAATGTTTCATTAGCACTATTATTATCACCTATCACGAATTAGATACAAATTTAGAATTATAATTTTGGAGGTGAAAATAATCCCCAAAATAAATAAAAAAAATTATAAAATATAATATCAATTCCTACCATAATGAACAATATTATTGCTAATAATTAGATATTCTTTATCAACATAATTATATAGACAAATAAGAACATACAGTTAAGAATATTCTTTTGTTTGCATTAACTCAAAAAATAGTAACTATTTTTGTCATACTAGAATTAAGTTTAATGCATTTTTTGACTAAATTTAATGCATTTTCGACTTCAACTGCCAATTTGTGTATCCTATTTACGTACCATCAGTTCTGACAGGTCATTTTTGGCACGAGAAAGCTGCTCGTTACATCCCAACAGTGGTTGGGGGGCTGTTTTGCATTTTTGCCCCCTGAACGCCCTTTTTCGACTAAGTTAACATTGGGATGGAGGGATATGTTATGCTGGAGCTGATGTGGATGGCTCGTTAGTAGGATTAAACGCTAATGCCTGATCAGGCCATGATAAAGAGGCGACTGGTTGAGTTGAAGCCGATGGTGGTGTCTTGCTCTTCCTCGGGACGTCGAGGAGCGGAGAGCGATACGTCGGTACGTAATTTAGAAGGATGAGAGTTTTGCGGGCGTTGATAGGTAAATCTAGAAGCCAGATAAGATCTCGGCTTGGGACATAAGACTGGAGGAAAGATTTGCTTAGCTGAGGAAGAGCTGTAAAATAAAAGAAAACATCAGAACATGAAGGAGAAATAAATTCACAAGTGTTAGAAGAAATGGGATTTTGGGGTGACTAAGTTCTTATCCTCGTCTTCCCTAAAGACTCCTCGGCGCAAAGGGTAGAGATGAATATCATTATCTGGTGCGAACTCCCAATTGCGCGAGACAATCAGATAGTCATCTCCAGCGCCTTTGTTAGAGTTAAGGAGGTCGGCTATCAATTTGTACTTGATGGATCTGGGTTTGAGGTAGTAAGTATAGCCACTGGAAGACTTGAGGCCACACATAGTGTAGCAGTACTGGATGTCGAATAAAGTAATCCTAGCATTTTGCCAATGTGCTAACTTAGTGATACCATTAATGACCCTAAAGGTGTTTACGGCCAGTTGCATCGGGATAAGGTTCGAGTAGTGCAGAACTTCTTGGAAAAGGATGTTAAGGGGGAATCTAATCCCACCCTCAATAATGGATACTACTAGGAAAGGCATGTAGGTTTCTCCATGCGTGATGGAATCCTCCTTCCCAACCAACTTGAGATGGGTGTCGGCAGGAATGTCAACCTCCTGGCGAAAGTACTCTAATTTGCTAGGTGAGTCTACCCTCCATTTAAACATACCCATGACCTCGACTAAGGAGAATTTGATAAGGTTTATGGTTTAAAGGACCTCGACAAAACCCTAGTGAGCACAAGGGCAGCGATTTTGAAGATCAAGGAAATGTTTTGTTTCAATTTTTCCTAAGTATGGTTTCTAGCAAATCTCAAACCTATATCTATGCAAATGGACAAGAACTAAAGGCAGGAATCTAGAAACAAACAAGGAAAACAGAGAAAAAAAACAAGATTCAAAATCCAGAAAAAGGTGAAGAAGAACACAGATATGGTCAATACGATGATATGAATGTTCAAAGCACAAAACAGTAAATGAAGTTCAAGAACACCGATTCAAAGAACACAAGAAGTGGACTCATAACAAAAATTAGTGCCAATGAGCAAGACATGTAAACCAAATGCAGAAAACATAAAGGCAGACCCAAGAACATGAAGAATAGCAATCAAATTATGGGATGAAGTGAGAAGATTTTGACATTACAATGTGCACAACAAATCCATACTCATGAACAGTAAAGATTGAAATTGAAGAAAAAAGAAAATGGGGACTTACAGATCAAGGCCGATGAAATAAATGCCGAATTTGTATTCGCCGAAGTCAAACGATGATCTTAATCGAAATAGGATAGTAGAATAGCTCGCGGGAGAAGGTGAACGGATTATTTGCAGAAGGGAATTGAAGCTTTGGCTATGGAGTTTAGAGAGAGAAAAACTTGAGAAAAGATAAAGTTGTAATTGCAAAAATGAAGAGACAGAGAGAGAGAGGGAAAGTTTTGTCGAAAATTGAAAA
The DNA here is from genome assembly GCA_036172215.1 of Camellia granthamiana. Lineage (NCBI taxonomy): Eukaryota > Viridiplantae > Streptophyta > Magnoliopsida > Ericales > Theaceae > Camellia > Camellia granthamiana. Next base: position 86,950,635 of record CM069907.1, read on the forward strand.
GGCAGCAAAAAGTAATGAGGTTGCCTTGGACGATGTGCCTGTCAGACAATGTGGCAAATTCGATGCGACCTGATGGCACGTGACAGGTACGGGCCAATTGAATGGTGACACGTGGACAAAACAGTTGAGATAATGGTGCATGACAACTCATGCACAATGGGGGCTCTTGAAATTCTTGAACTAGTGGGGTAATAACCTCAGCTAGAGGAGCGATCACGGCTGAGATGTTAAAAGAACTTGATTCTTGATTCTTGATAAAGCGGACAACTGAGCCCTGTTACTTGAGGCCGACGAGTCATGATCTCGATCGAAAGTGAACCTTCATTCTGGCGCAAAGTCGACAATATTGTAAGGTGAAACGATGTAAGTTCCATCACCTCAAGTTATAAAGGTAATAACCTAGGGGGCAATTGTGGGGAAGTATTTTGGGAATGATGCCACGTGGCTAAAGCGACACTGGGATGTCGGTCGAGGTACCACATGGACAAATCATGTTTGCCAAGATGATAACAGCACTGCCAAGGTTCTCTATGGTAATACCGAAATCCGAGATATTTGGATAAAGGACAAGAGTCCTAGATAAGATAAGACACTTGATCTAGATAAAGATAAGGCTCACATGGAGTTTATCCCTATCCAGCTAAGAGTCTAAGAGCAGTATTGTGCTTGAGTCCTATGAAGTGAGACTTCTAGGGGATCAAGGCAATGCTGGTTATAAAAGAACGGCATCCCCATGAGTCTAAGTTACACATTGATTTGTGAGTTTAGTTTTTGTTTGATATCTTTGTGAGAGATAAGATTGACTGACTTAATCGTCGGAGTGTCCTGAGATGGACAAGCCACCGTGGTATTCTCATTTTCTTGTTGGCAAGGGATTAGGGCAATGTTGGTTATAAAAGAACGGCACCCCCGTGGGTCTAAGTTACACTTTGATTTGTGAGTTTATTTCTTGTTTGATATCTTTGTGAGAGATAAGATTGACTGACTTAATCATCGGAGTGTCCCGGGGTGGACAAGCTACCGTGGTATGTGGCAGGTTGTTGGTTCATTATATTCTACCAGTGCTCTCCAGCTAAGTTTATTATATTCTGTCAGTGCTCTCCAGCTAAGTTCCTTGTTTGGTTATGAGGTCAAAAATCAACACCCACACCAACCATGTGTTATCGCCACCAACTACCTCCCAATAACAACAACCACCTTTGGCCACCATATTTTCTTGAAAATCACCTTCAACTACCACCTTAGGCAATTGATCGGCTACCATCTCCAACTATCAACAATCACTTTTGACCACCATTTTTAGTGGCCAACAACTACCTTCGACCACCACTTCTAGTGCTAACTACCTCTCACCAATGGCGACCACCTTTGGCCACTATCTCTTGTGGCCAACAACCACCTCCGACAATTATTTTCAACTGTTGATAACCACCTCCCGTAGCCTCTCATTGTCACTTGTTTCAAAATAAAATTTTAAAATATTTTTGTACCAAATATATTTTTTGTTATCGTTTTTACTCAAAATAAACATAAACATGTTTAATATAAACTAAAAACAGTAAATTGTAAACATTTCCAAACTACACCTTAGTTACTATGCTATAATTAGTATAAGAAAAATAATTTTCTTATAACTTCCATCACTTTCATACTAAACAAATTCAAAAAAAAAAAAAAGTATACATATATTTCATTTTCCTCACTTTCCACCACTTTCATCAAACCAAACTTAGCCTTAGGGCACAACATAGTATTGATTTGGAATTTTTCATTAGATAAAAGATTCTAAAGATTCAAATTCGTAAAGGTGCAACTATAGTAACGTTTAGGCATAGTTTTTTTTACTAGCTTTCGCTTCTTCGTCATCCCAAAAAAAACAATTACAAAGATTAAAAATAATTACAAACATACATGGAGTGTAATTTTTTTCTATGCTAATTAAGAAACACAGTAAATGTCACACCCCTATCTTTTAGTAAATAATTTCTCCACTTCCCACTAACTTGTAATTCCACAACTCTCATTTCTCTAGTCTTAAGACCATCTCTATGTAAAAGATAAAATACTAAGCACGATACAAACACACATAAAATAGATCTGTGTAGCCCGTTCTTACTTTGTATTTGATCGAGAAATTTGGAAAGTAATTTAGAAGAAAAAAAAAAAAAAAAAAAAAAAAAAAAAGAAAAGAAAAAGGCAATTGAAATGTGAATAAAATATGTCTATGTTTCACTTAATTTCACTAACTTTTTCCCTTTCTTTTTCTAAATTCCTTCTTAAATCCCTCAATCAAACACAGCGTAAATGATTGGAGCAAAAACTTAGACCAAATATGTCCTTTAGAATTTCATAACCCGTTAAATGACTTGCAAAATAGAAAAAACGTGTCGAAGGCCAAATTGTAATCCAGATGTGAGAAACACATGTACTGTTGAAAACAAAAGTCCATAAAACAAGCACGGTTAATTTGCATCAAGAAGGAAGCATGTGATGTAGGGAAAGGAGGAAATCACACAACAGTCACAGCCTAGATTACTCTCAAATATTACAATCGAATAATATTAAGTTAAAATAACAAACTAAGTGATACTCAAAATATTCAAAGTAATTATTAAGTTAAATCCTAACTCAAATAATACTAGTACTAATAATAAAACAAAAATTTAAAAATTTACCAATTATGATTATTGAAGTACAAAGTCTTCCGACCCATAGATTTCACCCTAGGCTTCCAACCCGATAATGGGCATCCAAATAATTAAAGGTTGCACCATCAACGGGATGGATATGGGGGTTGTTTGGGATGATCTAAATAAGTGTATTTTTTGTCTTTTTAGGAAAAGATGTGCAGAAAAGTAGAGAGGTGATGTGATAGAAAAAAGATAAAAATATGGATTATTTAGGGGATCCCAAACCACCCCTAAATAACTTAGTACATGTAAGACAACCAAGCAACAAACAAACAAACAAAAGGAAGAAGATAAGATTGTGGATCACTCCCCTAATATGACCAAGGCTAATCTGATGCCAAGGCAAGGAAGCTGATTAAAAACATGAGAAAACCAAGTGAAATGCCGATTCTTCTATTTCAACAGCCAATGTGGGATGCTTTCAGGGTTAACTAGATCTCATAAATCACATCAATGGCCCAAGACACTCGAGATCTATAATTTGTAATTTACTTTGAAGTTTCAAAATAATCACACAAAAATTCTACCAACGTCAAGAATTTCAATTCAAATATCAAGCTCGATGTCGAAGTGTATGCATCAATCATACTTCTCAGTATTTCATTGCACTAAGTACTGCATAATTCTAAAAATAGAAGCTTTGGTTCTTTAGCCGGAGCAATCACTGTATCAGACAATTACAGACCAACATACCAAATTGCCAAAGACAGATTATTTTGTTTGACTCAGAAAATAACAGAAACATACTCATACAGTAAACTACTGAAAGAACACAACAAAACTACATGTGAAGATCTAATGTCACCACACAAGAGAAACAAACCATATCTACAGCTAAACGGAGTCCCTCTAAACAAAATCCCTTCACACAACAGCATTAAGAAAATGGAATTGCGAAAAACAAACTACAAGTCAAAATTTATACCCGTTCTTTTAACCACGTAAAATACAAGACTTGCAGGAGAGTGAAGCTGAACTTCTTGTTCCATCACACATGCACTTAGAGCTTCACTTCTCTATCAAAGATCCAGCTAAATGGAACGGTGCGTACTTGTTTAACCCTGCTTTGAGCTCTTTCCTCAAGCCGTCTAATTCTTGGAGTCAACCCACAAACATAATCCTGCGCTTTTTGTCCCTCCCCGGAAAGTCCAGTTAGTTCCTCCACTTTCCACCTACCAACCAAAAATTCCAATATATCTGCGTAGTCCTTAGCAGTGTAGACACCAAGCCCCTGAGCAACAGCTGAAAAGTGCTCAAAAAGGTTATCATCACGGCCATCGTACATCAAGTGGGCAGGCATAGAGATTTTCTTCTTCATCATATCGGCAAGAGCTAGGACAGTTCCATCAGGGTCAATCTCAAAGAGCTTTTCCACTATCTTAGTATAAGCAGTTTCATGGCGCTTCTCATCCGAGGCAATAGTTCCACAAATTTGAGCCAGCTTAATGTCCCCGTACTCCTTGGCATGTCTGGCTGTATTCCCATGAGAGATAAAAGTTGCTCGCTCTTGGAATGATGTATAAATGAATCCAAGGTAGGGATTGTTTTCTGTCCGGGGATCCTGAAACAAGAGAGCAAAATGGTGTCCACAAGTTAAAATTAAACGGGACGATCGGTGTGTCAGATTTAATACTCTCAACTAAAAGACCTCGTTGCACTTGTAGATTCATGCAGTTGGTAGTGGCATACTCATCCAGGAATACAAACAACTCCAACAGCCTTCGACCTGTCTCACTATTTACATCAAAGAAACAGATACTCTTGTAGGAGGGCCGTTTCAAAATCCATCTCTAAAAAACTACAGTACCCAAACTTCAAAACATGGAAGTGTTTCATTTGCTCACAGTTATCCCATGCACTTTTCCCAAAACTAAAAAGAAATGATAAGGAAAAAAAATTGTACGTACTTTTGACCAAATACAGAAAGTCAACTAATATATAAGAAAATTTAAAACTTTTTCAGAAATATTTTTCCAGAAACCCAAATGATAAGCCTACAAAAGCTTCACATTTACTTGAAAATTCAAACAACAATAACTGAATATCAGAAAATCAGAACCAGAAAGCAGTTGGTGAATCATATCTAACAAATATTTGGAAAGCACCAACCATACACGTACAAAGAAACGCTGCAGCTCCTTGTCAAACACATGACAATTGAGAAATCAGAAGATAAGATTTTGTGGGAATAGTAAGAGCAGTATAACCTCACTACACTGAGCAAAGTGAAACTGTTCCTCACTACCTTATATGGTAGGAAAAAAGATTGCATTGAAGAAGTTATGGGTATACTTCTGCCCCTAAGACCTAACTAGATCATAAAGTTATGTAATCATTTCCTCAACCTACTTCACACGTTACCCAAAGTCACATCAATATTGACTTCAGAAGAATTAGAAGATTAATAATGGTAAACAGAAAAAGGTCTTGTTGATGTGTGCCCTTAGGGAACATGTTAACAATGCTTAAAAAAATTGAACATTCTTTATTACATGCACTTTCATGCAAGATATACAACCTTTTTAAGCTTCTTAACACGTGTCCTAAGGTCACACATTAACAAAATCCAACAAAAAATTTAGAACTAAAATTATCAAAATACATAGGAAGGATCTTACCATTCCTGACCCAATCAAATACTGAATTGTCTTCTCAATTTGCTTCATGTCCACACGCCCAGATAGGTAGAGATATTTATTGAGAAGATCACCGTGCCTATTCTCTTCAGCAGTCCAAGCCCTAGTCCATCTTGCCCAAGAAGAAAGGCTTGCCCCTGTTTCATCCCGAACACCATCTAGGGTATTTAGCATTGTTTGGTAAGTTGGAAGGGCTTCTTCTGTGATCATATCTCCAGCCAAAACAACAAAGTAGTCATCTGGAATCTCCTTTGCCCTCTCCCTTAGTTCCTTGACTTGATCATGAAATCCCTCAGAAGCAGGATCGGGCAAAAAATCTTGAGGTTGCCAACATTTCTCCACTGGCTTCAGGTGAACCAAAATGTTCTCATCAGCCCAATCCTCCAAATTTTTGAAGATCTCTACCTTTTGGGGTGGCATGGAATGTGTTACTTGAACATGAACCTCATGAGGAGCGCTAAAAGGCTTCTTGAGATTCTCAACCTCCCTAAGTAAGACGGGAGAAACATGAATTAGATACTTAGAATTCAGTTTGGGTGCAGGGCAAGGCCAAGACACTGGTTTGATGACCTGAAGTATATATGCACAAATGTTAACATGTAGGTAAAAATAAATAAATTTTTCGCTATTGTTTCCTCAAGCCACTATGTTATCCAAGGACACAAAAGCCAACAGAGTACACATTCATGTGCTCACGTCATTGTTATTCTTAGGTAGTGTTTGGTTCACTGGAATAAAATAGAATGGAATGGTCATTCTCTGGCCTCCTTATGAAATGACTATTCCCTTATAATGGTGAATGATGATTCCATTCGCAATACATTTTTCATCATTTTTTCAATAAACCAGACATGGGAACTGACATTTTGATGGAATGATCATTTTATTCCACTTCATTCCAATGAACAAACATACCATTAAGGATTTAATCAGTAGGCAGTGTATCATGTCTAATTAATATTAAACCACATGGAAATTATATTATCTTTCATAATATGGTGAAGATAAAGCAAACATGTTATGTAAAAGTATAATGGAAACGAGTCTATAGATACAGATAGGATTCCAGCTCTGTGCTAATCAATCTCATGCATCACCATTAGCACTAGTTGTCAAAACAATACATAATTCAACATTGCTGGCCCATATTGGATTAGAAAAATCAGTAAAACTCAATCCATGTTGATGCAATATATAGATATTTAGTGAATACTAGAGAAGTTAACTGAATTCAAGGCCATGGTTTCTTCAAAGGATGGGAGGAAAAAATTTCAACTTTTATCTCTAATTGGTCCAAGGGATTATAAGATGGAAATAAGGGAAGGTAGCAGGGGAAAGGAATAACTTATCCCTACTTTTATTTGGTTAAGGAGAAAGGAAAGAAATAGGTGACGTTATTTTACCACTATGCCCTTACATACTGAGGAAAGAATTCTTTAAAAGGATAAAATGGTCAAAAAGAGGAGTTTCTACCTCCCTCTCATTTTTTGAAGGAAAATGGTTGGCTAGAAAAGAAAATCAATCCCTCCTTTCATTTCCGTTTTCTTCTCCTTCATAACAAACAACAGAAAACAAATTCATTACTCCCCTCCTCCCTTCCCTTTTCCTTCCTCCCACTCAATCACCCTACTCACAAAGTGTAAGTGTGTTGAGCGACCTCTCGCAGAATAATTATTTCTAGAGTTTCATAAGCTATATGAACAAGTAAAACTTCTTACAACAAAAAGATTCAAAATGGAAACAAACCGAGAATACCATATATAACAATGGTACAAAATAACAATGATGTTCCAGTGTCACAGTTCCGGAAAGACCAGCAAACTTCAGTGCCTAATACATCTAATATAATAATGATGGAGTCATTACATTTGCTGATTTTATCTTTGTACTGAAACATGATACAAAATTTGTAACGCTACCTGAGATGTTTTATGTAGGTTCTCCTTACAGAAAACCAAAAAATGAAAATAAAAACATAAGAAACAAACAAAAAAAACAAAACAAAACAGAACAGAACAAAACAAAACAAACAAAAAGAACAAAAAAAATAAATGAACAAAGAGCCCTAAAAAAGATGCATTAAAATCCAACTTCAGGAGCAGACTCCGCAGGACCTTTTACCCACCTAACTGGCACACTAACCATTTGATTTTTCCTTTGCGCTGTCAAATAAATTTCAAAATAGTGGCCTATACAATTGAAACTCTAAAGGCGAAACTTTAGCTGGCTGACTGATAACTACCAAAACCAAAAAGAAGAAGAAGAAACAAAGGGAAAAATCAAATAAAAAAATAATTAAAAAATGAAAGACAGGATTATTAGTCAATATAACATGAAATACAGCTGCTAATTTTCAGAAAAAGTCAAAGATGCACCACCTAAAAACATAGACCCAAAACATTTTCTTTGTTTTTGTTTTTTTTTCCCCCCACTTTTGGGTAGAAACAGGATGGATGATCAAAATATTAGAACTAGGTTCACCAACTTGGATATTATGTCACAAGAAATCAACTAACCACTGAGAACAATAAATTAAAAACCACTTGGCCAAGTTACAAGCGAAAAAAGAAAAAAATGAAATGATCCTATTTAAATTCTCCAAATTGAAAATATTGGTGTGACACTTTCAAGGAGATCAAAAGATAATATAGGTGACACCGGAAAAAAGAGAAAAGTGAAAAGGATATGAAAACACAGGAAATACAACCATCCGCTAACATGGTAATTCAATTGAACTACAAAGCACAAAACTTACATAGTACAAATGTTAGCCCGGCTTTGATCATTTCCACACACAAACAAACATGCATCAAAAAGCTTCCACATGTATACAAAACCATTTACACCATCAGCCAATCATGCAGCTATTCTATAGTATGAATATTACAGAATAAAATGACAATATATTAAACCTGATTTTTTTTTTTTTTTTTAAATGAACATGCATTTCATGAATTTTAACCCAGATTTAATTATAAAATTTTGTGAACGGGACGGGTTTTGATGACATGTCACCCGTGAAGAAGTAGATGAAGGACACATTCCAAAAATATGAGTCAATTGAGCCATCCAGCCAAAACCAACGATGCAAAAGTTTCAAACCTAAGTCTCAAAACATTTTAATTGAATAATGATAAAAATCATAACCGCCACAGCCTACACAATTGAAAAAGACGAACAAAAGCTGCACAACGCATAAATAAAACAAAGCACCAAAACAAAAACAGAAACAACTCTGTTCTAATAATAAAAATTCAAATTAGAACAGCCGAACCAAATGCCTTTAAGCGAAACTACAATCCAATTCATCAATTCAATCATGCAATTAAAATAACAAATACATGTTGATTCAGATTGAGTGTGCATATATATAAAAATGTAATGACAATAACCATCACCCAACAAAAAAAAAAAAAAATAGAAAGCAAAATTAGTACAATTAAATATTATGCACAAGCATGAATCAGATCCTCAAAATTTGATATCTCAACCCACCATGATATCACGAAAAGCTTGTCTTTGAATTGGTATGTGTGTGCAGAGAGAACCAAAGCCATGAAGATTGAGAAAAACCCATCTCAGGTAACACAATTTAATACACAAGAACGCCAATATCCCAACAAGAAAATTCAAATTGAACCATCTCAAATCCAATTTAGAGAAAGAAAATCATGAACCCAGATCAAGAAACAGCAAAGAAACATCAAACTATGAGAAGATCCAAATAAACAAGTGAGATTTGAAAGACAAACTCACTTGGAGCCAGAGTGGAGGGTGGAAGCCATGGCAAACTTGGGGGATCTGAGAGTGACCATTGATGGAATAGCAAAAGAAGGGTACTTCTGGGACTGAAAAGTGATGGGGCTGAGCTTCAAAGCCATTTTCTTCTTCCCTGAGAGCTTTTCTTTTCTCTGGTTTTGTTTTCCTCCACAAAACAGAGAAACAAGGAAATGCCAAAATGAGAGAGAGGTGCAGAGACAAGTGGTGGGACAAAAAAGCCACTTGAGGGGTTTTTAAGGAAAAAAAAGTTATTTGGTAGTTTTGGACTTTTGAAACACAATTTATATATATTTTATTGATAAAATTAACATATATAATGTATGAGAACACATCAATAGAAGAAAGTGTAAAAAATATTACAGTATTGGGGAAATCTACAACGGGGCATCGTTATGATTTTTTTGTTAGGAAAGTTAAGATTTTTTGTTATGTATAGTATAATATTTATTTTTATTTTTTTGATAAAGTTATAAATAGTAAATTTATAATATGCACCTTAAAATTAGAAATAATAATATTATGATATTTTGTGATTTTTAGGCCTTATTTGTCATAATCTAAAAAATTCAAAAAATTAAAAAACTACTATCTTATTTTAATCACATCATCTTATTTAAGTCACATCACTTCTTTATCACATCACTTCAAACTCAATCCATTCCCAACTTATATTTCATAAAAAATCAAAAAATACACTTATTTAGATTATCCCAAATCACCCCTTATTATTACACTTTGTGGTTTCGTTATTACACTGGTTTTTTGTTGTTGCATATATATATATAAAGGTTATGATTTTTGTAGTGAAAATGTTTATGACATTTTGTGTTTAAATTATAAAAAAAAAAAAAAATGGTTATGAAAGCATATTACATGCATATTTTTTAGGCAACCAAGCTATATCCCACCGAGCCCTTTCCTAGTAACTTATTTTTTAAACTAAGCCTAGTTTGGACGGAATTCTTAAACCAGGCTAAAACGTGGTTGTGAACCACACTTTCACCCTTTACGTAACCCTCGTGCAGAAAATTTGTAAAATCCTAAAAGTGTGGTTATAAGCCACGCTTTTAATTAAGAAGACGTGGTTACAAACCACGCTTTTAATTATTTATTTTTTTTCATAAAACGTGGTTACAAACCACGCTTTTAAGCAAAAAAAATTTTTTTGATAAAACGTGATTTAAAACCACGCTTTTAAGTAAAAAAAAAAAATTGTACAAAAAACGTGATTGTGAACCACGCTTTTACTGTTGACTAAAGAAATTTAAGCAAAATATGAAAACGTGTTTTCAAAACACGTTTTCAACAAAAAAATAAAACCCAACACTCACTCTTCTCTCTCTCTCTCTCTCTCTCTCTCTCTGACACACTCACACACTCACATCCATATATAATTTTTAATATATATAAATTTTATTTTATAAAATTGAGACCAATAGTAAATATATATAATTATAATTTATAATAACAAATAATAATCAACTATATAATTTTTATAATTTTTGTAAATATAAATCATTTTTATATAATTTTTATCTTTTGAGTGATTAGAAATAATTTTTTACAAATGAAATTGAAACAACCATACGTATGTATATAGCCTGTCCAAAAGTTAAAATGATAATTATTTTTTACCCTTAAATGATAATTATTTTTTATTTTTTATTTCTTAACCAAATTAATTTTTAATTTTAAAAAAAAAATCTAAAAATCAAACCATACATAGCCTAAAAATCTTTTGATAAGTCATTTCTTAAGTTGGCAACTTATTTAATTATTTGTTAATTTTACGACATTTTAACCATCTAAGGCATATTTGGTAACCATTTCGTTTTCAGTTTTCAATTTATATTTACAAAAATTTTAAAAACTATCATAAAAACTTGTTTGATAATTTTTTTGATTTATAAATTGTTGTCTCAATTTGTAAATTTGAGGAAAAAACGTAAATTCAAAAAATGAGTTTATGTTGATTTTTATACAAAAATTTAAAAATTTTACTATCAAAATTTTTTTTCAATTAATTTTATTTGAAAAAAAATTAATTGAAAAAAAAAGTTATTTTTTCAATAAAATTATTTTTTTAATAAAAGTTATTTTTTTTCAAAATTATATATAAATTATATAGTTGATTATTATTTATTTACTATTATAAATTATTATATATATATATAATATTAGTCTCAATTTTATAAAATAAAATTTATATATATTAAAAATTATATATGGATGTGAGTGTGTGAGTGTGTCAAAGAGAGAGAGAGAGAGAAGAGTGAGTGTTGGGTTATACTTTTTGTTGAAAACGTGTTTTGCTTAAATTTCTTTGGTCAACAGGAAAAGCGTGATTCACAATCACGTTTTATACACACACAAAAAAAATTTACTTAAAAGCGTGGTTTCAAACCATGTTTTCTCAACAAAAAAAAAAAATTTGCTTAAAAGCGTGATTTGTAACCACGTTTTATGAAGAAAAAATAATAATTAAAAGCGTGGTTTGTAATCACGTCTTTTTAATTAAAAGCGTGGTTTGTAATCACGCTTTTAGGATTTTACAAATTTTCCGCGCAAGGGGTACGTAAAGGGTGAAAGCGTGGTTCACAACTACGTTTTAGCCTAGTTTGAAAATTCCATTTAAACTAGGCCTAATTTGGGAAATAAGTTGCTATTTTGGCTTAGTTTGAGAAAAGGCCCATATCCTACCGTCGAAAAGGCCCATATCCTACCATCCTAAGGACATGGAAGAGAGAGGATAGAGAGAGAGAGATAGAAAGAGTGAAGTTTAGATTCATCCCTTCACATGGTTCATTTCCCTATCATTAGGGGTGGATTGGCGGGGCCAATTTAGTACTCTCAAGTAGGGGTGTGAGTGGTGCGGTTTGGACGGTTTGAGAGTAAACTTATAAACCGAATAGCGGGTTAGCGGATTCGCAAATTGACAAATTACGATTTGGGTGGTTTCTGACGAATTGGCGAATTGAAAAATATTCTAACTAATTATCATACATTTGCATAATATATAACACTAATTTGTGTAATATTTTTTTAGATATATAACACAAAGTAATTTTACATAATATGTTTCATATATATAACCACTAATTTATAATAAATTTCATTTCTTAAATCTCTCTCACACTCATTTTTACATTGATATTTCATTAGAAGTTAAAAAATATATATGTACTAAATATAGCGGAGCAGAGCGGTTCGGTTGGCGGATTATAAATTTTAAATTTTAAATCGTGGTTAGCGGTTAGAACGGTGCAGATTGATGCGGAAAGTTGCGATTTTAACGGATTGGGTGGCACGTTGCACAGCCCTACTCCCCAGCTTTGTAGCATTTCCATAAAGTATGAATAATTTTTGTGTGCGGATAGGATATATGTCATGTGATACTTTTTATTATTGTGATTGGCTTTGATAGTAAAATCCACTACATTTATGTTAGGTGCTTGGAGAATAATAAAAGACATATACATTTGTGATTGATGAAAGATAGTATCATATGATGCCCTATTGACATACAAAATTTTTTCCTAAAATATAATTTATTGCTTGGTGATATTTATCAAATTATTATATGAAAATTTAATAAAAATATTAGACATTTTTTTAATTAATAAATATCGAGTTGGGACATTACATGGATTTGTCTATGATCATCAAATAAATTTTTTTTTAAATGTTTAAAATATCTAATTTATCACTCATAAAAATTATTCTTAATAATGTGTCTGACAAATGTCAAATTTTAATTTGTCAAATATTTTATCATGTGAATTTTAATCTCAATATTATATTATTAGAGGTGATAAATTAATGAGTTGTAATATTGTTGTGTTTTTTAATTTTAACTCTTTAAATGTAACTTGCCTCCAATTCAATAATTGTACTAGAGGGTTCAGTTTCGTAGATGTCGGCTCATTTATTTATTTATTTATTTTGACCGTGAATTCAAAGGATTTAATTTTAAAGACAGTCCAACATATTATTTATATAAAAAATTAAATTAATTAAATATTAATAATCATATTATTATATAATTATTTTTTTTAAATATTAAATTCATTTTTGACCCTTATGGTTTGGACTTAGAGAACTTTACCTCCTATGATTCAAATATAATTATAAAAAACAAAAAATTCATGTGATTTTAAACTAAAATGCTACCAATATATTTTTTATCTAAACTGATCACACACACTATTTTTTAGAATAGATTTGATTTTCTACAAAAATAAAATGGAATGAATACAACAAAAAGATAATTTTATTCCCATTTTCTCCAAACCTACAACTAAATTAACATGCTAATTAAAATATAATTAAGGGAGACTTATTTATAAGTCTTTTTTTAGACTCTTATGGTAGGCTAAGTCCTGTGTAATTTCTTATAGAGTCTCAAGTCCGATTTAGATAGGAATGTATTCCACAAGATCCTACATAAACGTAACGTGATGTGACACTTACATAAACGTAACGTAACGTGACACCTACATAAACGTAACGTAACGTGACACCTACATAAACATAACGTAACGTGACACCTACATAAACGTAACGTAACGTGTTACGTTACATTTCGCAAACTTAATGAGTTTTTATTTTTTTAAGTTGAATGTGAAAAGGTTGCTGGTTTATGTTGGTGTCACGTTACGTTTCATATAAATATGATTTATGGTAACATTCAATTTCCTATGCCATAGATCATAGGTGTCACATTACATTTATAGGAAATTGCATGCTACCATAGATCATATCTACATAGAAAATTGCATGTTACCATAGATCATAAGTGTCACGTTACGTTTATGTAAGTGTCACGTTACGTATAGGTGTTACGTTACGTTACGTTTATGTAGGTGTCATGTTACGTTACATTTATATAGATATGATCTATGGTAACATTCAATTTTCTATATATGGTTTTACTATTATTTATGATATTAACAATTAATATTGAGGGTAAATGTGTCAACAAACTTCTCATGGGACTTATGGGAACATAAGTTTTTTAGTAGGACCATATGTAGTATAAGTCTCCCTAATAGGACTTATAAATAATTTTCCCTATAATTAATGATTGATCTAAAATATAAAATATAATTAAGGATTGTTTAAAATTAAATTAAATAAAAATATAAAATAAATAATAATTAAGAATTGATCTAAAATATAATTAAAATTATATTTACATGTTAGGAATTACATTAAATAATTAAGAATTTAGAATTAATTGTGATCTAAAATATAATTAAATTAAAATTAAATTAAGAAGTTAATAATTATAATAAATAATTAAAGGATGAAGCACCAATAAACCCCAAATAATGATTTTAAGAACTGTTTGGTTCTTCCTTTTTCTTAGGAAGAAGATCCCCTCCACTGCTGTTTGGGCCTATGTAGGCCCACGTCGATGATTCGAACTATTCATTTTGTCGAGTATTTCATGTATTTCGTTCATAAAAGAAATTAGGTCAATCCGATAACTGTAACATGTTCAATTTATTGCATTTGTCACTTAAAAAATGTATGGTTTATTTTTAAAAAGGGAAATTTAGTTATAAACCCCCTTTACCTTCCTTTCATTGTTAAAAGGACTAAGAAAAAAAATATATTTTCTAAACCCCCTCATAATTATAAAATTTTGCATAAAGGACAAAATTTATTATTTAAATATTTTATTAAACTATTATACCCTCAACTAAATTTCCTCACCTTCTCCACCCACTCTCTCCCCACCTTCTCTGCTCTTTTACGAGCTCTCTGTTATGATTCTCAACATTCTTCGATCTCCTCCTACGCCGATTCTGTTTTCCGATCACTCTCCGACGGTTCATACGCCTACGCCGCCGCCGCCGGTGTCTTCCTCAAGGCGGTAGAACATGATCGAAGCCTCAACCAAGCAAACGCACAAACAAATTCTCTCTTTTCCTTCTCTCTTCCATTCCTAGGGTTTGGATTGGATTTGTTCGAAGCTCTCGTGATTTCAACCAAAACTGTGAATATACCTAAATCACTCTTAGTTGCAGAGAATTTTCTTTGAATGGCGCATAGGTTTCGCAGTGGAAGAGATCGTCGGAGATGATCGGAGAAAGCTTCGACGACGTCAACGTATCGCCTTCCAATTCTCATGAAGTTCATGTTCTTGCCGTTGATGATAGCCTCGTCGATCAAAAATTCGAATTGTGAAAGAGTATAGAGACGAATCGCGCGACTGTTCAAAATTTTCATATTTGAACACAGTTCTTCAGATTTTTCATATATATATGTGTGTGTTTGTGTGTGTTTGTGTGTGTGAGGGAGAGATTTTTCATTTGGATAGTGTTGTTAAGTTCTTAAATTGATCTATTGATGAGTTGTTACTATATTCTCTCAACTTTTTGTTGTAAAATTGTTTTTTATTTTGATAAATTTTTGTGTCGTGAGTGAGCAATATGGATTGTGTATATGTAATAGATAACAGAGAAGCCAAAGAGGTGATACGAAAGAGGCAATTAACTGTGAAGAAATAGAAGAACAGTGGTTGTGAATGATCTAATTTCATTTGATAGAACCAGAGTAAAATTTTACTCTGGTTCTATTGCTCTGTTTTTTTCATTTGACAGAATCAGAGTAAAATTTTACTTTTATACAGAGTAAAATTTTACTTTTAGTTTCAGAGTCTCACAGTTTACTTGTTTTTCAAAGTAAAATTTTATTTTTATATAGAGTAAAATTTTACTTTTAGTTTCAGAGTGTAAAATTTTACTCTTATTCAGAGTAAAATTTTACTTTTATACAAAGTAAAATTTTACTTTTATGCAGAGTAAAATTTTACTTTAGTTTCAGAGTGTAACATTTTACTCTTATTCAGAGTAAAATTTTACTAAAATTTTACTTTTATACAGAGTAAAATTTTACTCTGAAATACATAGTGAAGATGGCTTAATAGGAGAGCTGATAGATATGAGGGTAATATAGTAAAAGAAACAAGTTTTAAAATATCAGGGGGTTTTGAAAATACTTATATAATTCTTGTCCTTTTGAAAGACAAATTAGATAGTGAGGGGGCTATCACCAAATCCCCCTTTTAAAAATACTATTGTTGTCTATTTTTTTGGTGAAAAATTGAATAAG
The DNA here is from genome assembly GCA_036172215.1 of Camellia granthamiana. Taxonomy (NCBI): domain Eukaryota; kingdom Viridiplantae; phylum Streptophyta; class Magnoliopsida; order Ericales; family Theaceae; genus Camellia; species Camellia granthamiana. The sequence continues at coordinate 86,966,860 of CM069907.1, forward strand.
TTATAATTATCAAATCGACCTAATTTCTTTTACACGAAATATACGAAGTGCTAGACAAAATGAATGGCTCGAATCATCAAAGCAGGGCCCGTGGTGGGCCCCATGAACCCAAACAACGCACTCCAGTCAAAAAACTAGACTGGACAGGATCTGTCTCCTTTTTCTTATAGACCTAAAAGGTCACATTGTAGTGTGCATTACATAAAGGACCAAGTATAAATGCGCATATGTTATGTATTGAGGGACAAATTTGGGTTTTCTCGTAATGTTGAAATTACTAAACATAACACTTCAAAAAAAACTCCGTAGTGTACTTTTCCCAAACATAGCACTCCAATGTAAGACAATAGAAAATGCCTTATTATACTTTTCTCAAACATAACAATTTAACTTTCCAAAAAAAACTCTTTAGTGTATTTTTCCTAAACATAACACTCCAATTAATGTAACTCACAAAAATTCTTTAGTGTATTTTTCTCAAACGTAACACTCCAATGTAACACACTAAAAAATTCCTTAATATATTTTCTCAAACATAACAACGTAATATTCCAAAAAAATTTCTTAGTGTATTATTTCCAAACGTAACATTTTAATTAATATAACACACAAAAACTCCTTAGTGTACTTTTTACAATTGTAGCACTCTAATGTAATGCTCCAATGTAATACTAGAAAATCACACTAATATAAATGTAGATTTCCATGCTCGACACCAATACTTCAGCTACCAATCCCCTCCTAAAAAAAAATCTTCCACACCTAACATTTCCATTCTCATCCCAAAAATGAATTAGAAAATTAGAAAAATGAATTACTAAAGGATATTCACTTAAACTCAAATGGCATAACATAACTTTCAAAATAAAAATGACTAATTGATTCAAAAGAAAACTCTTCAGACTAAATGGATCAACATTCCTCCATATGGGATTTATGGATAAATTTTTCATAATTAAATATTTAGGATTAATTATGATTTAAAATATAACTAGAATAAAAAGTTAAGAATTATAATAAATAATTAAGAATTTATAATTAATTGTGATTTAATTGGATTAACATTAGATATTATAAATTATATATATGAGAGAGGAAAGAGAAAGAAAATAACAAATATATATATATATATATAATTTGAAAGTATTCCAGTTATTTCACATCTATAGTTAACAATATTAACAATTTTAATAGTAATGATACACTTACCAACTTTATTTACCACCTTTAATGTACCAATTCATATGTTAACACACCGTTGGTGTAACAGGTCTCACCACTCATATTTATCTCTAATAATGTGTTAACACGTAAGGTAGTACATTGAAGGTGGTATAAAAAGGTGGTAAGTACAGCATTACTCATATTGTAATTATTTGACTTCATCTCCCTAAATCACTCTCGGCGCACTCATCATTTATCATTTATCATTTTCTCCCTCTACATTCACATTCCTCCATGCATTCTCTTCCTCTACTTTTCTTATCTCTCTCTATATCTCATTTTTTTCAACTACATATTCTCACAACAATCTCTCTCATCACCCTCTTGCTAAGATCAAGAATCAAAGATCACTATCATTACTGAGATAAAATAAAAATAAAAAAATAAAAAACCCCATCATTCCTGATATCAAGCAGCTCCACCATCGCAGGTAGAGCCTCCATCATCCATTATTGGTGTATGCAGCTCCGTTGCACATCGTTGTCACTTCTACCGCACGTTGTTGTTACCTTCATCCCAAGTCGCCGCCGTTTTTATCACACATCATTATTGCCTCTATCACATGCCTCTACCACCTTCATCACATGCCTCTACTACCTCCACCATGCGTCACTTTAAATAGCACTATGAACCATGATTGACCTCCAATATCTACGATCGACTTTGACCCATGACTGTAACACCCCAAAATTTTGAAGATCATTTTAGGAGAAAATTGATTAATCTAAGAGTGATTTATTAAGTAAAATTGTAACAACCCCGACTTGTGATTAACTGTTAAACCATGATTAAGAATGCCTAATAAGTAATTAAGAGGAAATTTTACGTTAATTGCATGTGTTATATGTTATTTGCATTTATATCTATTCATGGTAGGAATATCTATTTGTATTTCTGATTTAGTATGCGAATTGAAGGCCTCATCAGCATCTGATTACAAAATTGACTTGGTTTATGTGTTATTTAGAATTTTAGAATGTTATGGTAGGTTTAATTGAAATTCGATTCGGAGCCAAATATATAGAATAAAATACATATAATTGTTTAATCTAAGCAAGGATTAATCAATCCCACTAATGGCACCTATATAAGCCTAATGTTGTCTCATACCACCAATATACATAGACTTCATCATCTTTTTGTCATCAAAACGTCAGAGAGAGGGAGAGAGAAGACTTGAGCTCAATTAAAGGGAAATTGCTAGAAAATTGGAGGAATTGGAAAGAACTTGAAAGATTAAGCTTCTACACTTGAGAATTTAAAGCCTGAGGTAGGAATTCACTCCTTTAGTTGTGTAGTTGTAGCACTTAAGGCATGAGTTCAAGAGAATTAAGTAGATTAACTTGAGAATTAAGCTAAAGAAGTAGAATTGGAATTAAACCATCCATGCATGTTTATATCATGGAGTTTTGGAAGTTGATTTCAAAGTTTTCCTACATGCATGTTCATATTTTGGTTTTGTTATGAGAATTCAACTCCTCTTTGTGCTATACATCTCATTCTACCAAGATTTGGAAAGTTTGAACTCAAGGAAATATGTGCATGTTATGTTTTCAACATTTCAAGTTTAGTTTTGTGCAATTAACAAAGCTTTTGGGATTGAATTTGCGAAATGGTTTCTAATTCTTTACTTACTATGAGTTTCTCACTGTTTGACCAAGTTTTGGCCCAAAAGGATATGTTTTGTTGGTTTGAAATTGAGTTTTGAACTTGAATCAACAATCTGGAAATTCCAGAATTTGCACCCTCCACTCGAGCAGTGGAGTCTGTGCTCGAGCGGAGAATGCGAGCTCTCAGTACTTTCATAGAGTTTGGGGGGCTGGCTCAAGTGGCAAAATTTGCGCTCGAGTGGCCACCCTTATTTTGACCTTCCGCTCAAGCGACCGAGGTTGAGCTCAAGTGTAAAATGAGAGCTCCCAAAAGTTTTACAGACTTTTGCAAACCGCTTGAGTGACCAAAGTTGCACTCGAACGGAGACCCTTTTTACTCAACCTAGCACTCAAGCGACCGTCGAGCGTCTGTCGAGCGGAAAATTCAAGCAACCGAAGTTGCGCTCGAGCGGAGTGCCCTGTTTTTGAAAATTTTGTTAAGTGTTCTGAAGTACATTTTGACATCCTCATTGCATCTTAGGCATTCCTAAGCCCTAATTAAGACATTATAATGAGGATAAAGACTAGAAACACACCAATGTAGAAAAGAAATGAGTTAAGTGTCTTCCGAACACATGTTTCAATGTATATCCATTATGCATTTGTGTAGGTCACGAGCCGTAAGCTACCTGGTTATTTGCTCTATTTGTCTGCTATTGGACCCATCTGAGTGAGTAATAACTCTATAAAGATATGTTCAATATATAATACTTTTTGAACATTATGATACGATATGATCAGTTTCTGAAACGAATGGTACAAAATGCTATTTTGAGATTACATGAATGATGGCCCAATTCTTTGAAATGTATTTGTGGTATCCTTAGCAAAGGCTCTCGCCCAGGGGAGATAATACTGTGGCTTATGGTCGTGAGGCCCTCGACCGGGGGAAACAATACTGTGGCCTATGTATGTGATATGACACCCAGTACTGGAGGTTTCATTATAGGACTTGATATGAATGACCAATGTGCTTTGTTAACGCTAGTGGATGTACCACACATGATTTGAGTATGAATATGTTATATGACTCTGTTTCTGATACGAATACGAACATGTTTATGTTTCTGATTGTTAAGGGATTTGAAATATGATTTCTGAATCTATTATGGACATCATTTCATTAAAATCTTTACTTTGTTATTATTCGTTAGGCTCCAGCTCACCGTATTATTTATGTATATAGGTGATCAGGCACGTGACCAGACCTAAGCTGTTGCCTGGAGCCAACCACAGTGCCTCCCGAGGAGGTTCCCAGAATGTCACTGGTCGAGTTTGTGAATCAAATTATAAGTTTGAGACTTTTGTTTGTTTTAAAGAACAGTTCTTTTGTGGTATATGTTTAATGACGATGTAAGATGGATATGTATATGACGTCATATGTGGGTATATGTATATAAGTTTTAAATTTTTTCCCATGTATGTTTACACAGCTCTATGGACTATCTTTATTTTATATATTTGCTTCCGCAGCTCCTTATTATGTGATGATTTGTTCAGAGGCCTTTGGTAATTCCAAGATTACTGGCCGGTTACGATGCTAAACCTATAGGGGCGGATTTGGGTCGTGACAAAAATATTATATTTCTTGTCTCTATTATCTCTTAAATAGCAAATGGAATTACTAACATCATTAAATAACCGTTTGATTTACAAACCTATACTTAATTACATAATAAATAACAAAAATGCCATATCCTCAAGTTAAACCTTGGTCTACAATCTTTAGTTAAAAAAGGTAGTATGGTGTCCTTCAAGAATTAAGGTATTGGTTCGTGATTCATACTTGAAAGAACAATGTGCACATCACTATCTCTACACTACATGTACGCATACTTTGCCAAGTATATTCAATAGCTAATATCAACAACAAAGATTACAAAATAATACCCTAATAAGTCCACTAGTATGCACTATTGGCCAATTCTAGTATCATAATAGCTCAACTCAAATAAACACACCCATCATCACAACCTAACTTGTACTCTTTCCCCCTTTTTCCATCAAGAACACAACCTAGAGGTCACTAGCCTTTGAGCTTGTGTAGTACCTTTTTCAAGCTCTAATCAGATAATGAACTTCCACATCATTCAATCAAGTTTACACAAACTCGAACTTGCACTATCCATCAACCAACGACCATGATTACTAATTTTCCAAATTTTCTAACTCTCTTGTTAGATAATTAACTCAATTGAGTTATATTATCAATTTCAATTTTTATAACTATTATTTAATTTGGGGAACACAATTAGTCATTTACCTACACATAATTTAATCACACAATTCAAGAATAATAAGACTAACATGCAAATCAAGTGGAATGCACAAATTCAACTAATTATCCTTCAAATTCAAGAAGAAAAAAAGGGTTCAAAAACCACCTCAAGGAGCCCAAAAGCAGGTCATAGTACATAACTCATCCAAGTGTAGGTTATTCAACAGACTGTTCGTGGTCATTTATCAATCTATTAAGTCTTAAAAAGCCTTATTTCCTACGTTTGGACCTTCAGGCCGCTCGACCACCTTACCAATTCAATGCAATTTTTTTATTGTAATAGAGGGCAGGTTTTCATTGAATACTTAACCAAATTTAGATACAATGCATTCATGACCATAAGAGCCCACAACCAACATAAATTGTCACATTTTGAGTTTGAGCGGTGGAGTTACCGCTTGAGCGATGAAGCGAGGCTCTTAGAATCTTCTCTGTAGGTCTAAAATCCTGGAAGGAGAGATTTTTCGATCGAGTGACCAAGTTACCGCTTGAGCAGTTCTTGCTCTTACACTGCTCAAACGGTCTATTCGGGTTTAGCCAACTTAAAAGTCCCTTTTAGACTCATTATTTTCACTTTTTTATTTCCTCTTCTCTCTTCTCTCTCTAGTTCTCAAAAACCCTACCTTCTCTTTCTAGAAATCTCTTATCTCACCAAGAATCAAGCTTAGATCCCTTATAAAAAGTTAAGCCCACGTAGAAATCACTTTTGCACCGATTGGATTGTGTTTTCTTGAAAATTTCTTCTTGGCTCTTGCCTTTTTGCTCTAACTTTTGAGGTAGGGATACCTTTAACTTAATATATATATATACATGATTTGAGATGTGTATGTGATAATTTTCCTAGATATATTGATGTATGAGATGAACCACATGTTTTACCATGAAATTTGATGTTAAAAAGGGTGATTTCTTCCAAACCCTTTAATATTTGAATATTATTGACGTATTTGAAGATAATACTTGAAGACTTAATGATTTATCAAGGAAATGAGAAAATAAAACCCCAAATTCTTGAAAACGCTAGAATCTAAATGTTAATTTATGAAGGGTTTTGGGATAAATTGATTTCCTACTATGAAATTGAGATTGACTTTTGTAGACACCCCATTTTGACCGACCCTAAGACTTGGGCGCTTTCTTTTAATTACTCGACGATGAAAACAAGAATGTGTTTCTTGTAGAATTCTCAGTAAGAAGTATGGAATTTGCACTTCATTTCAAACCTTAAGCTTGTTTTGGTCAAGTGTTTAAGTCTCATTCAAAACTCTCTTTCGAAACTTTCTTTCCTCACTTTGTTTTGAATATTTTCGTTGTGTTCAGAGGCTCATTTTGAAACTTCAAAATGAAACTTTTTTTGAGGAAATCGAGAAAAGAACAGTTTGGAAATACGAGGAAATGATGATAATTTTGTCGAAAAATCCTGTTTCGTGCAAAATAGCCAGCCACAACCAACTTTTTGGGTCAACCGGCAACCAGCCAAGGTTTTTTTGGCCGGCCGGCTAATTTTCCCAGGAGCAAGTCAGTTTCAGCAGAATTTTTGTTGAATTCATGTGGGTTATGCCAATTCGGATATTATTGATACATTCAGTGCACGAGATGCACACCCACTCCCTTCCATTATCCTTCTTTGGTCTCCATTATCAAAAGGATGTTTGTCTCTTACCTAAAAGAGAGCATCCATTTCACCCACCCTTGTCATCCTATCATCCATGTATCCCATCTTGTTTCCCACCTCCTTGATTTTGCCTTCCATTCATTATCTATATGGAGGATCAGAATTTATCAATTAGAAAAAGATGAATGAATGAAGAGAGGAGAGTTAGAGAAAAAAAGAGAGTAGTTTAAGTTTTGAGCCAAAACACTTCCATTTTTCCGTACACTGATATACCACGTTTTCATACATCAAAAGCATCCCATAAATTTTGTTATAGCCAAATTCCAAGAGCCTTGATCAAAAGAGAGTGAGTGTTATCAAAAGAGAGAAAAACAAAGAGTTGTAACTCTCCCTTTCACACATTGTTAAACCACCTAAAAACACCATTCTAATAAGAATTTTGAATTTTCAAACTGAGAATTAAGAACACACCTTCTAAACTTGAGAGTGATCAAAAGGAAGTTCAGAAATCAAATCCTTCTTTGGAAGGTAAATTTTGCACACTTTTCATTTTCTTTTACTTGCTTGCTTTTTCTTTCTTATATTGCTTTTATTGTTTCAATTTCATGTTATAAACCTATTGTAAACTAACTGGAAGTGGTTAGTTGAGCCACTTGCATATTTTCTATTTCTTTTTCTTGTGTTTGAAATAAAACAAAGCTTTTGGCCTGGCTTGATTGGCCGACCAGCTCATCTTTTGGCCGGCTAGCCACTTTTTCCTGGACAGAACCCAGTAGCCTCCTGGTGATGAGCAAAACAGCCTTCGACCGTCTCCGAGGCCCCCATAAAGCTCCCTTTTTTTTTCTATTTTTCTTTTAGTTTAAGAGAGATTTGTGAGAATATATTGTTGTATATTTTTATTCCTCTCCTTCTCTATTTGGATTTGTAATATTCAAAGTGTTGTAATAATTCCCCACTCTTGCTTCTTTCTATCCCATTCTTTTACTCACTTTTCCCAGCTGTACATATGTAATATATTTTGCTTGTCATCATATTCATGCTCTATGCCTTAAGATTTGGTTAAATTTGTATCCGTGGGTTTAATTGACTATTATGTGATTTTGTGCGCTACTTTATGTTTTGAGATGCTTTAAATGCCATATATTAGAAGCTGGATCTTTAGTTGCATTTCATGAGTGAATTGCATTAAGATCTTATATATAGGATCATACATGTTTACTAATTTTGTTTTTGTGCTTATTTGCTGAACGTTAGTAAATATGTAAGTTTTTGTGCTTCAGCATCCCGCTTGTATATTTTCGTACTATGTTTAGTATCCTACCATGCGGCTATTTTTTTATTTGATATAACTCTATACATGCCGATGGATGAAGGTTGTGTTATTTAATTTGGAATAAAATTGATTTTCATGATTGCACTATTTAAAACATTTTCAAGATAATGAAATCTAGTTGTTCCAAAATGGACAACACAATCTATATTTGTTTGCTTCACATTATAAATTTTAGGATTTATTAAATAAATAGAACAAGAACATATAAAGTAAATAAAGATCATATCATGGTTTAGTAAATGCCGATTTTTTGATTGGGTGAGCAGGGGTGCTCAATTAATGACCTTAACCCCCTCATACCTAAGGTTCCGAGCCAATCATCCTTGGTTATGATGAACAGTGGCCTTGGCACAAGTCACAGGTTTCTTAATTTTTCCCAAATATTAGGTGGCGACTCTGAGATCTGATGACACAATCCATTTCTGGCAAATATTTTTGCAATAAAATGGATTTTCTATAAAATTGCCATATATGGACTCTTATCTACGTTTCACATTGCAAACGTGAGACTAGATCGAAGAAATAGAGGGTCTGAACTGTTTAACGCGCGCGGGTACCCCCAAGCAGTGTTACAGTTTCTGGTGACTCGGTTGGGGAAATTAAGAAATCTTGACTTGAACTCTATGAAATGTTTTTTATTTTCAATTATATGTTCATTACATTACAAGCATTGGTGTGCTTAAATCCCGTGCTCATCACCTGTTATCCTAGACGACTATTCGGCTTCGAGTGGATAGATGGACATGGGCTCTAACATAGTGGGAGCACAAGCCTTGGAATCAAGATCACCATGTACTACTTGATCTGCCGGATTGGGTAGGTATATCAATGTCTTTCCAGGTATCCTTTTTAACCAAGGCTGACCTAGTACATGTAATATACTATAGCAACTTCTAGAATTAGGGCAGGATACTTCCCCATGCTAAGATATGTGATGCCACTTGTGTGAATAGTTAAACCCTAGACCATTTCAAAGCTAGGACAGGATAACCCTACCTTTCATAAGGATGTTTGTTCTCTTTTCTACTGTGTGCAATGTATGTATTTGGGGTTCTCAAATCTGATCAACGGGTCAGGCATATCATTTTGAGGGGTTGAGTTTAGTGTGCATAATGGTCAGTTGAGTCGAAATGTTACCGAATTTTTGATTGGGAGTTCCATTTTGTTTTTACTAGGCAGTCGTAGCACTATAGCTTCAGAATGGTCTAATATCCCCCAAGTTTTGTATGGACTCGCGTTGGTAGACTTAGTAGAACCGCAAATTTGGTTCAAGGATAGCCAGTGTTAGTTTCTCTTGCGCCCGTTACAAGGAGGAAGGTTAAAACCTCACTGTTAGAATCTCACCAGTCAGAATTTCTAGGATCTGTAATGGATCCACCTTCAATGGTGATAGACCTACTTCTAGTGGTGATGGGCCAACCTCCAGTAGTGACAGACCCACTTCCAATAGTGATGGACCCACCTCTAGTAGTAACAAACCTCTAATAATAATGGACCAACCTCCGGCAGATATAGCAAACATGTTGTTATCCCTTCAACAAAGCATGGATACTATTACCAACAAGGTTGCCACCAATCGTGAGGCTCTTGCTGAATTGAAACACCCATCTAGGGCATCCACATCTCATCCACCTCTAGTGGATCATCTGGTTTTGGATCCACCTCCGCCAGTTGAAGAATTGTATGAACGTAATCTACAAGAAGATTTTAGTGTTCCTACACAACCAATGGGAAGACTTTTCTCCATGGATATTGGTCAAACTGACCCAGCTATGCTAAGAATATCCAAATTGGAGAAAATGTTCAAAAAATCAAAAAGGATCTACTCCATTCTAAACATCGAGGATGGGCTTATAGAAACAATTGTGAGGCTGCCTGAGTGGTTTAAAATGCCGCACATGGATAGATTTGATAGGGCTAGTGACCCTATGGTCTATATTCGCCTTTCCTCGGATGTTCTAAAACCCATGGGCTTGACTCGGCCTCAAAAACTTTCCTTGTTTGAGAGAACTTTATCTAATGTAGCTGCCATCTAGTATGCTAAATTAGAAGACTCAAAAAAATAGAGTTAGGAGGAGTTAGCTGAGGCTTTCATCACCCAATATTCTTACAACACTCAGATCAAAGTAACCACTCGAGAATTAGAGGTGACTCGACAAGAGCTCAACAAGAGCTTTATGGCATTTACCACCAGGTGGAGGGAAAAAGTAGCTATGATGACAAGCGGACCTTTGAAAAAAGATCAAGTCTGTATGGTGGTCAAAAATCTACATGGAAGATTCCTACAAAAATGATAGTTCTCCTACTTTTTAACTTTAAGGACGTCCATGAGATTAGGGTTCAAATTGAGAATGCTATCAAACAGGGGATTGTTACAGAAGGAAATGAGCCCGTGAGAAAGATATTCACTCACAGTTCTAATGCAACTCCCAGTAATAATATAGTTGCCAATGCTATACCCTCAGAAATCAACACTGTCACCACTGCCAAAACAACCAATCTCTCTGCCAACCCAGCCTGAACCTCAACTAGAGCATTCACCCCTCTTTATATATCCCTTACCAAAGCCATGAGAATCTTGATAAAAAGAGGATATCTCAAACCTCTTGATCCTCGACCACTTCCCGATCTACTCCCAGCCAAACATGACCCTACCAAACACTGTGTCTTCTACCAGCAGTCCAGGCATGACACTGATCGTTGCTATCACCTTCGTCATGAGATTCAAGATCTCATTGACAATAAAACAATAGCTCCACCTCAAAAGCCCAATGTCACAACAAACCCATTGCCACCCCATGACAAAATACCATCAATTCCCAACCTTAACCTCATCCATACACTGCCATCCACCTTTAACTCTAGTATACACATCACACTTTCCCATTTGCCCAAGCCCGAGGTGCTTATTTCAGAAAGCGTTGGTTTATTCATGATATATGCACTTCGATTCTAGCCAAAACCCCAACATCCCGTGGTGGCAGATGATTTGGAGCTAAAATTGGGCATTATAGCAAATAGTCTCACGGGCATGCAGTTCCTTTTTTATGGTTTTCTTAAGCCATGGATTGATCAAGAAGCAAAGAAGCACTGAAGAAGTTCTAGGTCTGACACTGGCTGAATCTGTGATAGATCTTGAGACTAGCACGGCACCAATAAATTCAAGAGATATTGTGACCATTTCTATGATCGGGGATGGACCACCTGCTAAAATTCTGTTCCAGACGTAGTGGATGGCACACACTGTATTTAGCAATATGAGAATGTTTTTATTTTACTTTTTGAATTGGGTGTTGAGTCTGAACCTGATTTCGCCAAGTTTATGGAGCTGGTATCAGGATCGAGTCAGTCTTGTGAAATCAGAGTCTAGTGATTTCGGGAGTGATAACCCAGACATTATTGTCCTGTTTGTGTCTGTCTTTTCATTATGCATTCGAGTCTGTTCATTGAGCCAAAAAGTTCTAAATGAAAATGCAGTAATTTTCACCTACTTTTCTGTTCCTGTAACTCATTGCATTGACCAAAATTTTCCAAAGTTTTTCCAAAACTTTGATAAAAATAAAAAAAAAAAAAAAACGAAGATGAAGGAATTATTCGGGATTTGAAAAATTGATCAACTACTAGAAAGAGATATGTTCTAAGCTTAATGGATGAGATCATTGTTGTTAATGTGGGTATTGAGAAGGATCTTGGCTTAGTCCAGATTGGTTCTACATTATCTTCATAAGAGCACGAGCAACAAGTCGCTTCATTAAAAGATTTCAAAAAATGTTTTTGTGTGGTCCTACAAAAGCATGCCTGAAATTGATCTTGAGATTGTACAACATAGGATCACTCTCAAGCTTAAGACCTGATCCCTTAGCTATCAAACCTTGCTTCAAAATGTTCAATGATCAACCAAAGTATAAGGTTTGCATAGCCGGATTGGAAGCATCCCTTGAACTAGGGGCAAAAAGATCAGATATGACAGAAGACGGCTTACATAGTCGAATTGGAAGCAACCCTCAAACTAGGGGCAAAAAGGTCGGATGTGATCGAAGATTCAAACTAGGTTGTTTCTCAAGCCATTGGATACCGAAAAGAAAGTCAAATCCCAGAATTAGAGAGAAGAAGATTTATTACTGAAGGACAATACATATCCATAACCTTATAGGCAAATTCACACCCAATTAGACGAGTCCCTACATCATCATCAAGACTATTTGGTTAGGAAGAGCAGTCGTTCTCATGGACTTAGATGGCCTAGAGATCTCACAACCAATCAATCAATTTGGACAAGCTAAAAAAAGTACTATTCTTGCGAGGCTTGCTGGGTCGAAAACCCGGAAAGGCAATTCAAGTAAAAGTTAGAGCAGAAAAACAAAAATGAAAAATGAAAAAAATAGAAAAAAAAAAAAAACAAACAAACAAACAAAACAAAACAAAACAAAACAAAAAAACAAATAAAAAATTGGAGAAGAGCTCATAAGGTCGAAAACCAGGAAGGGCGCCTTTAGCAAAAGTTAGAACACAAAATGAGAGTGTTAATACCTGAGTGAGCCTTACCTGGAACTACGTAAGGCCTGATTCCTATCTTTGGGATACGTAGGCAACTTCATCTTGAAATTTGGGCCCAACTATTTTTGACTCACTCATCTCGTCCATGTTTGATTAGTGTATCTTTATTTAACTCGGTTATCCTGTGGTTATCCTGTGCATGTTCAAATTGGGTTATCTTCATTTGGTTCGGTTGTCCTACCTATTCTTTGTGATATTGCAAGACAAATCAAGTAGTAATGCAGTGTATCTTGCTTGGATTATTTACTTGATATTGTGTATCTCAAGGGTTGATTCCATGTTGGTCGGGTAGTGGCCATTTGCAAAAACAAATTCTGAGGACTTTTAATGAAGTCAACAAATCTTCTCAAAAATTATTCCATTTTTGCAAAATTCAGACCATTCTTTGGACCAAAAGGAAAATTTTCAGTGCTCACAGCTTGACTTACATGATGTCAAAACAGAGAGTGGAACAAGCATGTTAATCTAACTCTCATGTTAATCAAAATCTTTTTAACAAAAACAAAAAAAGAAAAAGTCAAAGCAATGAACTAGGAGCATAGTCAAGTCAGGGATTCTGTCTTCTCTATGCACTCTTGAGTTTCATACATGTTTCAACTGGCTGGCTAACAATTTAGTCGGCCGTCCAAGTTGTTAGTTAACTCTAGGTGCTTCTTGATTGTTTTAGCTGGCCAGCCACTTGTTTAGCCAACCGGCCAATTTTCTAGCCAGTTCATCAATTCATTCAGCCGACTGATTAATGAATTATCCAACCTATCAATTTTTTACTTGGTTAGACAACAAATCAGCCGACCGCCCAATCAATTATCCGGATGGCCAATTTCAAAATGGATCCAGAATGGAAAACTACAAAATTTTTGTAGGCTTAATGGTTTGTCTTTTAGAGTCTTGTTTTTAGTATCTTTCATTCCAGTAAGTGTAAATAAGTGTGTTTGGATAGCTTTTGCTTTGTTTTTCTTTCATTAAGTCGTTTCTTTGATTTTTGGTCAGTTGAGGGCTCAATGTTCAATTCAGAATTCATTACAATTCAATCATTCTCAGATTCAAATTCGAAACAAAATATTTTTCATACTCAAGTGTTGTGCCATTCATGCATGATGTGCAAAAACGAAACTCATTTTATTAAACTTTAAGGGTGAAGCCTCGATCAGCATTACACCAAAAAAAAAAAAAAATTCAAACAACAAAAGAAAAATTTGAAGCATTGGTGCTCCTTCTTAAACAAAAACAGGAAAAAAAAAAAAAAGGACATAGAGGGAAAAATTGAAAATACAAAAAAGAAAGGGACTTTTTCTCGTATTCCGGCAGTAGCCCAGTGGCAAAGATTACAAACCGACTTCATTGGTAGACAACTTCGTCGTTCGACTCTACCGTTAGTTGCCGCGCCACATCTTCAATCTTGAGAAGCCTTTGAAGACTCTGCCTCGGCATTGGCAAAGCTTCCGAAAGAAATTACTCTTCGTCGGCCTTCAAATGAGGAATATGAAGGACCTTTGAATCGAACCACAGAGGTCGCCTTCTGTTTCAGCTCCTTGTTTTGCTTCTTTAAATTGTCAATCTCTTCTTGAGCATCCTTGTACATACGTTGGAGCAAGGAGAGTTGGGCATTTAATCGATGTACCTCACTTGTCCTGTTCTGCAGCCGGTGGGACAAATTAGAGACCGCGGTCACCGTCTCCACACATGACTTCAATGTGTAGTCATTGGCATCAATATCAGACTGTGTTGCCATTGTTTGCTCGACTGACAATGCAAGAAAGCTGAGAATAGGGGCAAGAGCAGGGGCAGGGGAACTCTGTCAAGGCTCGGAGGTGCTGGCCTCAACATTCTCAATTGGGGAATCATTAAGGTCAAGGAAGAAAGTGAGAAGACGGTGAGAAGAGGCCATATCAAAGGAGAGTAATGCTTCCAAAGAGAAAATGGACAAAGTAATAGCAGAGGGAGTTTGCAGCTTTCTTCTTTGCTTTCTCACAAGCCTCAGTTTAAGAAGAAAACGGAAGAGAAGAATAAGCTAAAAGAATAGTGGATTGTCGAGGCAATCTTTGATAATTGCGGTTGGTCTAGCTGCTGTTGGTCAGGCGTGCCGTGATTGTTGAAATCGCACATCAGACACAGTGCTCGATGAAGATGAACGAGGGGGAGAGAGACAAAACATAGGAGGAGTGTATATATTTTGTATATATATGTCTGTGTATCTGTATGTCTGTGTATGTACATGTCTATGTATCTATATTTGTATGTCTGTGTTCATATATATATGTATATGTATATTTATATGTATATGTATATGTATATGGTGTGTACGTATATATTTTGTCTATGTGTATATACATAGTACGTATTTTGTATATTATTTGTATCCGTATATGTATATATGGTATGTATATAAATTTTCAAAAAAAAAATTCAAAAAAGAATCATTAAAAAAAAATAACAAAATAAGAAAAAAAATTTGTAAAAAAAAAATAAAAAAGAAGAAGAAAAAGAAAAGAAGAAGAAGATTTTGGAAAATGAAGGAAAAAAAATCATTTTATCTGTTGTGCATCCATCATATCATTGCATATTATATGTCTCACATTGCCCCTTCGTGTTGTTGCATTCATCATCACACTTGGACTGTCTATTACATTTGTCATACATGGTTACAATCCATTCACATCACTTCAAACTTTTTGGTTACAACTTTTCTCCTTTACCTAGTTGAAACCATCACCCCATTTCGTATTGAGATACGGTCTAGGTTTTGTATATTAGTTAAGACCCCTTTCTCTTTCACTCGATTGAAAATCATCGCCCAATTTTGTATTGAGGCACGGTCTAGGTCTTGTATATTGATTAAGACCCCTTTCTCTTTTACCCGATTGAAACCATCACCCTATTTCATATTAAGGTATAGTCTAGGCCTTATATATTGGTTAAGACCCATTTCTCTTTTATCTGGTTGAAATCAATCCCCTATTTCGTATCAAGGTACGGTCTAGGTCTCGCTGTTTGATTAAAACATTTTTTTTATCCTCTTATGTGAGTGTGTTTGGATTGTACCTTCTTTTTTTTTTTTTTTCATCATTTGCATAAGGCTTGTATCACCATATATTACATTTTGCATTGCATAAATCATGCATTTTCAAAAGGAAAAAAGAAAAAAAAGAATTCAACATTCAATTGAATTAGCATATTATTTGCATGGTTACAACTATCACTATTGCATCACTTGGCTACAATCTACTAACATCAACACTTGATTACAATATTTTTCATCAGTTAATGCTGGCCCCTCTTTGGGATGCTGATAATATCCCTTTCTAGGGTTGGGTTGTCAGTTCAAACCATCTTCAGTTAATACCTCCCCTATTTTGGGTTGTAGGTTCAAACTATTCATCGGTTACATTTCCTTATCTTATGTGAGTGTGTTTGGATTGTATCTCTTGTTATACTACATTGTACATCATGAATTTTGAAAAAGAGAAAAAAAAAATTCGACTTCGCGAAGCATGTAAGTCTAGTTTTTAATTGCACTTTGAGCATGTCATTTGCATTATGTCCCTGAACTACGCTGGTTTGATTCCTTGCAAAGGGATACGTAGGCAACCCTTGGGTTCAACCAACTACATTTACATCTTGTTTGTTTGCCCAAGTCTTACGGCCTTGTAAAAAATGTCGTCTTTGGGCTTTGACATTCATTCACGTCAAGAAATGACTTCGAGTTCTGTTAAAGAGGGGCAACTGTAGACACCCCATTTTGACCGGCTCTAAGACTTGGGCGCTTTCTTTTGATTACCCGATGATGAAAACAAGAATATGTTTCTCGCAGAATTCTCAGTAAGAAATATGGAATTTGCGCTTCATTTCCAACCCTAAGCCTGTTTTGGCCAAGTGTTTAAGTCTTGTTCAAAACTCTTTTTCGAAACTTTCTTTCCACGCTTTGTTTCGAATATTTTCGTAGTCTTCTGAGGCTCACTTTTAAACTTCAAAATGAAACTTTTTCTGAGGAAATCAAGAAAAGAACAGTGTGGAAAGAGGAGAAAATGATGATAATTCTATAAAAAAATCATGTTTCGTGCAAAATAATCAGCCACGACTAACTTTTTGGGTTGACTGGCCAATGCCAACGTTTTTATGGCCGGTAAGCTAATTTGCCCAGGAGCAGGACAGTTTCGGCAGAATTCTTGTTGAATACGTGTAGGTCATGCTAATTCAAATATTATTGATACATTCAGTGCACGGGATACACACCCACCCCCCTCCATTATCCTCCTTTCGCCTCTATTGTCAAAAGGATATTTGTCTCTTACCCAAAGAGAGCATCCTTTTCACCCGTCCTTGTCATCATATCATCCATGTCTCCCACCTTGTCTCCTACCTCCTTAACTTTGCCTTCCATTCATTATCTATATGGAGGATCAGAATATATCAATTAGAAATAGAGGAGTTAGAGAGAAAAAGAGAGAAGTTTAAGTTTTGAGCCAAAACACTTCCATTTTTCCATACACTGATATACCACATTTTCATACATCAAAAGCATCCCATAAATTTTGTTATAGCCAAATTCCAAGAGCCTTGATCAAAAGAGAGTGAGTGCTATCAAAAGTGAGAAAAATAGAGAGTTGTAACTCTCCCTCCACACACACTGTTAAACCACCCAAAAACACCATTCTAATAAGAATTTTGAATTTTCAAATTGAGAATTGAAAACACACCTCCTAAACTTGAGGGTGATCAAAAGAAAGTTTAGAAATCAAATCCTTCTTTGAAAGGTAAATTTTGCACAGTTTTCATTTTCTTTTACTTCCTTGCTTTTTCTTTCTTATATTACTTTTCTTGCTTCAATTTCATGTTATAAACCTATTGTAAGCTAACTGGAAGTGGTTAGTTAAGCCACTTGTATATTTTCCGTTTGTTTTTCTGGTATTTGAAACAAAACTAAGTTTTTGGCCGGCCAGCTAAAAGGTAGTCGGCCAGCCAGCCCATCTTTTGGCCGCCCAGCCGGCCACTTTTTCTTGGACAGAACTCAACAGCCTCCCGGTGATGAGCAAAACAGTATTCGACAGTCTCCGAGGCCTCCCTAAAGCTCCTGTTTTCTCTATTTTTCTTTTAATTTAAGAGAGATTTGTGAGGATATTTTGTTGTATATTTTTATTCCTCTCCTCCTCTATTCGGATTTGTAATATTCAAAGCGTTATAATAATTTTTCACTCCCGTTTCTTTCTATCTCGTTCTTTTACTCACTTTCCCTATCTATACATATGTAATATATTTTGCTTGTCTTCATATCCATGCTTTATGCCTTAAGATCTGGCTAAATTTGCATCTGTGGGTTTAATCGACTATTATATGATTTTGTGCGCTACCTCATTGTCATGAACCAAATTCGCTCCTATAGGTTTAGCATCTTAACCGCCAAGTAATCCGTAGATTACTGAAGGCCTCTTAAACAGAAATCAAATTATTAGGGGCTAGCAGAAGCAAATAACAAATATACAATATCTATTGAACTATGCAGACATATGTGGGACAGAAAAATTTTAAACTTTATATATATATATCATACGTCACATTTACGTCATCACATTTATACGGATAAGACAAAAAGGGACTTAGCCCTAATTACAGAATAAACAAAAACTTAAACTTTAATCACATAGCCAAAACCACTTGACATATCCGAAACCTCCACGGGAGGCACATAGGTTAGCTGACAAGACAAAGTCCAGGCAAAAGCTCTAGTCCTTGTCACGCGCTTGATCACTTACGTGCATAAATAATATAGTGAACTAGAGCCCAGTGAATAACAACAGAGTAAAGGATTTGATGAATGATGTCCATAACAGATTTAGAAATCAGAATACAAATCAGAAACGTATTCTTATACACATGCAAATTTGTAAACAGTTATACGTGGTACATCCATTAGCTAGCAGATCAAATTGGCTATAAAGACCCACATGCAGAGTAACAGATCAAATTGTTCATAAAGACCTACGTGCAGAGTAACAGAGCAGATTGGTCATAAAGACGGACGTGCATATCAGATAGTTGATTATGCATAATCAGTTCCATAAATGGAACCCATGTGAAACCCTAGTACTAGGTAATAGATAACAATAACAGATAATAGATAATAGATACAAATAATACTAAGGATGCCACTATTATATTTTAGAAAATTGGACATTTATTCATGATTCACAAAATAGCATTTCAGAAAACAGATTATATCATATCAGTCAAAAAATACTTATAGCTTTACAGAGTTGTTAATCATAGATAGCTCCAGACGTAGATTAGACGGACGATAGCGCGTGACCTACACAAACATATAACATATACACATTGAAACACAATATCACTTTATTGATCAAACTTGACTTCTCTTGTCTTTTTCTGTCTAAGTAATCCAAAGTTCTACTACGCTTATTCTTTCTTTATTCAAATGAATCGGGTTCTCATTTCACATATTCTTTCATTACTAAATCCTTCTTTTCCAAATAGACTGATTTCTTACTTGGCTTCTCAATCAATTACTACAAAATCAATGATTTATTCTTTAACCAACTAATTTATGTTGATTGTTAGCTTATTAATTTTCATTGAGTCATAATTCTTGCTTAGAAATGTCTGGGAGGAGATGAGATGAAAATATGAACAAAGTGTGATTTTTCAAAACATGCTGAAAATAGCCTGACTGCTCGAGTCACCACTTGATCACTTGAGCGGACTGTATTGTCTGTAAAAATAGTGGAAGCTCGTAATGTTTGCTCGAGCCACCAATTGGTCACTCGAGCGGTCTGGAAATTTTTTTGGATTTTCAAAACTGCAGATTTAGCTTCCAAATTTCATTTCAAATTTAGATTCATGCATGACTCAATTTAAACATGTAATGTCATTAATAAATATGAACACATGACTAATTTCCAAATCTCAATACAAAAACCTTCTTAATTTGTCTAAATTTAAATTTAATTCATTTCCTTCATATCAAACTCAATTTCAAACTCATAAGTTCTAAAATATGAATTAAGTTTCAAAATATAATTTCAAAACTTAGGTTTAAACATGGCTTGTTTAAAAATATACAAATTTTTAAATAAGTAGAAAACTTGATCATTTTTAAACCATTTACATCAAAACTCCTTTAATATAAAAATTAAGCTCATTCTTCATAGACTTATTGTCACGACCCCATTCCGGCCCTAGTAGAATGGTGTCGTGATGGCCAGTAATCCAAAATTACTAAAGGCTAACTTACAAAAATTCACACAATCAGAGTATAAATATATGGGGCCTACATGTGCGGAAGCAAATTTAAATCTAAGTAGTCCATAAGAGCTGTGCATAGATCAAATGAAATGACATACATCTTAACATGGTTTTACAACTTGGATACAAATAAAATAAAGTACATATTACATTTTGATCAAAAGGCTTCTCAAGCCGACATATACAAAAGAAGTGAATTAAAACTAAGAAACATAATTTTCAAGAGGTTAGCAAAATGAATCCAAAACAACTTGCAAATAACATCTAGGCGTCACCGCCTTCTTGCTCGCCACCTACATATATATAAAGGGGAGGGTGAGCTTAGATACTCAGTGAATGATATAATTAATAAAGGTTTGAATGAATGATATCTGAGATCTTTATCAAAACAATACATATCATAGCTTGTCACAAAACATGGGATGAATCAAGTTCATCAATCAAATCTTTCAAATCTTCTTGGGATGTTTAATAACATCTACATAATACAAGGGATGACATTCCTGACAAAACAAGGGAATAATCGACCCGGAATCGATTAGACAAACCCACCCGTACAAGACCGTTGGTGGCAAGGGAGATATCTCAAATAAGGGTGCTACCTCGGCTTACAGTCCCCTAGCACGAAAGGACTTTCCAAGAATGTCATCAAAACAAACGTAATACTTGATTCAGAAATTAGAGGACAATCATTCATGCTTGATCAAATACTTTTCCAAAATGAAGCAAAGCTTTATCAAAACTTTATAACATAGCTTTATTAAAAATACCACTCACATAGCTCTTCGGGTGTAGGGATTAAGGCAAGAATCCAAGATCTACAAATACATAATAAAGTCTACTGAATGCATTTCAAGAAAACAAGAAGGAATGCTCAAAGATGGTTGTGCAATGCATCCTTAAAACAAGCTTTACATGAATGAAAATGATCTCGGCATTTCTTTCCAAAACCAAGTCAAGACAAAGTAAAACATGTGCTGGAAGTCAAAATACTCTTTTTCTTCTTGGAAAAGCATGCTGGGTACCAACTAGGTCTTGGAATGGATGCACAGAAATGATCTAGGCAAAAATGACCTAGCTGAGTGAACTTAGGAGGTCTTGGCCGAGGTCCCACACCTTTTGGCCAAGGTGTGGTTACCTAGGCTTCGGTGTGCAGCTGCCTGCCGAGGTGTTACAAGGTGTCGGCAAGGGTGTACTATGGTCGGCCTAGGTGTGCAGTGGTTAGCCTAGGTGTGCATGCAAGATAGACTAAGGTGCAAGTGATCATGCAAGGTTGGCCAAGGTGAGATACGATGCTTGGCCTAGGTGTGAGATTTAGGCAAGAGTGGTCTCGGTGACCACACCTAGGGAAATGTGAAGTCTGGAAATCTGGGTTTCCTCCCTTGTAGAACATGAAGAACATGAACATGAAGAACATGAATGCTAGATTCATAACTTTTATTCCAAAATCTGAGATTTCATGAGATGAGTTTGAAAACATGGACCTGGGTACCCATACTTGAAGATCTTATGAAAACAAACACAAAAATATGGATCTTGATACAAACTTTCGGATCAAAACATGATTTTATTTTAAGAATACAAGAACATCATTTTCTCTTTCTAAAACAAACTTTAAATCAATGCATGGCTCATGAATCATGCTAGATCATGCAATGTGATCGGATCAATATAAAGAATAACAAGAGTAGATCAAGAATCTAACCTCAAAACACGGATCTAACGGTTCAAGGTGTGAAGATCAAGCTTGGAAATCTAGTTCTCTCTCTAAGAACTTCTTCCTCTTCTTCCTAGAGCTTCTCTCTCTAAAAAGGCAAAGATATGACAAAATGATGTGGGTTTCTCTACTGCCAGCAGACTTAACCCTCTGCTGGGACACGTGGCAACGTCTTGTTGGGTCTCTTCAAAAGGTGACCAGAGTGAAAAGACAAAGATATGACAAAGTGTGTATAACAAGTAAGGTGACATGGGCTCTCTGACAAGGCAATGATCTCGGATTAGGACATAGGCTTCGGCAAGTAAGGTCTCAATGATCTCGGCTAGGAAGGATAACACTTGACCTAGTTGTACCACACCTCGGCCTAGATGTGCCACACCTCGGTCTACGTCATACCAGTCCCGGAACAAGATCACTAGGTGCAAGGATCAAAGATCTAGGACGCCTAGATGATAACATCTCGGCCTAGATGATACACATCTTGGCCTAGGTGATGCACACCTTGGCCCTAGGTGATGACATCTCAGCCAATATGCCAGGGTGAAGGTGGAGGTCAACCAAAGTGGTTCCAAGATGGTCCTAGGTGTTGGTGTGCAATGGCCTAGGTGTAAAAGGCTCAAAGGTATGACCTAGGCTTAACATAACCTAGGCTTGGCATGACCTAGGCTTAACATGACTTAAGCTTGGCATGACCTAAGCTTGAGACAGCAAGGAAGAAACAAAGCATGCATACAACACTTAGGCAAATCACATAAGCACAAAACAAGATAGAGACCTCTACTTAGGCAAAACAAGTCAAAGTCTACAAATGCAAGCTTAACAAGACAAAATCATGCAAATGCACATGAACATGACTAAGACATGAATGTGGGTTATTACACTTATAATTTTTTCAAAATTTAGTTCTTGTTTCATCAAGACATGGAATCAATTCTCAGAAATCTTTAATGCATGTACAATTAGAGTATCAAAATTTGTAGAATTTGTTCATGCATGTAGGAATTAGACTCTAACTCATGTAAGATATTCAAAATCAAATCCAAAATAATTAGTTTTCATAATCATGAACATGCATGTAAAGAATTTTTGAACTTCTTTTTCTTTAAAGTACAAAACATAAAATTGGGCATATAAACTCATAAATTTCTAAAAAATTTAACAAGATTTAAGCTTCCATGCGTCTAACTTTGAAATTCAAACCAAAAATCATGAAAATCATCTTTCATGAACATGAATCTATCTTAAGTTCTTATTCAAACCCATTTCCTTACAAATCCCATGAAATTGATTCCATATCTTTCTTAAATTAAACCCCAATTTCAGATTTATATGTTTAATCCATGCATAGAAGATTATAATCTTTAGGAAAACATTTGTCTACAAAGAATTTGGAGATTAATAGACTTAAAACATACTTTCCATGAAATTTTCTTGAAACTCATCTCAACTCAAAGTTTCTTCAAATCTTTATTTTTAATTTTTTCAAAATCCATCTTGAATCAATTTATGTCTAGATTATTTAAACAGGATGTAATTTCTTACCTATAATCTTCAATTTGATGAATCCCTTCACAAATTCTTGAGCCTTCTCCTTCTCTCTTTTTCCCTCTCGATTCTCTCTTTTTCTTTTTTCTTTTTTTGAGCTTCTCCTCTGCTCAAAATGAGTACAATGAATTGCAAAATCTAGACTCCCAACAGATTACACACTCACACACACCTCCCTTCTTGTTGATACAACACGCAGACACACACTTGCACTATTAAGGCTCCAACACATCATTCACATGCACACATACGTTCACAAATTTCTCAGCACACCCACACTCACACCCACTCGCAAATTCTAGACCATTCTATAATTTAATTTATGATTAAGATTAACTTAATTAAACAACACTTAGTCTTAATGAATTTTGATTAGCATATAATTAAATTAATCATAACTAATCACAAATCTCACATAATTTAATTAGTCTAATTTGACTTGCATTATAACCCAATTAATTATATTTAAATTTGTCAATCTGAATCAGATTTTTAATCAAACTTCCAAAAGGTTCCCAATATCAAATTAAACTTATTTCCATCATCAATTTTGGTTTCTCAAATCTTTAAGGCCTTCAATTTCAGATCAAGCTCAAATTTCCGTCAATAAATTACATATTCAAATTGAACACCTCATTAATAAATTTAATTCATAATAATTATAATTCTCAATCCTCATAACCACCTCATAACTTAATTAATTGGACCCAATTAATCAAATCTCAATTTTACTAAACTGAATTGAATGTTTACTTAAACTTCCATATGATCTAATACTCGAAATTGAACCAATTCAACTCATCAATTTCACTTTCTTAAGCCATTTAGGCTTTCAAATTCTAAATCCAAAATAAACCCTTAATCAAACCATAAACGAATCAGACTCCATAATTCTTATAAATCTCAAATTAATTCAAAATAATGGACAATTAAAAACCCAAATCTCCTTAATTAGTTGAATGTCATTTATTATACGTAGTGGGGTCATCACACTCATGTTTTGAGATGTTCCACGTGTCATATATTAGAAGCCAGATCTTTAGTTACATTTCATGAGTGAATTGCATTAGGATCTTGTATATAGGATCATGCATGTTTACTAATTTTGTTTTTGTGCCTATTTGCGAGACGTTAGTAAATGTGTAAGTTTTTGTGCTTTAGCATCCTGCTTCTATATTTTTCTTACTATATTTAGCATCCTACCATGCAGCTATTTTCTTATTTAGTATTACTCTATGTATGCCAGTGGATGAAGGTTGTGTTATTTAATGAAATTGATTTTCATGATTGTACTATTCAAAACATTTTCAAGATAATGAAATCAAGCTGTTACAAAATGGACGACACAGTTTATATTTGTTTGCTTCACATAGTAAATTTTAGGATTTATTAAATAAATCAGAATATAAACATATAAAGTAAATAAAGCTCATATCATGGTTTAGTAAAGGCCAATTTTTTGATCGAGTGAGCGGGGGTGCTCAATTAATGACCTTCCCCTCTCATACCCAAGGTTCCGAGCCAAGCATCTTTGGTTATGACGAACAATGGCCTTGGCACGAGTCTTGAGTTTCCTAATTTTTTCAAAATATTAGGTGGCAACTCTGAGATCTAATGACGCAGGCCATTTCTGGCAAATGTTTTTGTAATAAAATGGATTTTTTTATAAAGTTGTCAAATTTAGACTCTCATCTACGTTTTCACATTGTACTCGTGAGACTAGATCGAAAAAATCGAGAGTCCGAACTGTTTAACGCGTACGTGTACCCCAGGCTGTGTTACAAGTTGGTATTGTTATGTGAGGAATACTTGATTATTACCAACCTTGGAATGTGGTTATAATTGTGCAGGTTTGTAAAAAAGGGTTGAAGTTGGTGCTTGAGATTAGCATACATGAATTTCATATTAATGTATTGGATTTTCTTATGTTTAAATTGAACCTTAGTTGAGATGAAACATTTTCAAAACTCATACATGGCATATATAACATTCACGATTATCCATATGATGGTGCATTTGTTGCTTGTTGAGGAATATAAAGAGGAGTTATTGGTGTATGAGTCTTGATAATAAAGTTGGATGACATTATTAAGTCATGTATTGTATTGGTACTCACGCAAGTTGTCTAGGTGACCAATTGCTCTGTCTTGAGCTTATAGCCAGATGAATATAGAAAATATTTTTATGTGTCCACTAGTTCTGTTGTATCAAGCCGAAAAATGTGAAAAAAAATAAATGTTTTTGGGTGTCTACTGACCCTTGCCGTATGATGAGCCAACAAATGTGGAAAGGTAATGTGAGATGTAGGTGTCTATCGCCCTGCCGTATTGTGAGTCGACAAATATGAGAGTAACTTAATGATGTTTGAGTAACTGCACTTTCAAATTCTTGATATAAACTGGAAATTCTTTGCATCTTGTTTCTTGAAGGAAGGAAGGAAAGAAGGAAGGAAGGAAGGAAGGAAAAACAAGTGTTTTATCTAAACATGTGCATAGCATGATCATACTCATTTCAAGCATATATATATTTTGTTAAATGTATTCTTACTAGGCAACTTTGCTCATCCCAACCATTTACCTTTCAGGAACAAGTGATGTGTTCCAACCAAATTAATGGACGGTGGTGGTTACTTTTGATGGAGCACGAAATGCTCGTTGGATGTTGATTGTGCTCAAGTTACTGAGCTTAAATGTTTTGGGATTGAACAATTTTATATAATTAAGACATATGTCTTGAAATTTATGAACCATTACGACATTTTTTTCTTCTTTTTTGTTGTATGACTCTAACTCTTTGAACTGTATTGTATAATTAAATGCTCATTTTGAAACAATTATGTAATTAATGGGAAAATGGTTCAACAAGAGAGAGTATGTTGCATGAAGGTCTTATGCATATTTTATCGTCATGAAGAATTATATTGAGTATATTGTATTAAAATATCGAGACGTTACATAAATACAACAGTTTGTTTTATAACAATTAATCATTTAACATAACATGTATATATGAAGGGAGAGATAAATCCATATATAAGAAAGAAAAAATATGGAAATTGCAACCCTGACTCCTCAAAACCTCAATGGATCAACTCCATGCTTCCCGATGAGCATGTAACTAATCTTCAAGACTCACTCAAAAACTTCCACTCTCAAGCCCTAACTCAATAGAAGAGAGGGGGAAAAAAATCAAGCCTTATACGTACACACCACAAGGGATGGGGGAGTGTGCCCCACTCTCCCACCATGAGAGGACACCAAAACTA
Organism: Camellia granthamiana; assembly: GCA_036172215.1. Taxonomy (NCBI): domain Eukaryota; kingdom Viridiplantae; phylum Streptophyta; class Magnoliopsida; order Ericales; family Theaceae; genus Camellia; species Camellia granthamiana. The sequence goes on from CM069907.1 coordinate 86,993,300, forward strand.
AAAGTAAGACTGGTGGTAGTTGGAAAGATGGTAAAATTACCAAAGTGCACCTAATTCAATATCAGTTTTTTTTTTTTTTTTTGCTACATATGATTTGCAAATTTGTTCATGG